>CM024964.1:2041780-2432811 GCA_014282245.1 Rhododendron simsii
CAATCCCAAGGGGTTCCTGATCCCTTGTTTGTTAACTCAAAAAACAAGTTCGGACTATTAATCCTATGGACTACCAATCCAGCCAAATAGGGGTATTAGTAATACCGCCGTAGACATGGTATTCATGATAATTGTGCCTCATGGGACTAAATTATGTCGACCAAATTGCCCTCATTTGGTTTTATGCCTATCTAAGGGCTCGTCAATGAGAGCTCTAGAGCCAAAAAGTAATAACACTTTTAGATAAAATGATCAGAAAATGTGGTCTTACATTTCTTGAGAGTGGAATAAGTGATCACTAAATATATATTGAAATCTCTTCACTCATTATCGATTGGTTTTGAGTTGGATATCAAATTTCCACTTGACATTAGAGCGATGCCTATTTCGCACCACATTTTAAAAATTCACAATCAACATATACGTTGATCTCTGACAAGAGCCGGCCCTGGAGTTGCCCACGGATATACGAATATACTCGTACGCATGCATACTTAACAAAGTGCGCAAACTTGGACTCCACTCCCCTCGGAGATGTCTCCCTCTCTCTCTCTCTCTCTCTCTCTCTCTCTCTCTCTCTCTCTCTCTCTCTCTCTCTCAGCTACGTACGTCACTCTTCTCCCCAACTCCAATTTCACCATCCCCAAACTAGACAATTTTTTTTTATTAAAATCTTACTCTTTCTCCCACTCATTTTATAAACATGCAAGAACACTCACTTGCATACTCGAGTCATTTTTGGATGTCCAAAGAATATTCTTAGACTTTTGATTCATCAAATTGGTCCTGAATGGGCTCTCCTAAAAAGGAAGAAGATAAAGTTGATGCCATCCTGTAACTGTGGATCAATGTGCGAACAAAAGGATTTTTTTTTTTTCACTTCCTTTGACAGAATTGGATAGGTCACATTCACTTTTTGTATTGGACCATTTTCAGGTATTGATCGAAACTCTCTGCATTTTTAAACTCCTTGAGAATATTTATGAATCCCAAGCGGTTGTCTTAATAGTCAAGGTCTCGGATTTAGAGGTTTGCTCTCTTTTAAAATTTTTGAAACTATTGATCAAGTTCTATCAACTCTCTGCAACTTGAGATCCGTATCAAACGGATTAACGGGTTTGTCGTCTGCCCCGATGAGGCATTTGGAGATACCATCACTACGTACAATTTGAACCTGTCATTTTAAAGAGTTTACCGAGCACTTATCAATACAGAATCTCGTTAATCGAATGTTTATAATCACATTATTAAGAGAGAATTATCTTAATAGAACAAACTATATAACCATTCGTTATCTGAAAACATATGTCGTCAGATCATGTTATCAATATTTGATCAAACCAATGTTTTACTATTAAGTGCTTGGCAAACTCTGTAAGAAGAACTGTTCAAATGGTGATAATAATGTCTTGAATGGTTCTTTCAAAGTGCATTACAATCACGTAGTGCGTTGTTGCACCGGAGGAACTTCAAATCCCTTGTTAAGCCAATCCATTCAGGACTTTGGCTCAGCTTCAATTGCCCTGTCCATCAGTGGAATGTAGGACTAACCCTCTTGAAGATTAATTAAGATGCACGTAAATTAACCCAAAAAAAAATTGAGAAAATGAATAGATTTATGTTAAAATTATTATAAAAAAATCCTCAACTCATATCTGGAACTAAAATAAAGCATTATCATCACGTAATATGTTGACCGCTCAGGTTCACAAATGTGTGGTTGGAAAAAGGCCTAGACCGAGGTCACTTAATGATTTTTTTTGTTGATATCCTATGAAAGCCGGCGGTGACTCATGAGGTGAGGTCCATACGAATGTACAAGTACATAAGCGCATACATACACACACACTTAAGATGAGTTTTGTGTGAAACTTTCCAAAGTATTCGGGTCAAATTTTGATCCAATTTTTGGGTCCTTTTTCGTCATTTTTATATGAATTTTTTCAACTTTGATTCTTGATTTTATACATTTTCAATAATATTCAAAATCAGATATATATACAAAATAAAAAATTTTAAATTCGGGGGTTCTTTGGCCCAGCTGGGTAACGACAACCGTACCAAATTTCTGAGTAACGACTAGAAAGTGCAACCAGTTGCTAGATAATGGCTAAAAAGTACTAGGTAACAGCTAAAAAGTCACAGTGAAATGTAGGATGATGCACATAAACTAGTCCAAAGAGAACCGAGAAAACAAATAGATTTTTGGTAAAATTATTAAGCAATAAATCTCAACTCGTGTGTCTCAAAATAAAATACAGTAAAGTGTTATCATCACGTAATATGTTGATCACAAATGTGTGATTTTAAATGGCTGAGAGCAAATGAAAGCCGGCTTTGACTCTGAGGTGCGTATGAATATACTGTATACAACTAGAAGTCATTTTCAGTTTTGTTGTGTCCAGTTTGATCTAATTTTGGATTTTTATGAGCCCCTTCTGGAGCCATAATATTAATTTGAATTCTTCATTTTGTAAAGTTTGTCGAATATTTTTGTTCACGTAAAAGTTTATCTTAATCGAATATCGATAGGTACATAAACGAATAGAATTGTACAAGAAAAATGGACCATTTTAAGTGGGAATTAAGTGAAATGCCTATATCAAAAAAAGGAGTGCGAATATCAATTTCTTTTTAAGTATAAAATTATATTTTGTCATCTTATTTTCCTTGTGCAAATCCATTTTGTTTGTACACCTCAAGTTAAATTTTTATGTCATTTATGTATTCGCTGAACTCTACAAAATGAACGATTTTGATCATTATTGTAAACATGGAAGGGGCCCACAAAACTGGACCTGGACCCAATATATACGTACATATCCATGTATGCGGTTAGCAACGTGGACTCCACTCTGGAGCTGTCGCTCGCTCTTGGCGCTTTCTGAGACTGAGGTGGTGTTCCACTTTCTTTAAAAGTTCTTTTTTTTCAAACGAAGGTAATTTCAAACTCAAATATAATGAAAATGAAAAATATTTTTTCAATTTTTTTTGCACCGTATAAATGATCTCAATGAGATCCATCAAATAAGATCCATATTGGTAGAAAAATTATTTGTGTAAACACATAATTTTTGAACTTGAAATTACCTTCTTTTTTTAAAAGTTCTTTTTCTTAGAAACCGGAACACCCTCTGATCTAGTATCTCTCTCTCTCTCTCCACTACCCTCTTCTTCTCCAATCAGTTCCGCCACTCTTCTTCCCCACTCCAATTTCACCGGCCCTAAACTTCACATCTTCTCCTTTAAAACCCTACTTCTCCCCCTCCATTTCACTCCCATTTCACCCTCCACTCACTCAACTGCTCAGATCTAGAATACCCACCTTCCAATTTTCACAAGAAGATGGAATTCAACGACAAGCTACTGAACGTGGGCCTCGTAATCCTTGCAACCCTCGCCGTCGCAAAACTCATCTCCGCATTCCTAAACCCTAAAAGAACCCGCCTCCCTCCGGTCATCGCGTCGTGGCCGGTCCTGGGCGGCCTGGCCCGGTTCCTGAAGGGACCGGTGCAGATGCTCAGGGAAGAGTACCCCAAGCTGGGGAGCGTGTTCACGCTGAGCCTGCTGAACAAGAAGATCACGTTCTTCATCGGGCCGGATGTGTCGACCCACTTCTTCAAGGCCTCCGAGTCGGATCTGAGCCAGCAGGAGATGTACCAGTTCAACGTGCCCACGTTCGGGCCCGGCGTGGTGTTCGATGTGGATTATAGTGTCAGGCAGGAGCAGTTCAGGTTCTTTACTGAGTCCTTGAGGGTGAATAAGTTGAAGGGTTATGTGGATCAGATGGTCATGGAGGCTCAGGTACTTGATTTTTGTGCTTTTTGATAGTGTTCTAAAAGTCGGACGCCTAGGCCGACTAGTCCGTGCCTAGGCGTCGGGCGGGGGTCGCCTAGGCGACCAACGAATTAATCAATGCCTAGACGCTAGCGCCCCTTTTCTGCTCGATTAGCGTCTAGCAATTTTTAGAACATTACAGTTTTTATTATGTTGGGCTTGGTGTAGATTGTTGGATTTGTAATGATTATGGTCTCGAGCAAACCACTTAATGGAGTGGGGTCTACAGCATATTTTGATGATAAATAGGATGATTAGAACGGCTCATTTGGTCAGTTGGTCATGCGCATTAGTCATGCAAAAAAATAAGATTGACCGGACATTAGCAGCCATCTTAAATGTTAATTTTTTTTTTTAAAAAAAAAAAATTGAATCGTTCACATTCTTCCTGTTAATTGATCGATTTGAATCGGGTACTCACCGATATTCGATAAATTTGACTATTTTGCGTAAATGATTTACTTGTCTTGAGTTACAAAATGAACAGATCAGACTGTTGGATTTGTAATGATTATGGTCTCGACCACACCACTTAACAAAATGGGTACCACAACATATTTTGATGATTTTCAAACCGTTCATTTGGTAGGTCTTGACATGAACATTACTTGTGCAAAAAAATTAGATTGACCGGACATTAGGAGCAATTTTAAAATTTTAGATTTTTCTTGAGGAAAATTAATCTTTCACTTTCTTCCTGTTAATCAATTGATTTGACTCAGGTACTTGTTCATATTCCACCGATCTGATTTGTTTCCATGAATGATTTTCTTGTCTTGCGCTACAAGATGAACGGATCAGAATGTGAAAATAGATTGTGGGATTGTGAAAATAGACTGTGGGACTCCCTGCTATTGGGTGATTTGTTTGAGAGGTGTGATTGAACTTCATGTGATTTGTTTAGAGACCCTTTTGATGGTGAGAGAGGAGGAAAAAGGAAAAGAAAGGAGAAAATCCTTTTACTTACTAGGTTTGATGAGAAACCATAACCCTTTTTTCTTCTCTCCATTTTTCACAATGTAAATGACCTTGAATGCTTCCCGGCGTGAGGAAAATACTTGGTTAGATCATAAACTGAACTTTTCTCCTCAAATTAGTGCAAAATTTTACAATAGACCCTAAAGTCTACCTCCATTTCTTAGATAACACCAGCAAAAGTGAGATCTAAGGAAATGACAACATAAAATAGAAGAATCGCATGCAAGTAAAATGAACTGAAATTGGATGGATGTAGTTAACCCTATTAATTCCCCCTTTGGATTCCCAGGAAATGTAACTCTCCATAGTCTTTTTTGTCAGGAATTCTCCATAGTCCTTTTTGTCAGGATTCATGTTGTAGATTCGTTGAAAGAAAAGAAAACCTGAGGTCACTCTTGTGTTCCAGTGCCTTTTTTAATCCACTTTGTTCTTATTGCAAGGACCATAACATGCTAAAGAGTTATAATATTTGCTTTTGTCTCGATCTGCCGGCATTAATTTTAGCCTCCCAGTGAACTTTTTTTGCAGAGAAAACACACAACCTGGAATGTTTTTTAGCTCAAGTGGATGGTTGCAGATACTTAGGACTGAGTCGGTTCACAAAAAAATTCAAACCTTTTTATAAGTGGGAAATAGATGTGCATTCATTTGTATTCCTTTCATTACAAACTGCAACTGTAAGATCCTGGCTGCCAATGCTGAAGCCCTGTGCTGTACTGGTAGTTCACTCAATTTTTCTGCCTTCCATAGTTGCCAAACACATTATATTTTCACTTAAGAGTGCAAATTTGATTGCTATGTCCTAGTTTGGCCCTGATTAATGAGTGTCGTAGTACATATAATATGTTTATATCCTAGTTAGGCACCTAAACTAGCCAAGCGATGGGATTCCCAAGCTTGATCATTGAATGAGCTTCAACTTAAGCCCATTGTTGGTCCATTATTTTTATGGCTTGATCTTTAGGATAACCTTGACATGTTTACAGCTTGTTGGCAGGTTATATTCCTCTGTCTTTATGTTTTGCGGCCTATTTGCTTTAGCTTGTTTTCTAGTCTTGGGTTATTTAGGACTTTTGTTCCTTTCTTTTGCTCTTCATCTGTACTCTGGGGTCAAGGCTATGCTCTTGCTCTTGTTCTGTTTTTTTGTAGTTTCCTGTAAATTTAACGTGCTTACGTGCCAAATATATGGTACATCAATCTTCTGGTTTAGAGCAACTAGCAAGTGAACCAATAACTGAATCAGAAAAGCTTTGTGCACAGCAAGCTGTGCACAGCAGCTGTGCACAGAGCCAGTTTTCTTCCATCTCGGGTCGCAAAAAGATGATCGGAGCCGCTCATTTTGTTCAAAATGCGTAGGCCTAAATTCTGAAGTGATTTTGGGTGTTTTGTTAACGCCTCTAACGATATCGAACGAAGCTCATTTTTTACATAGACCTTAAACGACGCATTTTGAACAAAATGAGCGGCTCCGATCATCTTTTTGCGACCCGAGACGGAAGAAAAGGCCTGCTGTGCACAGCCGCTGTGCACAGCTTGCTGTGCACGTAGCACAGCTGATCTTTAAAATGATGTTCCCAAAATTATTGGCTTCTTCCTATGTCAATCCGTAAAAGATTGCAGACCCTTTGGTCATTGTATTAACGTGAGCTGAAACTGCACAGGAATACTTCTCAAAATGGGGAGATAGTGGTGAGGTGGACTTAAAATACGAGTTGGAGCATCTAATTATCTTGACAGCAAGTAGATGTCTACTTGGTGAGGAAGTACGAAATAAGCTCTTTGAAGACGTGTCTGCTCTCTTCCATGATCTAGACAGCGGGATGCTCCCCATTAGTGTTATATTCCCTTACCTCCCCATCCCAGCCCACCGCCGCCGTGACCAGGCCCGCCAGAAGCTTGCAGATATCTTTGCAAAAATCATAGCTCAACGCAAACGCACCGGCAAATCAGAGAACGACATGTTGCAGTCCTTCATGGACTCAAAGTACAAAGACGGTCGCCAAACTACTGAGTCTGAGGTCACTGGATTGCTAATTGCTGCGCTCTTTGCTGGGCAGCACACCAGTTCCATCACCTCCACCTGGACTGGGGCCTACCTCCTTAGTAATAAGAAGTACATGTCGTCTGTGTTGGATGAGCAGAAGAATCTGATGAAAAAACATGGGAACAATGTCGATCATGATATCTTGTCTGAGATGGACGTATTGTATAGGTGTATCAAGGAAGCATTGAGACTCCACCCTCCTCTGATACTGCTTTTGCGTACCTCCCACAGTGACTTCAGTGTGAAAACTAGGGAAGGGAAGGAGTATGATATACCAAAGGGCCACATTGTTGCCACATCACCTGCTTTCGCTAATCGTCTCCCTCATATTTACAAGGATCCAGACATGTTTGACCCTGACAGATTTGCTCCCGGTAGAGAAGAAGACAAAGTAGCTGGGGCGTTTTCGTACATCGCTTTTGGTGGTGGCAGACATGGGTGTCTAGGGGAGCCGTTTGCTTATCTGCAAATAAAGGCGATTTGGAGCCATTTGCTGAGGAACTTTGAGCTGGAACTGGTCTCACCTTTTCCAGAGATTGACTGGAATGCCATGGTCGTGGGTGTGAAAGGAAAGGTCATGGTGCGGTACAAGCGCCGTGAACTTCCTATTAACTAACTGTGAGCGGGAAAACCTTGCTTCACTATCTCCATGGGTGAGGCAAGTTTAAATTGCTCACTTGTTCTCTTAGGTATCGGTTTTCAATTTTGTTGTTCTAGTTTGTGTTTTCACTTTTGTCTCTACTCTATTTGTGCCTAAAGCTTTTAGTAATGTTCTTTCTGAATTGTGATATCTTATATCCGTCCTTTATTCATGATGTTGGTAATTTTGCGCACCTTGATTTGGTTTTTATTCTCCAAGCCATTCAGATTTTGTCTAGTACTTGGTTTCCATTCGGGTGTGATGTTCTTAAAGCAAATTGGCAAGTTTTTGTAGAGGGCAACTTTTAGTAGGCCCAGTACCATTTTCACATACTGTAACTGATACCTCACAAGCTGCTTCATCATCCTGGTAAATTTGTAATGAAGCAGAAATACGTGATGCAATGGCTCCAAGAGCCAGAAGTATGATTTGTGGCCTGCACTCAAGGTTTCTATCACACACAGAGGGAGGGAGAATTATGTTCTTTATTTGCCCTGTTCTTTTACACAGAAATTTCGAGTGTAAGACGTGACGGGTACTTTCATTTCGAATGTGCCATCATATAGTTCTACTGATCTGCAAAGCCCGACCTTTACATATATACAGGCCATGCAATCTACTAATACTCGCAGCTACCATGCATGTTTTTACAATCCTAATATTCAACTGCTACCATGTTTTCACAACTCAAACCACTGCATTAACCAATTTTGTGTGATCACAGTTGTTTCATATTCCACCTTTGAGAAGGCTACTTTCGCGAAGGCAAAATCACGGAAAGCCTAAGATCACCCTGTCTGTCGGCTCAAAACATAAAGTCTTGTTAGATTACCTTCATAACATCTAGCATTTAAAAACTAGAGTTCTTTGCCATTCAGCTCAAACTTGAAGTTGCAGAAGATAAGAGTAGAGTTGATTCTGCCATCTGGGGGCATAACAACTTGATCAACATAAAAGACATTAGAAGACGCCCGGCGAGTTTTCGGAGTCTTGGATCACTCGCAGTGTTAAGTTTTGTTGACTATTGTAGGAATTAGATAGATACGAAGTGGGTACAAACACAAAGTAGGTTAGGATCGGGAGAGAGATAAAGGCAGACACAAGTAAGATTATTAGAACACTGGCTTTTCTAAAAACTTGAATTTTACAATAAGGGGTGCCTCCTTTTATAGGCGTAAGGTGGCTGTTTACATCATTAGTTACTTCATACAAACAGTACCTATACATAATTGGTAACAAACAGTACTACATCAATTATTATTGTTACTTCATACAAACAGTACCTATACATAATTGGTGACAAACAGTACTACACCAATTATTATTGCACACCACACCTGCCATAACTATTATTACGTAAACTTTCTTAACACTTACTACTTTACACATAATAGTATGCATCATCTCTAACAACAGTACAAGCCAATTATTTCACCCCCTCTTGAAAAAGAGGACAACACTACCACACTTTATATTACATCACACAAAACTACTTCCATTGAGAAGTTGAACGATTACACATCAGGCACAACATTCTAGGAAAACTACTTCCATTGAGAAGTTGAACGATTACACATCAGGCACAACATTCTAGGAAGAGGGTAATCCTTCTTTTGCTTGACGGTCAGAAATCGAGCCTGGAAGCCTGATTCTTGACCCACCAACCAACCTCGTGCTTGGGAGGTCTGGTCTCTCGTTGGGTTCAACAGTTGTGCTCCATTTAACATTCTTGAGAGATTCATCCAAGCCGTGGCAGAATCAGAGGACGTTACACCAAAAGGGCAAAGCCCATCCAAAAAGGGCAAAACCCAACCCAAAGAGTCAAAACCTGACCCTAGTAAACAAGCAAACCAGTCACCGCCACCAACCCGAAAGCCCAGCCACTGCCACCTCAACCACTAGCAGCAACCAGCCACTACGCAAGACGACCGTCGTGCCCATGTACAGAGTACAGACCCCTCAAGACGATGGCACCAGCGGCCCGCACCGCTACGATTCCCGCAAGATACAGGACCCCAAGTCAAGCCAGCCAAGAAACTGCCAAACCGGCCCTCACAAACGGTTGAGATCCGGCACCTGAGCATATCCCTACGCCGCCGTAGACCCCTGCCCCATATGGAAGTTGCTAAATCTTGTTCGATTTTACACTACCGTGCACTACCACTCATTGCTCTAAAAATTTGTAATTTGGCCATTCAAACAGAAAAAATTGATAACTCATTCCAATGTGTAATCCACACACACATGAGCAAGCAAAGTACAACTCAGAAAAGAAATCCATTGGCCTAACTAACTGGTGGGCTTTACTGCAATCCACAAACGCTTGAGTTCATCAGGGAAAAAAAAAAGGAGACTGATATTACCACTCAAAAAATTGATGCAGGCACTTCAAAATCAGTGTAATTTCAAAGCCACTTTTCTTTGTTTTTTGGAGTGCCTCCATTAATTTTTAGAGTGTCAATATCATTTTCCAAACAAAAGAGTAGGGCATAAATTTACAAGAAAAGCCATAAAATTCACAAGGAGATCATCAAAAGTACTGGACTTGTACGAAATGGAAAGATGTCTCCTTCAAAATATGAAGTGCATCAGGGGCGTTTACACAGCATTGTCATCCTCTCTCCAGCATTGGCCTGACGCTTCTGAAAGAATACGAGTGATTCACCATATATGCTCACACAGTCGATATCCCCTTGAATTATGAATATGCATACTCGCACATAGACGAACAAAAACTTCAGAGAAATGAAGCACCAAATATACCGCATCTTACCGACACTTGCTCCTGTTTACACCCATTTTTGGCAAAAATTCATAAAATCAATTTGTTGGTTAGAAGAAGGCCTTGAATGATGGTTTCAGGCCTTGAAAAGCCTCATGATCGGTCATCCACGAAATCAGGTCAATTTGAAGGCCACTGATGGAGTTGAGTTTGCAAAGGCCTGAGCCAAATTAATGCCTAAGATTTCGTCATCACAAGACCAAGCCCAAGATTGGCCGAAGACTTGGGTTGACCCACTAGATCTAAGTGTTTTATCCAAGCCCAGGCCAGTTCTTAGAAATAATAAGGCCTTCTAAGTGGGCCGCAATCAGTTAAAACCCAAGTTTTCTTTCCAGACTTGGGCTCGCATGGCTTACAAAGAAATTCGAGGCCCATAATTCACCTTGAGTTCAGGCCCAATTGATAGATGGGCCTAATTCCATACAAGTGTCACATATGGCCTGTTAATTAGCAAGGAAAAGGCCTCAAGCTGCTCACAAGCAGCTCAAAGGCCTAGAAGCTCCTCCCTAGCAAGCTGCTCAAGCAGCTCAAGGGCTAAGCTGCTCACAAGCAGCTCAAAGGCCAAGCTGCTCACAAGCAACTCAACCAGGCCTGCGTTTTTGGCCTTGGTGGGCCCAAATATCCCTTTTTTACAAGCATCCATGCATGCAAACAGCTCAACTAGACCAAGACACGTGGCAGCCATGCATGGAGACATCCCAAGCAGCTCACAAACAGCTTAGGCCTGCACAAGCAGCTCAAAGGCCTAGAATGTTCTTACTGGACAGACCTGGGTAAGCTGCTTACAAGCAGCTCAAGGTCTGAGTGGACCCCATCCTTCAGCATAAAGCAAGACCAATGACAGGTGGCGTACATGCAGCCCCTTGGAGCTGTTGGATAGTGATTCATCCAGACCTAAGCAAGCTGCTCACAAGCAGCTCAAAGGCCTGGATGCAGAAGTTTCTTTTACTCTTTTCAAAGTTTTATGCAGAAAAGAAGGGCTTTTAGGCCTTTACCATTTCCTTGGAGTAAAAGGCACGTTTTGCTCAGAGAACACCCCTCATTGGACCATTTTGAAGCTGCTCAAAGCCTAGACCTTTGCTAGAAGGCCACATGGCGACCATGCATTGGAGCATTTTGAAGCAGCTCAAGGCCTGTGACTCCTATAAATCCCAGTTTTGAGGGCCTTGGCCAGGGTCCCCAACCATCAAGCCCACGGCTTAAGCATATTTATTTTTCAACTAGTTTTTATCTTTTCGGTCCACGACCATCAAGCCCCCGGCTTACCCAATTTACCTTTCAATTGTCTTTCAACTATTTTTATCTTTTGGTCCCCGACCATACAAGCCCACGGCTTATGCAAATTTATCTTTCAATTATCTTTAATTTCCTGTTCAATCTAGCCAAGCCTAGATTTTATCTCCTTTCCTTGTAACTAGACTTTGTTAAACCGTTAATAAAGTCATTTTATTTTAGTTTTAGACATTGCTCTCCCTTTCTTTCCATTTTTCACACGATTAGGAAATTTTAAGTCCTTAGCCCGCAAAGGCAAACCACGAACCTCCTCACGGTCTCCACCCTTAGGCTGTGCACTTTCGTTCGATTAGAAGTCAGATTGAGGCATCCAGGCCTTGATACAAATTTGGGCAGCAAACGTGCCCTGGCACGCCCGCATCAGGCCTAGAACTGCACTATTCGCTGTTCCTAGGCCAAGTTTTCACTTTTTTGGGAACAAACAGCTCCTTTTTTTCCGCAACCGTTGCCATCTTTTGCTTGATCCTCGCCATCTCTTTGAAAATACGAAGCAAAGTCATCTAAGACAACACATAACAGTACTTTAGGGAAAAAACGATATCCAACTTCTTTACTCAGCAATCAAGGAAGAAAACGGACTCCAGCGCGACAAAAAACAAACAAAACAATAGAGCTGACACCTTAGTAAAATTATCATATTGCTTCCATGGCATTCAAAATCCTTTCCCAGTTTACATGAAATCAACAGTTACGGACACGAAATCACAAATTGCACTTAGCATCTCTACTATTCAAAAAGTTTACCTTTGCGGTTTTCCAGGTGGTCATGAACTACAACACGGTTATAGAAAACTTAGTAGCAGGATCCTTTTGCGCTCCCAAGATGGGAGCTCAAATCGGCGCTCCCAGCCTCCCAAGATGGGAGTTTGACGGGAGCTCGCTCCCAACTAAGATGGGAGCTTATTGAGCAGTTAGGGCAACTATTCTCTTACTTTTAAGGTACTAAGCTGTCTGTTAACTCAAGTTTAAACAACTCATATTTCCTTCAATTGAGTTGGAAACTACATGCTTGGGTTCTGTTATGTTGTAAACTCTCCTCCTTAGGTTCCCACTTCCCAATGGTTGATAAATTTTCTAACCATGGGTTACTCGAACCACAATCCTTGCCCGAAACACAGTTCAATTGGAGCTTAACTTTCATTTTCATTTTCACTTTGTTCTATGTTCTCTCTAAACACACATAGATATAGTATACATTTATGAGTGGAGAAGGGAGAAGGGAGAAGGGAGAAGGGAGAGAGATGGCTGAATTTGTGGATGGAGAGAGAGAGAGAGAGTTACGTCGTCATGGTTTGTTTTGGGGCTTCGACAGGGAGAGAGCTACTGTCACTCTAACTCAACCATGGATTTTGCCGTTAACATAAACAGATACATGCCGCCAATTGCCTTTGAAACGGGCTCACGATTTTCAAACAGGCTCAATCGCGAGCTTTAGAAAAATAAATGAAAGCATCGATCTTACCGGAGGCTTTCGGTATGAAAGGAACTCTAGCTAGTTTCCCATACTCTCTCTTAAGATCCATCCACTCTTTCTCAAGCATCATCCACTCATCGCTAAGCATCATCTCCTCTTGCGACGCATTTAACCGCGTCAATTCTTGCATGTTCCTCCTGTTTGGAAGAGACAAAAGCACACAACGTAGTTCAATACAAAAATAAGCATGCACGGATTTAAAGTTCAATACAAAACGAACAAAAGATCGACCGAACAGATTGTTTTATTTTAATTCCCCATACAAACACCCCTCCTCAAATTCCTTTTGTCCAAATTAACAACGCCTTAGGGTTTTGAAAAGCATTGAGATTTGTTAATTGATAGACCAGATCCATCCGTACCCAGATTCCCCAAAAATTCCGTCCCGACAGTCAACTATACATAATACTTACCGATAAATAAATCGACATCAGCCATACGTACAGACATTGAGAGATACACGGGAGAGAGAGAGAGAGAGATGGGGGGTTGCGTGCGTACCTCAGTGAGTTCCTCATAGTAGTTGGAGGAGGAGGAGGAGAGGACCTCAATGAGTTCTTCACAGTCGTCGTTGTCGGAAGAGGAGGAGGAGAGGATGAATTCCTCATCAATGGACAGATTCTTCATTTCGGAGGTTGCAATTTCCAATCCTGCCACTCTCTCTCTCTCTCTCTCTCTCTCTCTCTCTCTCTCTCTCTCTCCCTTCCTCTCTGCATGCGGCTGTAGGCCTATATGCATGTATAACGTAGGGGAATTTTCACTTACACCCCTACGTAACTTTGATAACATTTCAGAGACACTCCCTTAAATTATATTTTTTTAACATTTGCGCCCCTTGTACTATCAACTAATTTGTGGCTGTCAACTGATCTTTCAGTCATACTTTCCCACAAAATTTTGCCAAAAATTTCAGTTGATATTTAATCATTCTAATGGGAAAACTCAAATCTAAGCACAGTTTGAATAAAAGCTTCATTAAGAGTTAATTGCCTAGACACTCTTCTACGTATACCTCTTTTTCTCGGTCATGACCCCCTCTATGAATTTTACATAAGGACACACCCAGCCGCCTCACTAAAGTTTTCATTTGGAGGACCTAACTCTATACGAAAAGAATAAAAAGACCATTTTGCCCTTGTGTATATATACCACAGTTGACCTTTACAATTGGCTCATTCCATGCTTAATTAATCCTAATCGGCACCTAATCTCCCACACACTTGACCCATAACCCTAAATCGCCACCTTCTCTGTTCTCCCGAACCCTAACTAAATCCACGAATCATGTAAGCGATTGGACTGTTGGATCATTATTAAATTTTGTTGAAACTCGATAAAACTCAGACAATTTTGTTGAAAATTGTATGGTATACAATATTTTAAATTTGATGATGTGTTACATTTCGCTACCGTGACGTCACAAGCAAGATTTTTAACTATGAGAAATTTAGCGATTTCTTTATCTTCTATTGCTCCATATTACAAGCTAGTCTTCAATGGAATTAGTTTATGCATCATGTTTTACGAGATATAAATTAGTTTATCCATCATGTCTTCAGTGGAATGCTTCGGAATCAAAGTGCGCTTCAACGGAATCAATATAAACATTTTTAGCTTAACCAGATTACAGACCGAAGGGCCATATTATAGGCACATCGCCTGCTTTCGCTAATTGTCTCCCTCTTATTTATGAGAATCCAGACACGTTTGACCGTGACAGATTTGCTCCCGGTTGAGAAGAAGACAAAGTAGATGGGGAATTTTCGTACATTTCTTTGGCGGTGGCAGGCATGGGTGTCGTGGTTGTGAAAGGAAAGATTATGGCCGGTGCCGTACGAGAGCCGAGTGGGAAAAACCCTGCTTCACTACCTCCATGGCCCATGGGTGAGGCAAGTTTAAATTGAACACTTGTTCTCTTAGGTATCAGTTTTCAATTTTCGTTTTTGTTCAGTTTGTGTTTTCACTTTTGACTCTACTCTATTTGCGCCCGAAATCTTTAGCAATTTTCTTTCTGAATTGCGATATCTTATATCCGTCCTTTATTCATGATGTTGGTAATTTTGCGCACCTTGATTTGGTTTTTATTCTCCAAGTCATTCAGATTTCGGAATAGTCCTTGGTTTCCAATCTGGTGTGATGTTCTTAAAGCAAATTGGCAAGTTTTTGTAGATGGCAACTTAGTAGGTCAAGTACCATTTTCACATACCGTACCTGACACCTCACAAGCTGCTTCGTCATCCTGGTAACGAAGCAGAAATTCTTTTCGATGGTAATCTGAGGCTTTCAACAACGCCGCATCCAGCAGAACAACCAAGAGTTCCATTGCAATCAGTGGCACCGATACCCCTAACAACTTTACGGCCACCGATACGTGATGGCACCGGCCCTAAGAGCCAGAAGTATGATTTGTGGCCTGCACTCAAGGTTTCTATCACACACAGAGAGGGGGGATTATGTTCTCATTTATTTGTCCTGTTATTTTGCACAGAAAAGACTGCATGTAAGACGTGACTGAGTTTGCCATGGAAAGCCCAACCTCGACAGTAGCCCATTATTAGACTTGGTGAACTCCTGTTGCGATGAATTAAACTCTGTTCCATGCCCCGCTGCTTCTCAATCACATCAGAAAGTTGTTGGGCTTCCATTGTTGTCTAATATAGAAGAAATAAAATAGCATATCTAGTATAAGCTGCATTTGAAGATTTTTCAGAGCTAACTAGGTAAAGCAAGAGAACTGCAAATCGAACACAGTAGCTTTAGCCGAACTCAAGTATGGGCCATTCTTACCTACCTTCTTCTGGGGTTGTGCTTTCGATAGTGCTTATCGATATTCTATCCAGAACGGGACGCTAGGATCCCAACTCTTTTGAGCTTCGCAATAGCTCTCTATCCTTCGAATTACTCTAATCAATCCAACCTAATTCCAACCACGCAATCTAATACTCGCAGCTACCATGTTTTCACAACTCAGACCACTGCATTAACCAATTTTGTGTGATCGCAGTTGTTCCATTTTCCACCCTTCACAAAGGCAAAATCATGGAAAGCCTACGATCACTATGACTGTCAGTTCAAAACATACTGTTTTGTTTAATTACCTTAATTAACACCTAGCATTCAGAAACAAGAGTTCTTTGCCATTCAGCTCAAACATGAAGTTGCAGAAGATAGAGTAGAGTTTAAACGTACAAAATGAAAGAGCCCAATGAGATTCTGCCACCTGGGCATAACAACTTGATCAATATAAAAGACATTAGAAGATGCCCAGTGAGTTTTCGGAGTCTTGTATCACTCGCAGCGTTAAGTTTTATTGACCATTGTAGGTACTAGGATTGAGAAGACAGGCGATTACCGGGCTTTTTCTTTATCGGTAAAAAACTTAAAAGTGGGACTCCCAGTGAAGAGAGTGCTCAGGCTACATTGAGGCACTACATACCAGTCTTTATATATCTCTATTCCAAATGTACATCAGTACATCCATCTGTTGATCTGTAGATATGATTGTACATATGACGATACTGTTAGACATACGTGTGTGTTAAGGAGAGAGACACTTAATCACATGTACACATTAAGATTAACAAAGATGGTAAAGCTCCCTTTGATGTTTCCCGCTCCTGAACGAAACAAAACAAGAGAAATTGAAAGGCAAACCTAAAGCTTCTTTCGGTCTGGCAAGATTTTCATAGTCACTGACTCGAAGTCCCTCAAAAAAGAAGGCGATGCCCTCCAATGCAAGATGAATGACAGGTAATTAGTTTGGTATGATCTTCAGGAGCTCAATGTCAAACAGAAGAGTTTTGTCTATCAATCCTTGGTTTCGCAACACAAAATCCAAGGCCCTTTGCCCCTGTAAAACAAAATGAGCAACTTCACTAAGAAGTTACGTAAAGCACGTTCATCACCAGGAAAAACAAGGAACAAAACATTACCGAAAATGTTGTTGGTCTTGGCCCACTCTTGTTGTAGTCATTATCAGGATACCCCAATTCTGGAGGCACTACGATCCTGCAACATCACCCAGTAAACCATAAAATGTCATCCTATATAACGAATACTGTCGAGAAAAATACCAATTTGCCATTCTTCCAATCAGGCTCCAATCTTGACTTGGGGTAAGAAGGGGAAATAAAATACCGAAAGTGTCTTGTGTGAACTGAAAAATAGATCCTAGAATGGTACATGACAATTATGATTTCCCCAAGACAATCCACAAAAGCAAAAGAAAATAAAGAAAAAAAAAGGGCACCAGCTGGTGAACCAGGATTGACAAGAACCTATGCTACATGGATCCTGCCGAATGCATAAATACCTGTGTTAGACACTCGGATACCAATATAGATCCAAGATTGACAAATTTAGTGCGACATTCACCTAGCAAGCGTATTTTGTAATTTGAACTTACCATCAATTTTGCATGGAATGTCCTAAGACATTTTGTAAACACTATTTATCCAAGAAACTAAATGAAATATACTACTAAATTTCAGTATTTTAGTGTATCCCTGTGTCCTCGAGATAGAATTCAGACGAATCAGACACTTACACACATACCCGAACCCGATACATAAACAGATTATGTCGTCCTACCAAGTAGGAGCTTGTAAAATTCATGCTCCACCATCATAAACAGATTGTGCATCTGTGTATCTGTTTTGAATCACATTGTTACTTAGATAAACTTCTCAAAGATCCATACCACAGAATCGGACAAAAGGCAAATACAGCACCTTCTGACGCCACCCAAAGCCATGCCTGCAATAGCTTCCTCAAAAGCTGGTATTACCTGAACATAATGCAAAACAATTTGCATACCATGAGAAGCCTCCATGGTGACTTCCAAGATTATGACCTAAGTTAATGGCATCCTCTAAATTTATATAAAATAAAATCAATAGAACTGAAGCTATCATGTAATACGTAAACTATTGGCCAAAAGGAAATTTTCAAAAACTTGGGGAAGGGCCAATTCCATGTAGCATAGTTCATGACATTAACGTTGCTAGTGACCGTCTGTCTTCCAAAGGAAGTGATGGAAGGAAAATTGGAAATGCATCAAAAACTCTACACTGTTGAGATCACTACAATATAAACCAAGATGTGACATAAACAAGGCATCAATGCAAACCAAGATGGGTATCAGAAAAATAATATTGGTAGCTGAACAAAAAGAGCTAAAGAGGGAGAAATGGAAGTAATTTTCCTATTCACCTGTTGAGAGCCTACTCGAAATTTGTAAAACTCCTTGTCTTCCCCCTGCATAGTAGTAACAAACACACAACTCTAAGACCAAGTAGCGCAGAACGATGTGTTCGTAAAAGGACAAGCATGCACTACCTCAAAGGAACCACCCTTAGTCTTGTTTCGAGCTTCGAATATACGGCCATAGTATCCTATGGTGTAACCATCCCAGTCAACCTAAAATGCATTCACAGTTCAAAGATAGCTTATATTTTCCTTCAATGTGAATATTGTTGGAGATTCGAAAGTCTAAACCACAAGCAAACACACACAATCAAAGAACAAACCAAGAACAGAAAACAATCACAAGCAAGAAAAAGAACAAGACAGAGATTTACGTGGTTTCGACTTAGTTGATTGCTTAATCGTACTCCACGGGGTGCTGAGGTGTTTCACTATGATGAAAGTATGAAAGAGTTACAATAGGAGGCAGCCCTAGCTTTGTTTTTATAGTCCAAGCAAATTAGGACATTAGAAAACTCTAAAAAAACACGCATCTCGCGTAATTCCACGTGCCCGGTCATCCGGACTAGCTCCACCGTGGTCCGGACCAGTGTCACCAACGTCTGGACCAACTTCATCATGGTCCAGACCAGATTTCCATAAGCTCCAATTCTTCAATCTTGTTCGCAGTGGTCCGGACCAATCTCGCGGTGATCCAGACGAGGGTCAGATCCTCACACTCAACAAATATGAACGAAAGTAGCCAAGGAGTAATTACAGAAGTTTCTACAAAAGTTATTCCCTTCCTCATCTACTTTGTAGCTCAAATCCAGATCTGCCTAAGCGATCATGTTCACAATCAACCCTTTGAAAGGCCTTTATCAAGGCTTCTATCAGACTTTCCCAAATTGCATAAAATTAAAAGGACCGCATAATATTCAATGCAGCAATATAGAAATGGTAAGCCCGAATCCAGGATTTTTGGAGAGATTTACCGAGGGAAATGACCAAGGGGAACAAAATCAGCATCTTACATTCATCATCTTCTTATTTTTTTCATTACTTTTTCCTTTCCGTTCATAGTTCCCTCCATAAGTCCATGATCCAAAAAAACACTTCAGAGATTATATCAAGGGGTTTTGGGGAGGCTTCAGGCTCTTTTTTCCTTTTGGTTGAGACTTGAGAGTTTCTTAGTTCAGCAGAAACAGTGACAACAACAAAGGAACAAATTCATTCCAATCTGGTTTCATTCTATCTTCATTTCATGCACCTAATCTTCTTTCAAATGTGTTCAACTAAAAAGTTCCTATTTGGAAACCCATGCACACAAATATTTTTAGCTTACCACTACTGTCTCTCCAACCTTTGGTCTGGGGCCACTTCCTACTCGCAAGTCCTGCACTCTTTTTATAGTTTGGAGTTACAACATGATTAGAACACAACCATGTAATAATATCATCAGAATGTAAGTTTCACAAATGTCCATCCCAATAGGTGACCTTATATTGGAGACCTGATTCTGTTTCGGTGTAATCTGGGTACCGCATCTTTGTCTTGCCATAATCCTTCCCCCTAATTGCTGGCACTGTAGTGCATGACAAAAACAAAGTGCCAAATATAAGTTGCATATTTTAATCAGCTAGTCAGCTAATAGCTGCATATATAACGACCTGAAGGACGAAATTTTGCAGGTACGAGCAAATAACAGTACGTATGGTGTTGACTCCCATAGGTACTAGATTAGAATTCACCTAGATTCCCCCCACTCACGGGTACACTATATTTTAATGGAAAAGTCAATGCAAGTGCCTAAGTTTAAAATACAAAACAAAATAGAGGAGTTGCAAGATTGATTCTCAAAACCATTGGGGTCATCCAATCTACAAAACCATCTTGATGCTAAATTTATAGGTATAGAGCATAAAAAAATAAACCCAGCTTCCTAACATTGGCACCATGCACACAAGGGAAGGTACAAGATGCAACTAAATTGCCAAACAACCAGGCCAAACGTGCACACAAGTCAAAATACAAAAATTAACGAGACAAGCAAATGCATGCCAAAAGATTGGGATGATCCCAATATCTTTCAATTCCTTGTAAAGGAAAGATAGAGAAATTTTGCAGCATATTAAAATTCAAACACCCACCTTGGAACCATGGAGAGTCGGAGACTACAAAATTCCAGGGCAAATGAAACAGATTTATTAAATTTAAGGCAGTTTGGTTCACTGCAAGGAAACTGGACGGACTAATCATTCCCTTGGAATTTTCAGTCCATCATATGGTCCACTCAAAAGAAATGGGAAAATGTACATTACAAATGGAATCATCATTCACACAACTTATGTGAGTAGCTATCCCACTAGGAAGCCAATGAATGATCATCCCATTCCCTACCAACACAGAGATGGAGCCAGAGAGGGGCCAGTAGGGGCAGTCGCCCCTGCAAGAAGAAAAAAAAACACTACTATTATATGTAAAAAAAAAAAATTCTATGAAAAAAAAAATTAACCTGTGTAGAATTTTGAAAAAATAACCTTTGAACTACGAGGATACCAACATTAATTGCTAAGGGCTAAAATGTAATAAACAAAAAAAAAAAAACTATAGGGTTAATATTGTGAATATTCAAGTAATAAACTTCCACCTTTTGTTAGATGGATTTAGTATTTTACAGTTTTATTTCTTTTTGTCCTAAAATCTTATTGGCACACCAAATTCCCTCTCTCTCTCTCTTGGCATAAACATCCCCAATTGTTAAGACTTCAAAGGCTTTCGAGAAAATAGAGTTAGAGGAGAAGAGATTTTGGAAACCCTAAGTAATTTTGGTGAAATTTAAGTTGTAAATATGTCTATCCCCAATTGTTATTCTAGACTTCTCCTAATCCTTTGTTTTTTGACTGGTAAAATCAAGTAACATGAAAACCCATGTACCGAATTCGTCCAGTTGTGATGAATGAAAAAAGAAGATGAACAATAAAGAAAAACAAGATAGATACATCAAGATCGATCCCATTTGTTAAACCGATTTATGTATTTATGTTATTTTGAATTTTAATGTATTTACGTGATTATGCATGTGTATTTATATTTTTTTCTCACATGCACGATCGCCCCTGCGTGGTGAAATTATTGGCTTCGTCCCTGCCTACCGATGATATTCCATCTAACCAAATACTACCGCAAAGATTCATAATAACGAAAAACATGGATTGTGTGCAAATTACTATCAGCAAAATCAGAGGCCGCAGCTACACCCTCCTTCGACCAAGAGTTCCAGAGCACTGGTGCTAACAACCCAACCGATGATAACATCAGAACAACCTCTCTTCGATCAAGAACCGCTCTGCAACCTGCCGATGAGGGGGACGAGACATTTGCATCTTTCAACACCAAGAAAAAAAAACTAAGTTAATTGTGTGCTCATTGTATTCAGTTCAAATGAAAAGAAACGTAACTACTAAGCCGCAGGATTTTAGCTTGGAGTGGCAAAATTGTACAAAATAAGATTCGCATACAAACACGATATAGTATTCACTCCGCACCAATTTGTTTGTCTTACTTTTTGAATTTTTCATGTCCCAAAATGTGTTTAGTTGACCTAAAAAGATTCCTTTAATGCCTCTCCATTTTTGAAAAAGTATGCATCGGGGAGACTGTGCAGTTGTGCAGTGCACCATCATTTAATGTCAAAAAAAAAAACCGTATCCTTGGAAACTCAAAACTCTTTTGTTGGAATCTCAAAATTGAACAAACAAATTGGGACGGAGGGGTATATGATCTACTGGCTACTTACAAATTTAAGTGAATTTTGATTTATTCTGGAGTTATCCGAACAATTCACATGGAGTTACTGACAATATATTTACGAAGGCGTTACTGACCGCAAATTCCCGAGGACGATGATGCATTGGAAGAACGACCAAATATTCTTCTCATTGCAGGTTCATAAAAACATCTAGACGGCTTGGGACGTACGTTGGCGCAGTAGTTAACTTTCCCGACGGACAAAGATCCGGCGGCGGAAATTGACGCCATCCCAAAATTCAGCTCTTTACTCTGTCTCGCAAACCACCAACAGGAGGGAGAGAGAGAAAGAGAGAGAGAGAGAGAGAGAGAGAGAGAGGGGTTTCGAGGGAGTGGAAGAACGGTGGGGCAGGGTTTCGCGCGGAAAGATAACGGCCCCGGAGTTTCTGGACTTCCCCCTCAATTGACCTCAATACCCCTTTCCAAGGTTCTTGATACCGTGCCGGATAGATACGGTTTTGTCACTTGTATGGTACGATGTGTTACCGGGTACCGTTTCTGATTATCGCAATAAATGTATATTTCTCAATAGTTTTACTCCTGCCCACGCAAAATTTTGTCCCTTGGAGAATTCAACATTTTTTTTTCCAAAGTGGAGAATTCAACATCTTGAGGGACGCATTTATTACTCTTTAATGTTAATAGGTTAAAGGAAGTGCAGAAATCAATTCCTTTTTTCATTGGCCACACTCCCCATTTTATTTTAAGTGCATGAAGTTACCAAACACCCTTCTACTTTTTAATATTTCCCCTCTGTTTTATCCAAATGAAATCATTTTCGTACAATATTTAACAACATTTTGGTAGTTTCACACACTAAAATAAACAAATAAAAAAAAGGAGTTAATCAAATCATTTTCGTAAAATATTTAACAACATTTTGGTAATTTCACACACTAAAATTATATAAAAAAAAAGAAAAAAGGAGTTAATAAAAAGGAGAGTGTGAAAATCACATCCATAGGTGAAGTTTAAAAATTGTCCAGCTATTTGAAATGCAAAGATTATTTATTGGACTGCAATACATTTTTTCTTACACTTTGGTGCTTGAATGCGGATGTGAACAGACAGGAAAGGTAATAACTCAATTTTTTCATGTCGACTAATCAAAACATACAAGGATTGTGAAGGCCAATTTATCACTTTTAGCATTTTGGAGAAACTAAATCTAAAAAGAAGAAGAAAGTTATGCCGTATAGATCATGCATACCTATAACTAGGCAAATCAGGTATTTGGTGTGAAACCACAAATGCCCCATTCTCCCCAAGTCTAGAGGAAAATGAAATTCGACATTTTTTTTTAGTTTTTCGCTGTATTTTTTGGGATTAATCCACACCAAACGCCCCATCCTCCCCAAGTCTAGAGGAAAATGAAATTTCGACATTTTTGCTTGGTTTTTCGCTGTATTTTTTGGGATTAATCCACACCAAATGCCCCATTCTCCCCAAGTCTAGAGGAAAATGAAATTCGACATTTTTTTTTTAGTTTTTCACTGTATTTTTTGGGAGTAATCATTCACCTCGACGAAAACCAAAAAAGCATAAAAATGTAGTTCGAAATTGAAAAAAGTTCATATAAAACGACACTATAGAAGGGAAAAAAAAAAAAAAAAAGAAGGGAAGGGGGGGGGGGGGGGGGGGGGGGGGGGGGGGGGGGGGGGGGGGTGTTGGGAGGTGGTGGTTTACAATTTTTGGCATTTTTCATTAACTTTTTTTTCTTCTGATCCTGATTTTTTATTTTTTAGACTCCTCCCATCTGAGCAGATGATTAATCCAAAAAATATAACGCGAATCTATTAAAAATTCAGAAAAGATGAATAAAAATACCAAAACTTCATAGACAAAAAAAGGTTGGGAAGAATGGCTATAGCTAGAATGGAATCCACATACTACGCGAATATGGAGTAGTCTATCCAGTATCCGGTACAAGCCCAAAAAACTCACCTGCTCATTTTTCACCACCCAAAAACATTCCAAAGGAGCTAAAAACCAAAGAGGGACCATACTAAATAGAAGTTCTCGCTTGCACAGAAGCTGATAAAATCCACTGAAACATTATCCTCACACAGCACACTCAACAACCTTTACAACAGGAGAAGAAGACTCCCATATATCCTTTATTAATTTGTCATTGGCAAAACCAAAAAGAAAACCAACCACACAAGGGGAGTTACTGGCTAACAAGCTTAAGAGAGTTGGCCTTCTCTTGCAGACTATCAAGCAAGCTGTCAAAGCTCTTCTTGAAAGAATCCACTCCCTCGAGTTCAAGCTGAGAGCCAACGTATCCCCAGTCAATCCCCAACTTCTCTAGGGCACTGTATATGCCTTCAGCTTCAGACACGTTTGAATCGATCGTCCTTGAGACCGCGCCATGGTCAATAAATGCTTGGAGAGCTTGGTCAGGCATGGTTGAAACCTACACAAGAAAGAGGCAACAGCCAAAATTAGATTCAATTGAGATAGATGCGGTAAGTTTTTGGCCCCACGCAATGCACATATTCCGGGTATGACAACCCTTTAATTGTGGAAGCCATGGCTGCCCAGGAAGGTTCAAGTTTGGGTGATGAAAACCCCCAGTTCAATGTGATATTGCAGCAGTTGTGGAGGAAATTTGGGGGATGCAAAACAATATTAGGATTTGAAAGCCTAGTTGTGCTTGTAGAAATACTAATGCAGCTGCTCATTACTTGGCAAAGACTGGTGTAGGCTCTGGGACTTGGGAGGCCTACCTTCCTTAGTGGGCTATTCTCTTCTTTGCAGAAGGATGGCTGTTTTCTTCATGTCTCGCTTAAATTTTATCAAACCACCACACCACTCGGTCCACACCACCACCACACTCAACTAGCAAAACCACCACACATGGCCACTGTTGCCACCGCCACCCACCACCATCTCTAGTTGAATGAGTCCAGCCTCTACCATAGCCACAACGCCATCATTTTTAGGTTTAACAACCAGACCCAAGAAACCATTTTTCATGGAAAATGTCTTTCTCAGAAAATGGGAAATATTTTAAATGAAACAGAGAGAGGCCGATAGCTTTAACAGCCTCTAGAACAGGCATTAACCAGCAGAAGAGTAAAGGTGTTATAAAAATATTGCTCACTGTGTCAGGTCCAATAAGAGGGGCGACATATAGAGTGTCAGAATAAGCGGGGTTCTTCACACTGGTGGATGCCCACAACAGCCTCTGCTTCTTGGCACCTTTCTTCACCAAGGCCTCCCATCTGGGACCAGAGAATTTCTTCTGGTAGAGCTTGAATGCCAAAGCTGCTTGAGCATTTGCAGCCTAAAACAGGAAAATGACCCATCAAAAATGAGTATATTCAAGTTCCATGTTTTCAATTCTTCTTCTTCTTTTTTTTTTTATCTGATGTTTTCAATTCTTCTGGAGTCTAGAAAAGGTAAGGTTTTTGGGTATTTAATTACCTTTCCTCGGAGATCAAGGGCCTCTGGAGTTCCAATCTTCTCAAGCATCTTGTCGACAAGTGTGTCTACTCGACTAACAAAGAAGGAAGCAACACTTGTAACTCTAGAAAGGTCACTTAACCCAGAAGCCTCAAGGCCATCCAAGTAAGCATCAATTACTGCCTCATATCTAGCGAGGGAGAATATGAGCTGCAGATATACAACAAAAAAGATTACAACTAGAATACACAAAAAAACAAATGACTAGATCATTTTTTCATACTTCTCAAACACAAAAAAGATACAGACACAAGCACATAACCAACCATACAGCTATTTGATTATAATGAACTCCAAAATCACCACCAAAAAAAGAAGACAACACTACTCGGTTGACTAATCTCATGAAACTTACCTAACAGGCTCTGGTATCATGGACCAAGCATGCTAGTTCAGCTTAGCTATGCTGATAGATGAGATTAACAAAAACATATTCACCGAACACACAGAGTAATGCACGTTCACAGCCCTCTCTTCGATTTTAGGGAAAACTTAGGATTGCACTTAGTCCATAACTTCTAAAGGCCCAGGAAGCCAAGTTATACAATTAAGCAAATACCAAAAAAAAGATTTGAAATTTCTGCCTGTCCTGTGACTAAATGCCAACCATGCGTCATGCCACAGAGATTGTATTTAGTAAACAAACCAAAGGAAAGAAAGAGAGAAACAGATGAGTACACTCTTTACATTTTAACTAATTATATCAGGTAAGCAACCATTCAACAAGCCAAAAGGCAATCTAGGCAAAGGCTGATAAATAGTTTCCCATTAGAAGTTTGGACAATCTAGCCAAATTAAGGATGCATAGAATCAACTTACAGTAACATTCACGCTTATACCAAGTGAAATAACTTCCTTGATTGAAGGGACACATTCAGCTGTGGCAGGAATCTTTATGTAGACATTGGGACGATCAACCACTTTATGAAGCCATTTTGCAGCCTCAACAGTCCCTACAGTATCATCAGCAAGTCTGGGAGAAACTTCAACAGAAACGTAACCATCACCTCCATCTGTTTGATTGTAGATTGGCTCAAAAAGTTCGCACGCATCTTGAATGTCCTTCACCACAAGTTCCCAATATGCACTTTCAATGTCTTTTCCTGCTTGTACAAGTTCTCTGCAAAGCCAGCCATCTAAGTTACATATTGTAGTGGTGGGATTCTTGTTTCACAACTCAGATAACCAGAACAAGACCACATCTAGATTCAGAAAGTTGTACCAATAAACAAAGCCAACCGAGTTGTCAGACTTAAATTGAAACCTTCCCAGCGAAACATCAGATATTTTCTAAATACTTAAAACCAATAAAACCCAATCAGTTCCAACTGATCATACATAGCCCAGAATCTCAATTCCAAATAAAAGCATTCTAGTTAAATTACACCTGATGCTACAATCTCCTTCCACCATTAGCATCTCCTAAGCATTTAGATAAGGTCAGGGAAGTTTCTGTTCATCAAAGTTAAATGAGGCAAAGAGATATGCCACAGCTTAGGAAGCCTCTCGGTCATTGGAGGAGTTACTAATCATATAAGCTACTCATTAACAACAATCAAACTAGGACTTAATTACATAATCTCCAATACCTGAACTGTTCATTGTACGCATTTGAAGTTGATATTGCTTTCTGGAAAATCTGCAACAATAGAAATAAAGCATATTGGATGAAACTGAAACTCATGGATGCAAAATACTAATCGAATGCGTACTTTCTGTTTTTATCCTTTTCTTTTGTCTATCATGGCAAGAAACAGAAAACAAAAGGAGATTTGTGTAATCACCGCAGGGTTGCTGGTTACACCTCTGACGCCACTTGCAATCAATGGAAGCAGATCTGTAACAGGGCGGCACAAATTATCATACCATGGGCTCTGCCCTTCTTTCTCGTAAAGATCATGAAGAACCGTTCTCTTGGTTGAGCTTCCATTTCCATAAAGACTGGAACATCTGACACTGTTTAAAAACTTAATTGTCACTACAAACGGTGCATCTTTACCACAAGGGGTAAGACAAAAGAATATGGATTGACATAAAGAAAAAGAGTGAGGAACCTTAAAACCACCCCAGGTAACAACCCATGAGACGATACTACATTCTACTGTTGAGATTACATGTAAGACAGGGTAAAATAAAACACATAATCCCTGCTAAGAGTGCCAATAAAAGCAAGATATGTCAGTTGGAAACGAGACTAATCCATATCTCTACGGCCAAGATAGACATGCCGCACAAGGAGATACTCTGTGTTTTTTTGGGAAGTACAAGGAGATACTTATGAGCAAACTAGTAAGCTAGTCCTCAAGGTTGATTCGGTCGGATTTGGAACTTATGCTAGGTCTTAGCAAATCATTTTCGAGAACTAAGCAAAACAAAGTATGCCATAGATGTTTACAACAAGCAAGTAGCAATCGTTAGAACCCCGCACACGCACCTTCATTAACCAGTGTTCTAAAAGTCAGCTGCCTAGACCGACTAGTCCCCAACTAGGTGCTAGGCGGTCGTCCAACCCGTAGATTAGGCAGCTGACTAGTCGGCGCCTAGTTCCCTCCTAGGTGGTCAACTAGTCGACTCCTAGTCCCCGCCTAGGTGGTCAACTAGTCGACTCCTAGGCGCTAGGTGCCCCTTTTCCACCCAACTAGCGCCTAGAGATTTTTAGAACATTGTTGGTAAGTAGCAGAAAAACGTTACTAAAATGAGAAGGTGTACAGAAATTCTATTTTAACTTCCGCAATTGAAATCATAGCTCAAAACAGGCAAAAAAAAAAAAAAAAGTTGATATCACTGCAAAGGATGTACCAGAAATGTCTTGAGCTAAGAAAAATTATTCCATGCTCCTCAAGCAAAGCTCCAGAACCTTTCTCACCGCACACTGGTGTGGGTTCCACCCTACAGTGTGTACCCCACACTAATGGGTGGTGGTAAATGCCCTTGGAGCATCGCTGCATGAGCATGGAATAATAAGAGCTAATTGTGGGAAACGAAAAAAAAGAAGGATAGATAACGTTAGGTCCAATCACTAAGAGTTCGTTCCGTTAGCTTGCTCCTAAGAATAAAAGATCTATCTCTCCTCAGCAACTAGCCGACTTTACACCTTCAAAGGATCGAGCAAGGCTGGAAAGAGGGTCAAGGAAGACAAAAGAAAGATTTGTACTTCCACACCAAATCTCAGTGAAAGTGAAACTTAGATTTGATGAGAAACAAAATGGACTAATAAAGATTCAACTTTCATCTTCATTCCTCTGTCTTTTTTCTCACCGTTTCTCATCTCTTTTAGTTATCCAAAATATGTGAAAGCTTTTTCCATTGTTTTTCAATTTCCTTTTCTTTCTCGCCCTTTCTTAGGATCCAAAGGGGTTGTGAAAGAAGACTGGATATATAGGCAAACTTGACAACACATTCATCAAACCATCATAATAAGTTCGCATTTCACAAAGATCAAGCAATCATTTTTCTATCAGGAATCAGCAACTAAATCAAGATTCACCTACCCACAAAACCAAACCAAGAAAAAAAAATAAAAATATCATGAAATTTGATAAATTAGAATCTTGATTATGTTTGAGAAACTTACGCCAAGGAACCCCAAGAAGCATGGTTATTGCGCAAAGACAACCTGGAGGAAGAAACCCTTTGATCAAAAACAGTTTTTCCATTGAACCCTTTGATCAAAAACACAGTGGGCTGGCATGATTTGAGATTAAACGTAGAGGGTGAGTAGGTAGGGTTTAGATTTGAGAGCTTGGAGATGGAACCCATGGTGATGAGATCCCAGAGAGAAAAACAAAGATTTGATAGTTGATCAAAAAAAGAGCCTTTTTGATTAGGGTTCTTTTTTTGATTAGGTGATTAATGCTATGGGATAGATACAGTTGACTGGGTGGCAGGTGGAAGACATGGGATTTAAGAGAGAGAAAATAAAAGGAGAAGGCAAATTTTTGGGGTTGGATTAGGTTGGGGTTGGTGACGAGTTTTGGTTCTGTGTGCTAATGCCACCAACCCTCCTTGTTGGTTTTACTTACCGGATGAGCTCCTCTCCAGTTCATTACGTGAAAATGGACTGGACCCTTCGGTTTATCTGTTTGTGGGCCTTTCTTGATTCATTATGATCATCCAAATCATTCACATTTTAGAATTCGTCGAAGACATGAACTATGTCAGAAGATTGGATATAGTTTGATACGATTTCAAATATTTTTCTAAGAACATAACAAGTTTACAACACGAAACCTATTTAACGCGTTTATCTCAAGACATTCAAAAATTAAGCTCTAAAATTTGAGCAGCTTAGATCGTAAATGTGAGCCCGGAAAGAGCCAACTAATGGGCAAATTGGACCATCTAGTTTTTCATGAACTTGAGAAATTCTTCTTCCCTTACTTTTTTTTCAAGAAAATAAATTGCGAGTTTATCCTCTATTCTCCGTTCTAGACTAAAAAGTAAAGTATTTCTGTTCATATTTTTTGCATTTTCACACAAAATTAAATAACTAATCAAGATTTTTAAGTTGGTGCAAAGAAATTCGAAAAATCGTACACATAAGTAATTTATTTTTTGATCTGAAATTACACGTCTTTTAATAGGAAAATGGACTAAATTTTTAACATGTACTACTATGACATCGGTATGTTCTCATAATTTATGACATGACCATGATCAAGGATCGGATTGATTTATGGGTAGATTTCACTAGACCTCCCCCGAATTTTCTGAACTAACACTAACCTCCTTTGCCTTTAACCTATTATAAAGATTCTTGCTTCCTTAACTAAAACTTACTCTCCACTTTGCCTAATGTACTAAAAAAAAAAAAGGAAGAAGAAGACAATATCTACTTTGCCTATTCACTTTTTCATCAATGAATTCTAACAAGACTCTCTTTTCTTGCTCTCTATCAAAATAAATATTTATTTTTTGAACATCCCCATAGAATTTAGTGGCAAAAATGTAAATATAATGAGAGAGAAAGAGAGTAGAGACTCAAGAGAGTATCTTCAAACAAAAAGAGCCACCAAGGCATAACATTAATCAACAAATGCTTTAAAACAAAAGGGCCACAAATGCATGTCAAGTTTAATGATCTACGTCTATTGTCCATGAGCCGTACAATGTCGTCAATTTTTCCTTCCAGTGTCGAAATATTTTTCTTGAGCCTTTTGAATAAAAACTTTACTTAGAAATAAATTCAGATTTATGAACTGATAATCAACACATCAAATACAAAACTAATTTGCCTCATCATCTCCATCACTGCTGCCCTTCAATGCCTTCATCGGGAGTCGGATTGTTGCTGTAACCACCTCAGTTGTTCTTTCAAACTCTAAGGACAAAGGTTGATGTTGTTGGAAAAATTATAGGATATAATATTTTATTTTAAGTGTGAATGAAAATTGATTTATTTTGGAGTTGCATCTTTTCATTGGCACTTGTTCACCATGGACGGACGCGTCCTTTACGAACAGATGTGCCTCTTTCTTTGGTGACTTTTCGTAGAGTTACCTGTTGGTCTATAAATATCAATGCCTTCATTCATTTTCAATAGATTGATTTTTTCTTCATTCAAGTTTATTCATATGAGAGAGTTACAAACACAAGATGGTTCAACATGCCCTCCAATTGAAGTGTTGCTTTGGGGGGACTCCGATCAAGTAGTGCTGGGAGACAGTCGTCCAATGCAAACCGTGAGCACCGTTGAGGGAGCGAAATCTGTTTTAAACACAGAGTGTCACACACAAACACTCGCCTTGATCACCAATTTGTTTCCATCGATTTCCAGATTTTGAGTTCCAATTTTATTGCGTTCATATATATTATTGGTTTTATCACATATAGTAAGCATATTTTTCCAACAATCTTAAGACAGATTTTGTTTATTTTTGTGATTGTGTGATTTCTGTTCTATATGTTTATGTTGGACGAGAAAGTGGAACTTGCATGTATATGTTTAGAACTGCTCGTACATGAATTTATATAGTATCATATATGGCTGACTATAACTATAACTGATGAATAGATGTCGATGTTTTTGTTGTGGTTTTGTTATAGCAAGTTAGCAACGATAATGCATGTGCGTACCATTACTTTCAGTGAATCCATAGAATTCATGAGTAGCATTCTTTCTGTTTCACATGTGTATGATCAGTTTGCTAGATTTCTTGACTGGGACAAGCCATATGTGTAAATTAAATTCTAGGACCTTTTGGAACGGGCATGAATTTATAAAACGTTGTGACAATTACAAATTATCCGAAGAAAGGTGCAGATGTTTCAAATCTTTTGAATTTTGCACGCTTGTGCACATTGGTTGTGTGTCCACATTTGACAAGTGTTCGATGAGGGACACATTGGTTCGGTTTCGGCAATTTGTGAGTATTCAAAAGGCTCAAAGAACTTGATTAAAGCCTAAATGTTGCCTGGACCTGATCTAAATTCTTGGTGATTTTGAGTATTCACCGTGGGCTTTTAATTTGTTATAATTGATAATTGATTAGTCCTTTTAAATGATGGATCAGAGGCCGGAGTGAAAGATATAGAAAAAAGAAATGCTACGTGCAAAGAAAATAAACAAAGAAAAGACCCTTAAAGTGTACATGAACGGCTCAGATGCACTGCACAGTGAATCTGGACCGTTTATGTACACTTTAAGGGTCTTTTCTTTGCCAATTTTCTTTGTATCTAGCACTCCTCTATAGAAAACCATTAGTTTTCTATTGTCTTGAAATCCTCAGTTGTTCTCAACTTTGATATTGTACATATCATTGTTACCGTTAGTGGCCGAACTTCGGAATTGGAAAATTTGGATAGGTGTGACTCTTTGAGATGTTACAGGCCATGTTTTAGATGCGTGACCTTTGAGTTAAATCAAAAGGTGTGATTCTTGGGGATATTGGAGTGACCCTTGAGATTACATCAAAATATTTGAATTTTGAGTTTACATCAAAAGGTTTAACCAAGGGGTGTGACTGTTGGGTTTACCGTTTATGCTAAGAGAAGTGACCCTTGGTGATGTGACATATCTTTTGACTCTCTAAGGAAAAAAAAGGTCACTTGGGCCAAATTTATTGGAAATACTTTATTCAATTTCGATTGACCTAGTAGATTGGGTTGGTATGTTTGATTGGGCATGAAAATGAAATATTTTAGTTTTTTCAATCTTAAGTGGTTGGTAGTTTATCAAAAACTACGCCCCACAGGATACTTTTTAAATAAAGTAAAATCGATTTATATGTTATACAGAATGCCTGGTGCACTTAGCATAAATTCGTCTTACTTCAAGTATAGAGTTACTCGATTTTGAGTGAGTTACTCAATGTGCGGTTGTCTCTTGCCAATATCTCTTGGAACACACATGAGAGATGGAGAGAGAGTTTTGACGTTGTTCGCGTAATGTCATAAACGGCGGAAATTATTTGTGTGAATTTTGAATTAATTTCAGAATTGTGGGGGAAGCCATATAATTTCCATAATATTAAACAATGTGTTGGAGAATAGGAGATATCCAACTATACTTGAAGTATATGGTGTTGCGATTTGAATATCTAATGTAAAGACTTCGCATCCAGAAGTGGATTTTTTACAATTGGAGTGCAACAATAATTTGGAAATCCTTATGTGTGTACAGCAAGGTCTACAATGAAGTCTGATCAACTCATTGCATTAGACAAAATGCTAGAAAGCAGATGGCGGAGCCATCTTCTAGAGGATGTTCCAACAAGGTCCAATTCTATGCCGGAGTTATAATGTGATGGCCATCAGTTGTTAGAAAGGTATAGAAGACCATGTGTAACGGTAAGTCTCGATATTAAAGACATCGAACCGTTAAACATTTGTTCTCGCTTGAAAATGAAACGTCAAAAAAATTTGATACGGATCTGTTGAGTTTGGAGTTTTGACTAGAGAACAAATGATCATCGAGGGAAATGAGATTAAAGCCTATTAATTAAAAGTCTCTATAACGGCAACCCAATCTAGCTGACTGGAGATCCCAAGATCTAGGTTAAATGGGACAACTGAGTTGTATGAGACTTAGGAGTATGAGAAATCTCTCCAACTCATTCCTATGGTGAAACAGTGATGTCTGCAGCTTTTTAGGTTAAGTTTAACTTTTAATGATTCTTATACCTTGGTAAATCCAAGTGACATATAGCAGGATACTCTTAATAAGAGATCACCTATGTGAGTGTGAAGGTGCCGCTTTTGTGAGAATTTTCTAAGGCTGAATTCTCTAAAGCACTTTCTGAAACCAGTCGGTGTTCCAAGGCCAAAATGGGCACAACCATAAGAACCAATTCTGTTCGGAAAGATTCTATGTGAATTCTATTGTCTTGGTTTACACAAAACGCTGAACAGTTCAAGGCATCTCGTCCACTGGATAGCAAATAAATCCGATAGTCTTTCACAAGGGAAGGTTCAAAGCCAAAAGCTATCTATCCTATGCAGAAAATTTTCACTTGTACTCTCTCTGTCGTTTGCATTGTTTAGCATTGGTTATCAAGTCAATTTCATTCATGTGGGGGATTGTTGGAAAATATTATAGGATATAATATTTTATTTTAAGTGTGAATGAAATTGATTTATTTTAGAGTTGCATCTTTTCATTGGCACTTGTTCGCCGTGGACGGACGCATCCTTTACGAACAGATGTGCCTCTTTCTTTGGTGATTTTTCGTAGAGTTACCTGTTGGTCTATAAATATCAATGCCCTCATTCATTTTCAATAGATTGATTTTTCCTTCATTTAAGTCCATTCATATGAGAGAATTACAAACACTAGATGGTTCGCCAAGCCCTCCAATGAAGTGCTGCTTTGGGGGGATACCGATCAAGTAGTGCTGGGAGACAGTCGTCCAATGTAAACCGTGAGCACTGTAGTGAGGGCAAAATCTGTCTTAAGTACAGAGTGTCACACACAAACACTCGCCTTGATCACCAATTTGTTTCCATCGATTTCCAGATTTTGAGTTCTAATTTTATTGCGTTCATATTATTGGTTTTATCACAAATAGTAAGCATATTTTTCCAACAGATGTTACAGTTCACTACATTGAGATTCTTTGCAAGCTCGACCATGAAGCTGAAGGAGGTACCACATTTTCTTACAGAGAAGACAACCTCCAGAAGCACGTATTTTGCATTGCATCCCATGGCGGTAAAGACCTTTCACCTTGCGACAATTTGGATATTGACAATATGGAGATCGACAATGAGATGCATGCACTTTAACATCGAGCAATTGTCTAAGCTGTGACATCAAGTAATCAAATCCTGTTAAAACCATGCATAGAAAGCTTGCACTTCTTCAAAAATCAATCCCAAATGAAGGTAGAGATATTGAAAATGTACACACAAAGCAGTGGTTTTTAGGCCAATCATTATGTAGGAGAGAGTCAGTAAAGCAGTTCATGAATGCCTCCGCGGTTAACTTAATTCTCCAAGTATGATGAGAACATGAATCCGACAAATGTCCCGATAGAGAAGAACATGTTTCCTTTGAAAAGTGGACCAAACACATACGCGGGTGAGGATGGCAATACAGTGAGGATCCATGATAAAAATAAAAATAAAAAATAAAAAAATAGGAACAAAGATGGCCACAGGGGTTGGGTAACTCCATCAAGAAAGGAAAACAAGTAGTAAAACAAAGCAATGCAATGAAGTCTATGGAAACATATAAAGTAAAAGGACAAGTTCCATTTAGTTTTTACATCCAAGATATCAAAGGTCTTACTTTTATATCCAAGATGTCAAAAGACAATTATACTGCCTAGTACTAGCTCATCGGAACCAAGTATAACACGAGGGAAAGATCAGATTAAAGATATCCAGTGATCGTATCCACGAAAAACCCAACATGATTCTGTTGTCAGAATCGGAGGAAGAAGTTAACAAATATGTATAGTCAGTTCACCATTGCTTTCAGAAATGACGGGCGAAATTTTCCAAGATATCCCACATGCGCAGAGTATTATGTCATAGCAGTCATCAAAGTAAGGTATGACACATAACCAGCTACACTGAATGACATCCACATCAGAACAACCAGTCACAACAGTTTGGAGAAGTATTTAAGGCTTAGATGCAAACCTACCTCAAGAGGTGACAAAGAAGATGCTTCAAGGCAAAGTCTTAGGCCTCTTTCAGTTGGTGAGGAAGTTAAGTATGGGATATCCAAGTTTCTTTCATTTTTTATGTGTTAAGTGGAACTCTCAACTTTAACTTTCCCACTAAGATCGGTTTTCCTTCAAAACGTCTTGCAAAAGATACAAAATTTGCAGGAATTTTATCATTAAACTAGTTTGCTACGCAGTTCAAAATTATAGCTTAACTTTCTTATAAAATTCCCTTACCAAATGAACAATTAGAGGAAAGTAAAATGATTCTGCATCAAATTCTTGGCAACTGGACAGAGCCTTAAGTCGTAAGTCCCCAACAGGTCATGCCACCTTGGGTGAACAACAGTAAATGCACACCCCACAACTACATCTGGTTTTATGCAAAACGAGTCACATGCCTGCTACATTTCTAAACGTGGTCCTCGTCATGAAACATAGAAAGATAAGTTTTTAGCAGCTGCACAATGTTTCCTCACCAAACAGATTATAAAAGCTTAAAAGTGCTAAATAATCGTACATAACTTTCGCGTCAACCTTGGAACAATTCGAGAAGAGGTACAGGCAACGGCCCGGATTTAAACTCAAAGTCAGAGCTTTAATGCCTACAAGGTAAAACCAATGTTCAAACCGCCATTCCTACATAGCTCTCAATCAAGGCTAAGCCTTTCCTCGGGAAGGAGAAAGCAATCATTGGAAAGTGCACAGCATCTTCAACTATCACTTGCCAGATGACCTCGAATTTAAACCAAATGTCTCTCAGTCGAGTATTATACCTCAAATTTCTGTGCGTGTGTAGAGGGTTGGGTGCATGTGTACGTGTAGGGGTAGGGGGGGTGTGAGAGAGAGAGAGAGAGAGAGATCGCAGAGTTGGGGGAGACTGCGAGAAACTTTTGTCGTTTGCTCAAGGGGCTGTGGAAGTGCCAAGGTTTCTGTCGACAGAGGAGGATGCCTATTTCTTTGCGACCGATGAGGGAGAAATACATGTATTTACCCACAACACTCGTATGGATAGAAGGAGATGGAGCACTCAAAGGAGTAGATGCCTCAATTTTGCGGAGCGGGTGTTGTAGCTGCTGTACCAACTGGTGCAGTTGGGGAAACCTGACTCTATCAAAACACACACACACACACACACACCTCACCAGCAGATACACAAAGCAAGCACTATATCTCCAGCACAATTAACAAGCAGTTTTTTCTAATGGCAATAACAAGCTTTTATTTATCGTCAACCAACAGTTACAATAGAGTTAATAAAATGGGCATGTGTGGAACACCAAATTGCATCCGAACTATATTGGCACCCAAACTTAGACTGCAAAAACATGACAAGCAAAGCACCCAAAGGGCTATAGAGCAAGCATTCAATCAAACGGCCAAAGAAACAACATGATCGACAAAAAAGAATCGAGCATTCACTTGTCTAGAGCAAGCATTCAACTATTCAAGCACCCAAAGGGCTAGAGCAAGCATTCACTTGTCTAGGCTCGAATCGAGCCCGAGCCAAACTCGAGCCTGACTTAATACTTAAACGAACTGATCCCAACTCTAACAGGGTTCGGCTCCATTCGGCTCATTTACACCCCTAAGTGTACCCTACACAGGCGTGTCAATGTATGGCAGACATATCTACCCCGATGGACGGCTTCAGATTGACGTGCCATTTCCTCCTATTCGTCCATGGTCAAACGGTCTGTGTGAACATGATTCAGCGCCCAAACAAGTCTGAGCGGAGAATTTAGGCCCCCTGCCTAGTTGTTTAGGTTTCCACCTTCGAAAGCAAACAATCTACAACCACAAACAAATTCACACCCACTTACAATACACGTGGACTCCACACACGCCATAAGGCCCTCATGTACTGTGAGTGTGTTTCCAGTTGTAGCAAATTGCGTTCAAACTTGGTCAAGAACCATCTTACGGTGTGCCGTATCTCGGCATGTGTACCTCATAACGAGGCGCCGTTTGTTCCGTGAATGGACAAACACAGGGTGTTAAAGAATGATGTTTGAAACTATCAAACACATGGTAGATTTCTTTAATCAATGTAGTTGGATGGTATAATAATAGGATTATGGTTGACTGGAACTCATAAAAGAAATCTGGTACCATTCTAAAAATATACTACCTCACACGAGATTGGAGAGGAAGAGCCGTTGATTTCAATCTACGATTCAAAAAGTTTACCTTTTCGGTTTTAATCATTCTAATTTTTTTTCTCGATGAACTCAGATGTGTAAACTCAAATCTAAGCCCAATTTGAGTAAAACTAAGGCTCCGTTTGTTTGGACGTAAAATATTTTCCGGTAAAATGTTTTACCAATTTTATGGTGTTTGATTGTGTAAAAAATGAGGAAAATATTTTACATGTAAAACATTTTTCATTAATTTGATGAAAATGACTTACCTTTAAATCCTCCGTAAGTTATTTTCCGAAATGAACTCGTTGCCTTCTGCTGCAATTCTCACCGCTTAGTTTTCTCGATTGTAAGTCCTGACTCATATTCAATTTTAATAATCTCATGTCTCTCCACCACCGTTTAAGCTTCTCCCTCTCTCTACACTATTTTGTTGATTTCTAGAAAAAAAATTCAAGTGACAATCAAACACTGAAAAATAAAATTTTGAAATTTATTTTCTGAAAAACTATTTTACATTGTAAAATATTTTATATCGAAACAAACGGAGCCTTCATTAATAGTATTTTTTGTTGTAAATTTGGGAGGGGAGACTAGACTTGCAAAAATTTCAGTAAAATTCAATTTGGTATAGGTTTGTCACAGTTGTCCAACTCGGAATTGGGGATGCTGCCGATCGAGCGGCACTTTCTAGCCAAGCAGCCGATTCGATCGTTCATCTCAGCAATCTACGTTCGTATCTTTGCCGAGCAATCGACGGCTCAGATTTGTGTCCACTCAAGTTCAATCGAAGACGTCCGTGCCAAGATAAACGGCCGAATTGGCTGCTTGACAGGGATGCCGCTCAATAACATCCCCTTTCCAACCCAGTAACTAGTTGGAGCCTAACCACATAAACCAAATTTTTTAAACCCAAGTTATTAGTAGTAACTTAGATGGTTCCTTGTACCCAGAATCAAACCTAACCATTATCCAACTTCACCTTAATGTTTACGATATAGTATTTGAACTGCCAAAATCTTCAATTTTCTCAGGCTTACATACAGAAAAATGTATCCCACATCCTCCCCTATTCTCCATTCCTCTTGGACTTCGCAAATACAAACCTACAAATTTTTTGTTCTTTCTGCACACAGCACAAAAGACACGCCACTCTCTTCTTTCCTTGTTCTTCAACTTCTTTCGTCCTATTCGAAAGCTCAGAATCTCAGCACAACCAACAAAAGCAAAATCTCCCCTCACACAATCGATTACGGTTCGATTTCCAAGGTCAAGTTGCAACAAAACAATTTATTGTGAATTCCCTAATTTCAGCGTGATAAATGATCTGCCTTTGATCGAACCGAAAAGAAGATTAGTCAAAAGATGAGCACGTAGCCCGGACAACCCTGACCATCCACCCAAAAAAAAAAAAAACTTGATCTCCTATGGCATCATATATTTCCAGCACCGTATGTGTCAGTGTCACGGCCCTTTATCCACTGATCTTAAATCTTTTAATCATTTATCCTATGCCATGTTATATTCATGTAACGGTCCGTGCCAGCTTACGTGCTAATCCTTAAGCTAACCGCATTAGGTTAAAAGTAACTGGTCGGATTACCCTTTCCATTTCCCTCGAGGTTCCGGTGGGGGACTTTGCAATTCATCATCTAAACAACATTATGTTGCACAATATCTCCCGGATTATTACACATCCCCGAACCCTTACGCCCTCCCGTTTATGTCCGGATGAAAAACCCAACTGGCAACCGTGTTTGTCTGAAATTTCAATTTGTGCAGGAAAGAATAGAAGGAAAGCAAGGAAAATGAAGTAGAAGCTCAGTTTTTTCTTGTTGTGGTCACTGGATTGGAACAATGAGGATAAACAAACCCATTAATATGCAGCACTTCTAGTAGGATTTCAACATCCTTTCCATTTCTAATACTGGATGGCCTAGGGAAACCTCGTTTCCAAATGTAGAGAGGCCTACAGTACTCCTGAGACAGAGTGAAAAGTAAGATGTAACAGAGTGAAACCTGAGACATTCGTCAGTTCAATTCAATCCCAAAAAATTGGGACGAAATAGAATACAAGAAAGTTTACAAATAACTTGGGTGGGGGTCATATGTGCATCACTATGTAGGCACAATCCGAAACAGCCGAAAAGGCAAGTCAAATTAAGTACAAGTAACCATTAAAACAGTCGAAACTGCTCAAGAAGAGGCTAGTTGCATTATTAATAACATTATAGACCTGTCAAGAACCAGCAACAGGTGAAAAGGAAAGAAAAAAGTCATGAAAAGCATTCTTTCATTGGTGAAAATAGAGAGACTGAATTTGTTGCCAAACAACTCGAGGTTTGGAGAAACTATCAAAACTCCCTCCCCTCTCATCCAATCAGCAACTTGTTCTCCTCCAAGAAAGCGTAAGTAGGTACCTCAAGATTGTATGGCGCTGGCCCCTTGCGGATCCTTCCAGATATGTCATAGTGCGAACCATGGCATGGGCAAAACCAACCTCCAAAGTCACCAGCATTTGGCAAGGGGATACACCCCAGATGGGTGCATACTCCAACCACCACAAGCCATTCAGGGTTCTTAACTCTAGTAGAATCATCCTGGGGGTCCCGAAGGGAGGAAAGGTCAACACTGTTGGCCAACTTGATGTCATCCTCAGTTCTACGCCGGATGAAAACGGGCTTACCACGCCACTTGACTGTAACAGTGGACCCTGGTTCGATGCTGGAGAGGTCTACCTCAATGGAGGCAAGGGCGAGTACATCTTTGCTTGCAGACATGCTCAGGACAAACTTCAGCACCAGGAGACGGATCAAGGAAGCGTACACAAACCTTCCACCGGTCAGGACAAAGTAGGCAAATGCTCGCTTGCTGGGATCGCCTGGGGGATAACGCTCGTGATTGTGGTTGTCATACACGATTTTTGATGTGGGGTTCTTGACAGCTGCCACAGTCGCTGGGACGTCTGGGATCATTCCCTTGTCACGTGCAGTAGCCAGGGAATCAGAAGCATATCCTGAAAATTTTAATTCATTCACGTGAAAATTTGGGTGGTGTTTGGGATTTTTGCAAGCACGTCGGTCAAACCAAACAGATATAAATGCATTTAACCATGACAAAACTGAAGGGAAAAGGATTATAACGGAAACATCAAATCCTCCCATCACCACTATGCTAGAAAAGGAGAGGGAGCTTATATTTGCTACTACAATAAGCACCATATATCGATATTCAATATTATTTGGAAAAACCAGGGACCCAAAAAAAAAAAAAAGTAGATATCAAGGAATTTTATAACTTTCTATGAGAGAAAACAAAGAAAGAAGTTGTCACCATACAAATATTGAGGCAAACAATATTAATAGCCCGACGATTAATGCTATGAGTGCTAACAATGGAAACAATAATAACAGGACAAGCATGCCAACAAGGGGAAAAAATTGAGGAAAAGCTACATAAATAGCTAAACAAGCAATTGACAGGCACATTATGTGCAATTTACTCCCTTGCCTTTGAACCTTGTTAATGTTGACCCCAAGGATCATTGGCAATGCAGATAAAGATACCTCCACAACCCTCTTCCACCTTTGATTGAAGATTCCACAGAGAGCTAAAGAGCAGGGAAAAAACACATGATTCGAACAACCCCTGCATATGCTACGGACCCAAAAAGAGCAATAAAAGGTAAAGGTCATTTTCTTGTCAAAAAAAAGGTGATAGAGAAAGGTTATATGTCATGACCATAAGGAATAGATGGGCGCAACGGCATCCAAAATTTGTGGGGATGTCAAACTGCAAGATCTCTAAATCTCAGGCATGGGCAATATTTGATATGACTCGCTTTGAACCAGAAGTCTCCAGCCAAGTGTGTAATCTAAAACAATTGTCAAACCTTGTCTATTATCCTCCAACGTGACAAGGCATTTCTTATTTCCAATCTACATCTTCCTGCTTCCCAAATATCCAGATTAACGTATACGTATGCACACACATCTTTTCAAGCAAAGTTATAGTGAATTACCTTATTGACCAAGAAACTCATAACACACATTTGGAAAGGGGTATGTATGAGATCAAAAGTTTTAGGTAAGCTCGAAGGCTTTCAAAGTGGAAGGACCTCCAGACTTCTCGACGAATATGAGGAAGGGGTAGACCAAGTAAACTATAGCCATCAACAGATACAGGAATTAGGCAGAGGTGTTTCTCATTCTTGTTATGGCACGAGGCAAGGTAGAGGCATTAAGAGGAGAGTTGATGATGAGTCATGAAGCATGGAGGTCTATTTTTTGACTGACACATTGACCGGAGTCACCGGACCCCTAAGAACCCCTATGTTCCTCCCCTTGATGATGGATAAAGGGAGGTAGAGGTGTTCCTCCCCTTGATGAACTGATTATCGTTGGAAGTTGGAACTCACTCATGAAAAATGAAAGCAACAAAGAGAGAACCAATTAGCACAACAGCTCTCCCCCCTCAAGGGGTTGGGCTTGGGGGGTTTGCTCCCTCCTAGATCTCAAATTTCAAAACCTCTTAGGTGCTATCAACTCCTTGGGGTCTAGTCCATATAGAGCTTCGCTCTGACTTTAATTGGAACCCTCGCAAGCAGGCAATAGGATTGGACCCCCATGATTAGTCGAGGCATGCGAAAGCTAGCCGAAACACCTAAGTTATAAAATAAATAAATAAATAAAAGCTCTCCCCACAATAGCAGCTGAAATCTACAACTTGAAAATGAAAAGTTCAACATAATAATCATAACAAAAAGCTTTTTAATCTCTTCCCTAAATCTATAACACTTCCATCACATTAAAATACATAGTACCAAAAAATCAAATCAATCAACTAGACAAATCAATAGATACGCAGAGGCGAAACGAAAAGAAAACAAATCTAACCCTAAAAAGAGAGAGAGAATCAGTAAGCACGACAGCTCTCTCCACAGCTGCAGCTGAAATCTAGTAATATTTAAAAATGAAAAATTGAGATAATAATCATAACAAGTCAGTTTCATTCACATCTCTTCCTTAAAATTACCCCACTTTTTTCACATCAGAACACATAAAACAAAAAATCAAACCAATCAACTAGAGAAATAAATCGATGCTGAGGCGAGAACAAATCTAACCCTAACTGCGAATCCTGTAACCAAAAAAAGGAAAGAAAAAAATGGTGAAAGGCCTGACCTCTGATCTGATCCAGTACAACGGAGCTGGGAGCAAATGGGTGGCGCGGGGAGACGGATCTGGTGGGTCCGTCGGAGGGTGAATCGGAGCCGTTGATCGGGTTCCTGGAGAAGAAAGCCGTCGATGATGAGTGAGAGGACCTCCATGAGAGAGAAGAAGAAAGCCTCCTCCCTGTAACTCTCAACATATTCTTCTTCTTCTTCCCTTTTTTCCTCTGCTTTTGGTGGGTTTGGTCCTTCTCAGTCTAGGGTTTCACTACGACTGGATGTGCCGATGAACAGAGAGAATTTGAGCCAAAGATTAATGGACGAAGACGAACGAACGAAACGAACTCCCAAGAGAGCTTCTCTCCTCTGGAGGTTGAAACCAGGGGAATAGGCGAGTAAATCGCTATTTTGTAGTGTGCAGTGAAACGACGCCGTCCTTGATCGTGTGCTATAACGAGTTGCTTTGAATGGTCAACCACAGAGAAATTGAAAACTTAATTTAATAATAGTATATTCTGAAAACACGAGTGATGAGAGACGTCTTAGCTCAGCCGGTAGAGCTCTGGCTTCAAAGCGTGAAGTTGTGGGTTCGATTCGTACAGACGCCGATTTCCTTCCTCAACATATTTCTAAAATTTTTTAACTGTTTGACTTATCCATTCCATCAAAGGCTTTCCGTTCAGTATGAAAAATGTGAAGTTAGATGAAGTAAAGGAAAGGAAAATGAAATTTATTTTCCTGTGTGTATTCTGTTAACAAAAAATCTTGGGCAAAGTACGCATTACTTCCCTATGGTTTAACCTTTTTTGCGGATGACCTCCCTGAGTTTAACTAATGACCACTTTGTCTCCCTAAGGTTTTGGAGTAAAGTGCAACAGTTCAATATTCCGTCCAAAATAACGGCATGTGTCACTCACGCGCCCCTATGGCGTTTTTGACATGAAAAACTGAATTTTCCCCCAAAAGCAATGCGATAGAAAGACAAAAACACCCTTAGGTTCTTCTTCCTCCCCAAACTCCCACGAAGCCCTAAATTAACCACCCAAGCCCAACTACTCCGGCCATCACCAGTCCCGCTAATTCTGCCAAGCAAACCCACACACAAATATATGAGAGAGAGAGAGAGAGAGAGAGAGAGAGTTGGTGTGCGTGTTGTTCGTGTGAGAGGAAGTTGGGGAGATCTTTTGAGAAAATTGCAATGGCAGGAGGATCCCATTACTGCCATCACCAGCCACTAATTCCATTTTCCTTCATCAAATTTCATAACGGCAGTACTTTTCGTAGTATGATCACATGGTCGATGGGGAATCGTCTTCGTCCAAGTTTGAATCGTGTAGGAGCGGTTTGGTTGGACGTAAGATCAAAAGTCCCCCACTTCCACAAATTGTATAGTTGAAGAAATTCACCAATACCCAAAAACAAAAACAAAAAAAAAAAATTGAGAAAATAGAGATGGGTTTGGCAGCACTTTGAAATCTGTGATCATGTTCAACTCTGGGAATCCCCATAATTAGAGTGAACTTGTAAGATTACAAACGAAAATTTCAAATACCTTGGTGAATTGGGAAAATTGGTGTGAATTGAGAGGAGAGGTTTGGTTCAGTGGGAGGGATTGGGTTTCAACAGAGGGTGATGGTGAAGCGCAAACTTGAAGTGTTGAGGATCTGACGCGGACACGTGGGTACTGTTTACATCCTAAAATATGCCACCCAATAGGGAAGTTACACGTGACACCAAATAGTGTGTTGACCAATCAGAACACATCCTGATTGAACCCGAGATACAGAGGATTGCGGGGTTAAATGGTGATGTTGTTTTAGTACTATACGGTATCGTTTTGATTGGAACCGACAGCGTTTAGACTATAATTAAGGATGGTTTTAAAAGCAGTCTGATTTAAACCGTTGATTGATCTTTGGAAACATCAAACGGTATCATTGCTGTTTGGTTTATAATGAATGGTGGACATGATTGTAGGGGATTATTCTGAGCCAAACACTAACCCACGTTGCTTGGAAGTGGAAACCGTTATTTAAGCATGGAGCCACGAACACCACGATCGAAGCAAGCAGGAGAAGAAGGGATTCTGGAAATATCAGGATAACCGTTCGAAGACCCCCCTCAAACCGTTTTATGTGGCCAACGTGGATATCAATCGAAGACGTGGGGGTTCGAAGGCAAGTTCAGCATCTATAAATAGGAGAAGCGATTGAAGAGAAAGGGACGACAAAAATCCATATCATCTGACAATTCATACAAAATGATTGCTCAGAGATCTATCTTAGATTAGTTTTAGTTTAGAGTAGGATCTTTTTTGTAAGTTGAAGGCTTATTTGCATGTAAGACTGCTTTCGATTAAATTCAAGTTTTCTTATTTCCTTTAAGCTCTTTTCTTACCAAAGAATAGTTGTTTGCAAGTTCGCTTTTGATTAAATTCAGTGTGCTTGCATTTCTTTATTATTCTTGATAAAATCTTAAGAGTGTTTGTATACAAACTTACCTTTGATTAGATTCAGGTTTGTTTGTGTTCAATCATCTTTTCTGATTTCGAAGCGCGTCAATCTTTTATTTGGTTGATACCTTAAGGAAAAATCCTCTTAGTTGAGGTAATCGAACGGATAACACAATTGCCTGATTGAAATTAGTGGTTTCAAATCATTTTGGAAAGAGTAATTTCTCCTTTGAAGTTATTTCTTTTCTGGCACGCCCGCACACAATTATTTGCCAATTGATTTGAGTTAATTCAGCCCAAACAGGTACGAGCTATTGGGTGAGCGAGAGGGGTATATGATCCTGGTCGATGATCATGCTCGATTGTGCCGATGACGATGGCTGAAGTGTAGTGGCTGTAGCAAGTGGGGGTGTGGGTATGGGACGGTGAAGTTGAGTAGGAGAGAAATTAAAAAGGTGGAGGGTTTGAAAAGGTCTACCAGGTAGGAGTAGTAAAATACAAGGATATTAGAGTCATTTAACATTTTTGTATTTTGTTTTTCTTATTTTCTTAAAGTCGTGTAGTGTTATGGTAATTTGTTATTTTCTGAGCTTACGTAACAATTTGATCTCTGCCATTTATGAGTTTTTTTTTTCAAAAGGAATATTAATAATAACAGTTGGTAATATTAGACTTAGTAAAAAAATATTGGAGAATTTCAAATATTGGACAACAAGAAGTATTTTTGTGAAGTAGAATGATTGAACGATGTTTTAATTTTTGTAGACCACCATCGAAAGGCTAACAGATGCAGAGATTTGGTCGCAATGGATTTTGAGTGCTGCAAAAATGAAGTTTACACTTTCATTTACCCGACTTTTCTGAATTGGATTAGAATTTTTAGATAATTGTTGCAAACTGGGGCAAGTTGTAATATCCCATAGTGCATTTTCCTTAATTTATTCATTTACTGTATATGAGTTTTTTATATGTCTTTTATATGGATTTGTTTTACATGAGGAGAAGTTAAAAGATGAAGATAAGAATTAAAAGAGAAAAAGGTTATTGGTGGGCGACTTTGTACGTGGGTGTGTGCATGCGAGGCACAGGCTTAAACATCTACAAAAATGCTAGAGGCACATCGGTGTGACACACCTCAACCACACCCCTCTCACATACAGATGGAGCCCACTAAAACGGGCCCCACTATTGGGTAAATGACAAGGAAATGAATTAAGTGGTGGAAGGACAAGTGCCTTAATTAGACACCTTGTGAGCTTACCTAGTAGATGGTATAAAAACAAGAGCAAGGGATTTCTTTTAGGCCATGTTTGATAAGTGTGTTGGATTAGATAGGATTAGTAAGGAGATGGGATTGGTAAGGAGATGGGATTAGTAATACCGAATCTAATCCCAAGTGGGTGTTTGATTGTGTTAGAATTAAATCATGGGATTGTGATTACCAATCCCAATTCCTTGTTTGATTGGAATACCATGGGATAGGATTACAAATTGCATTTCCAATTATACCCATAGATGAAAACATGGTCTATTGAATTGCATGAAAAAAAAAAAACGGATTGTATTTTCCAATCATTTTCGGACAATTTGCATTTTTTCATCCAATCAATTTCCAAATTCTTATTTGGACAAATATCCATGCATTATTCTGACATATATTTGGAATAAAGCAACCATATATTTTTTATTCGTGTCCCTTAAAAGGACGAAAACGAAAAAAACAAAACAGATAACATCTTATTAATTATACTCTCAAATAAATCTAATTATTTATTTGCGATCCTATGGAACAGAAATATGATTATGAAAGGCCTAGAGACAAAATTTAATTATGTTTATTTAGAATAATATTTTCGGAATAATAAGTTCTTCGCATTGATTCAAATGGATTAAAATTGGAAAACTTAATTTTTTAATCATATTTCTTAATATATAAACAGTTTAAAAAAATTAAGTGCTCAAATTTTCAATCTGTTTGTACTGGTGCAAAAATATTATTATTCTGATTATATTATTCTGAAGGGTTATAATAAATTTTTGTCTCTAGGGCTCTCATAATTAATTATCTTCTTTTTATTTAGAATCTTGTGAAGCAGAAACATTATTATGAGAGTCTTAGAGACAAAAGTTAATTATGACCCCTTAAAATAATATGATAAGAATAATAAGATCTTTGCACTTGTTCAAATGGATTGAAAATTTGAACACTTAATTTTTTTTAGACTGTTTATATATTAAAAAAATAGTTAAAAAATTAAGTGCTTCAATTTTAATTCGTTTAAATCGGTGCGAAGATCTTATTATTCTGACCATATTATTCGAAAATACATAATTAAAATTTGTCTCTAAGACTCTCATAATTACGTTTTTACTCCATAGGATCACAAATAAAGAGGTTACGAGGTTTTTTTTTTTAATTCCAAAACGATATCGTTCCTGGGCTGGGTAGGGACTGCTCTGCCATGGAGGCAGCATAGCCCCCGTGTCCACAAAATATAGGTAGCGTATTAGGGATTTGGATGGGTAAGTGAAGTGTGTAATGGAGGATATTATTGGTATTAAGTTGACATACCATGGGCAAGGTGGTCATTTTGTAGGAGAGAGCTTGGGATAGGATTCATAATACCATGTACCCCATGGTATTACTAATCCCATGAAAAAGGGGGATTGCTAATCCCATCCTCTAGTTAATCCTATCCCATTTTTTGCAACCAAACAAAGAGTTAGAAAGACCATAGGATTAGCAATCCTATCCCATGTCCTAACACACTTATCAAACATGGCCTTAAGGACAAGTAAGTTTTCGGTGAGTTTTTACATAGAGACGTGAGGAGCATAAGGCTATGAGTTCTTGTTCTTATGAGGTCTGGCAAGGCGATTTGAGGGTGAGTGTGACTGTGTGAGATACATATTTTTTTTATAATATTAATATTGGGTTCTTGTTGGTTGTGTTATATGCGGTGACTATATGTTGTGGAACTGTTAATTGGTTTGTGTAACGCCCCGCTATTTTCTAAAAATAAATTCCAAAATACACTGTATTTCAAACATTTCTAGGTCCCTATTTTCTCCATAAACAAATTACATCATCAAAATAAACTCAAGCCGCCTTCTAAATAATCTTCTAAATGCTCCTTAATTATCAACTCTTCCAAGACTTCTCCAAATTAATCCTTATGTGCTTCGATTCAATTTTCACTAATCCGGCTCCACACCTGAAAAAGAAATTATCCGAGAAGTATACGATATAACAGAATAACAAAGCTCAAAAGTGGAATCAATAAACGATAATCGACCAACAGTCACAAAGGACCTCATACCATGTCATTCTCAGTACATGACCAGTGACCACCCCCCCCCCCCCCCCCCCCCCCCCCCACCCCCAATACCCTCCTCACCGAGTCAACCTCGACCCATTCTGGCTATTGGATAGGCTATTGGTGCATGAGTTCACTCGATCCTTGTACTAAACAATTCCATAATACTCATCCAACAATATCACATGCGATACCAATTATTCCACTTTCTAATGATATCCACAAGATTGAACAAAGATCACGAGATAATCAAAAGGAGTACAAAGATGAGATTGAAGAAAGGATTCCGGAAATAGAAAGCATATCGTATACTACCCGGATTACCTCAGATATGATCGGCCATTTTGTGTACGAACCAACGTCTCTTCTACATTTAACTAACTTTTCTACTAGCCACCAATATCACTAACTTTGTCCCTCTTCTCTTTCTCCCAATCTATTCTCTCTTTCACTCCAATGAGTGGTGTGTGGGGGGGTGGAGTGGAGGGGAAGGGAGTGAATGGCCTATTTATACTAGTAGACTACAATATCTAGAAGTATCTAATGAAATCTATCCATATCTTATATAATCATAACCATATCTTATAAAATCTAATAATATCTAAATCAAATCTTATAAAATCTTATAATATCTAATAATATCCAAACAAATCTTACCATATCTAATCTTATCAAATCTAATCCTAATCTTATCCAATCAAATCATATCCTAACAAAATCCAAATCCAATCTTATCCCAATCCAATGTAATCTTATCCTAGATTTTTTTTAGGATTATGAAGTAGGACTAGGGTTTCCTAGACGGAAATATATATATATATATATTGGCCCGAGATTCGGGTCATTACAGTTTGTGACAGGGTGATTAGGCTAATAAGCTTTGCCAAAAGACAAATTGGCCAATAGGCTATGGTGAGGCTAGTGAGATGGTACGTCACCCGTCATATACTAAGGAGGACCGGATATGCGGTTCCATTTATGTTGAATGTGTTTTATTCGTAGTTGGTGTTATACATAGTGGTTGATGTTGTGCTGTTATTTTAGTGTTGATATTGTACTACACATTATTATGTCTCACACACTTATGGGGTTTTTTTGGACTCCAGCTTGCAGGTTGGTTAGCGGGTCAGGTTTCGGTTGTACGAGTTTGTCTGAGTTGCTGCAAGAGTAGGTTGTTATTTATTTACTTTAGATATAGTTGTAAATTATAAAGTTTTTCAAATAAAAGATAGATTGTGATCTTTTTAATACTGTGGTGCTTGAGGATTTGGATTGTTATACAAGTACTTCATGCATTTGATGAGCACCAAGGTTTGTTCTTGCAATGGCAGAATGGTTAGGGTTAGCTACCCTGCCAGTGAGGCTACAAACGAATCCAGCCTTGAGCAGCTCGAGTTCGAGTTTTAGACTCGTGAAGTTCGTGAGCTGTGCTCAAAATTTCAAAACTCGACTCGTCTATAGAGGCTCATTCAGTAAATGAACCGGGGCTCATCTCTTTTGTAAACAAGACGAGCTATGTAGTGTTTGAGCTCATCTCATTTATAAAAGGTTAGGTGATTTTTACTGTAACAAACAAACTCCGCCAGAAAAAATCAAACTCAATCTCGCATTTAAGAAATTCTTGTACGAAATAGTTCTTTTACTTTGCACTTAAATTTTACTCCTATCAATTATCAAAACATCAACAACAGTAATCAATTTCTTTAGCAAAACAAACACAGACTTAAATTCGTTTAGTTTCATCTTTCACTGGGATTATATATAAATGGAAATTATATTGTTAGAAAAAAAAAAAAAGAGTTCCATCTTTCACTGGCAAATGTATGTACCATATTTTTTTAATGAAGTGAAAATATTAAACCTTTACAACTTCCTTGGTCTCAAAAAATTTAAATCATCATTAAAAACTTGAAATTTTTTTAATCAAAAAAATGATGTACTTTCATACATAATTTTCCGAATTTGTTCGCATCAACTCAAAATTTTAATTGAAATTCTTAATTTAATGCAAGAAAATTCAGAAACTAAGGAACGAAAATAAATTATTTTGTTTCACAAATTACAGGTCTTTTCATAATGAACTTTATTTTTGGGACGGAGAGAGTACTATTAATTCCTGTCGGTGGCATGAGCTCAACGGTTGGCAGCAAAGAGGAAGGCTAATCAATTTTTAATGCTTTATCGGTCAAAGTGTCTCCTACATCAAAGCACAAGCAACATGTCCAATCCAATCCCAATGAGTATTTAGAAAATGCCAAATGATAATAGTATTCTCCACAATCTAGAGTACTACTGCATTTTTGCTAGATTTGTTTTTTTTGCGCCGAAAGTTACTACTATTGTATGAGAAGGAATAATTCATTTGGATGAATTGCAAGAGTTCCTGCATGTGCGTGTTTTTCCGTTGGAATTCTTTCCCGTCCAATGAGAAGTTGTAGTTAGGTTGGAATTATAGTTGTTGGGCTTAGTTATCTTGTAAACTTTCACACAGTTAATATAGTGTCCGTAATGTTTATTTTATAATTCATATATAATGTAATGATCTATCCTATTGAATATTTAAAAAAAAATATTTGTAGTTTTTACTATTAGTCCACCTTCGATGTTGGGGATATTATATTGCACCCTTTGTTAAATGTGATAGAATAGTGGAAAGTAACATGGGATTGCACAATTACGTAGTCCTTCCATATATTTTGCATGTATTTGATGATCACCCCTATTGCCTTATCTATTTCCCCTCCTACCCTTGTGGGCGAAGATAGTTTTTTGCCATACACTCTTTAATAGTTTTTTGCCACACACTATTCTCTAGTTGTTCTTCACTTTATCTTCTCAATCTTGACTTCGGAGAGAAATGAACATAAAGGGAGTAGAGTACCAAAGGTTTTGTATCACATAGAATTATTAAAACTTTTCTATTGTTTCAAAGATAAATTTAGACGAGTGGCGTGGTTCGTATAAATAAACAAACAAAGTTATAAATTTTCAACACACTACATAAAAATGCAATGCCTTCTCTAATTTTCACGACCACCATGGTGGATGACTACAATGGACTAGTGTAGGCTATTGCGATAGGTAGGGCAGAGCCGTAATCTTTTGTATATAGGGTAAAATACTTGATTGATAGCAATTTAAGAGAAATTACACCAAATTTTTTTGTGTGTGGTCAAAATAGCAAATATTTAGTCTAAAATATGATATTTCTTATCTTATCTCTTAGTCAATCCGCCCCCTATCAATAAGGTTTGTTCAGGAAAGACAACGGTATTACTAGGTTAAATTATATAACAATGAAAATGGTTTATGTCACTACCAGTGGGGTGGCGTAAGGAGGGAGAAAGAAATTACTTGTAAAAAAGATTGGAACTGTTGCGCCATGGAGAGAGGATAAAAGCAAAGAAGAACAATGAGCTAGCACGTCATTTCACATTAATAACGGCCACCTTCTCTATCTAAGTTTCTTTTTCCCATATAATGTAAGTAAGATTATCCAGGCTCGCTCTTTCTCACAAAAACAAAAAGGGCGAAGCTTCGTGATAGGAGTGCAAAAAGCCGTTCTATGAATACTGACATACTCCCATTAGTCTGATGCATGTAGGTCCCATACTCCCATTAGTCTGATGCATGTAGGTCCCATACGCATCGAACGACACACCTTTTGTGTCACGTGTGCGGACACTTGCGTCAAATGCAGTTTCCAATACCTCAGGGGCACCCATACGCCATAGCATCCGACATCAGGGAGATGCACTGCAATTTCCACCTTTGTCTTTTCACACTCCCCCAGTGGAGAGAGAAGAAGAAGAGAGGGAATATTCAAAATCATCCCAAAAATTTCCAAATTTCAACCCAACCCCGCCCATATCCCCCCCCAAAAAAACCCTATTTATAAATCCAAGTCAAAGAGACTTTCCTCTGCTACTACTACCAACCCTTCGCAGCCATGGCGCACGACAGCGACCTCCCCTGCGACGGCGACGGCATTTGCATGGTCTGCAAGGGGAAGCCCGGCGACGGCGAGACCCTCACCTGCAAGACCTGCGTCGCCCCGTGGCACGTGGCTTGCCTCTCCGCCCCGCCCGAAACCCTAGCCGCCGCCGCCCAGTGGGAGTGCCCCGACTGCTCGTTCGTCGCCGGCGGCGCCAATGCGGCGGCGACGGCGGCGGTCGGCGTCGGATCGGAGATCGTGGCGGCGATCCGGGCGATCGAGTCGGACGGGTCGCTGACGGAGCAGGAGAAGGCGAAGCGGCGGCAGGAGCTCATGAGCGGCGGGGGGAGGCGGGGCGACGACGAGAAGGAGAAGGTGGAGAAGGCGAATGGGGTTTTGGATCTGTTTGATGAGGGTTTGAACTGCTCGTTTTGCATGCAGCTACCGGAGAGACCTGTTACGGTAACATCTCTCTTTCTCTCTCTGTCTATCTTTTCAGTTTGTAATCGGAACGGCGTTCCGGTCCGGTTTGTTTTGCTAGGGTTTAGTTTAATTGGGACTGTGTGGCTGTCCAGTCTTGTTAGGGTTCAGTTCGCTCGAGTTTTTACGTTTTTGTGGGTCTGTCTCGGGTAAAAAGATTTAATCAGAATCCTTCATTTTGTAGAACTCGTCGATAAGATAGATTATGGACGAGATAAGTTTGATCGGACTTCATTTTCTATTAGGACTAACGGTTTTTGTGTGAGACACCATATTTGACTTCTATTTTTTTTAATCAGACAAACACGATTCATTCATATGGCAAATGAAGTTCAATAAAATTGATTTCCATTATGAATATTCTTACGAATGAGATCTACAAAATGAATGATTCTGATATGTTTTTTGTTTTTGTTGTCTGAATTGAAAAAAAAATGAAAATAGGAGGGGACTAGACCCTAGCAAAATTTATCTGGAACTCAATCACTTTAATTGGGTCATTTGCTTTTAATTGGCTCCTTTAAGTTAATGGTGGGATTGGTCTGAAGATGTGCGGTAAGCTGGTCTTTATCAGGAAAGAAATATCTGTCTGTCTTTCTCTGTCATGGAGTTTATTAAGTCAAACAAGGAACTATTGGAAAATATCTCTGAAGTTATTTGACCGTTTGTTCAAATTTTTTTTTTTTGTCCGTTAGCTTGACCTCGTTTGCTTGAATATTCCAACTCGTATGTATGGAAAATCGGATGGGGTCCGTTATGATATAGTTTTTCAAAAGAGTTGTTATCAAAGCACTTGATTTCTCTATGCTGTGAGTTTGAACTTTGACAACTGTCACTTTATTTTTTCTGATGGAATTTAAGTAGTAGATATTCTGCTAAGAAATACAGGGCTAAAGAACTGTTGGTCATCTGTGGTGAATTTTGGGGCAACAATTCGTAATTCCTATGAGTAGTGGAGGGTAGAGAGTCGACCTACAAAGTGTTGGATTTTGAACTTGCTATGGTTTTTTTGGACGTTAAAAAAGATTTCAGATTTCACATTTTTTCTATGTTTTAGTTATTCGGTGATGTACTTAAGTGTACGGGGAAATTTGGTGGATTCCAGTGTCTCCGGTCCATTGAATCATTAAGTTTGAAGATTTTGTGTAACCGGATGGTTCTTGATTCCTAATGGCAATATACAGGACGTTACTTGAGAAATATTACCATTTTACAGTATTACAGCATTGATCAAGGGTTGAACCTTTCTACTTTTTATCATTTGTTGTCTTGCAAAATGAGTCAATTGAGAACAGCATAAGTTATCTGAACCTCTCTATTTCTGTCATTTGTTGTCTTGCAAAACGAGTCAATTGAGAACAGCATGAGGTATCTTTGCAATTTAATGGCTGCTTTTGGTTAGGCTCCATTTCTTAACGTTTTCATGGCCGGGGTTATGGTGGTACTCCTCACTCTTGCCACTCAATATTTGCAAACAACCAGCCAAGATTTTCCTTGGAGATCCTCTTTCCTTCCCCAAATTCTCAAATACTTGCACATCCTCACTTGAAACATTCTTTATAACCTTCCACACAGCTTCAAAATTTTAAAATACATATGCAGAAACCTTTCTTCTTTGTGACAACTCGTATATACTGGATCTCAAATGTTCATGGTGTCATGCACCTCTCTCTGACATTTCTCTGCTCCAAATCTCCGTGCTGGAAACACGATTTGTTTGTACACATTGACACCTAATCTTCATGATGGAATTCACTATGTTGTGCAGGCACACGCAGCTGTACTACTTCTGATTTTACCTCTTAGGTTACTGTGTGGATGTACTAAACAGTAATTATGAGTTGTGATTGTTTTCTTGTAAAAACAGAGTAGCAATTTGATTGAATGCAGAGCTGTTCATCTTTTCTTAATCATTAAACAAAGTGTAGAATTTGTTTGAAGGTTTTGGCAATGAGATAATCTTCACGGCCTCTTTTGCAGACTCCCTGTGGTCATAATTTCTGCTTGAAGTGTTTCGAGAAATGGATTGGTCAGGGAAAGCGAACTTGTGCAAATTGCCGCAATGCAATTCCGGCCAAGATGGCAAGCAATCCTCGAATCAACTCTGCTCTTGTCATTGCCATCCGTATGGCCAAGATGTCAAAAACAAATGCTTCAGGGGGGCCACCAAAGGAGTACCACTTCGTTCACAACCAAAACCGACCTGACAAGGCTTACACCACTGAAAGGGCAAAGAAAGCAGGAAAGGCTAATGCTTGTAGTGGAAAGATTTTTGTCACAGTCCCTAATGATCATTTTGGACCAATTCTGGCAGAGAATGACCCAGAAAGGAAACAGGGTGTGTTGGTGGGTGAGACTTGGGAGGGCCGAATGGAGTGCAGGCAATGGGGAGCTCACTTTCCTCATGTGGCAGGAATTGCTGGGCAGTCAGAGTATGGGGCCCAGTCTGTGGCGCTCTCTGGAGGATATGAAGATGACGAGGATCATGGCGAGTGGTTCCTCTACACAGGAAGGTATGTTCATTTGTACTCTACTTTGTGTGATGGTCATTCTGGGCTGTGTTTGCTTTTCACTGGCACCATTACAAAGACGAAAAAGGATTTTGTGTGACATTATAACGACATACTGAAAATGATTGTTGCTTGCTGATGTAAGTTAAGTTGATCTTGCCTGGTGCGGTCTATGATTTGAATGTGTGAATGAAAGCTGGCTGCTTATTGATGGTATTCACCTTGTAATTAACTATTTTGAGCCACCTTACACATCAGATAATTGGTTAAGGTTTAGCAAATTTGGTACTGGTTGCATACTGTTGAGAAATGTCAGAACTGTGCATTGTTAGTTGATTTAACATTTGCGTGGATACTCTATTCTATTTCCTTAGTGTTTGGTTATTAGATTCATGCCAAGTTTCATTTTGCTGAAAAGTATGATTAGATGTGGCCATATTAGTTGCCAGAGTCAGGTTTGAATGCCTTTAGATGAACACGATTCTACTCCTCATATTTTTTATTTTTTTTGATCGTCTATTCATGATTACTCCATTATTTTTCCGTTCTTGCCATGCATGAGTTGAAAATTGATCCCTTTGCATCTCTATTTTGGTGAACAGTGGTGGAAGAGACCTCAGTGGGAACAAAAGAACGAACAAGATGCACTCATTTGATCAGAAGTTTGATAAAAGTAATGAGGCATTACGGGTCAGTTGCCGCAAAGGTTATCCTGTCAGAGTCGTGAGGTGAATCGTGTGAATCTTTTATTTTGGCATCTAGTAAAACTAAATACAGTGCCTGTTCTATTCGATAGACCCACCATTGAGGTGGGTGCAGTTTATTGTAAGTTTTTCATTATGATGTTATACATAATATTGAACAACCCAATAAATTTTAGGACGTAGAATGATCATGATTTTCACAATACATAAACACAACGCGGAAATTATATGAACTTAATTTTACATACCTGGATCCATCTGAGCAGAACCTTGTCTGAACAAATAGTTAATCGAAAATGCTTAGGAACCTGAAAAGAGCGTGAGCCCTTGTTAGGAAGAGATTTCTCTCCCTTGACTCCCAATTCATTCTCTACAGCCTAACTTTATTTGATGAGAAAAGGCTGTACTATATTTTTTCTCATAGTCAGGGAGAGGACTTCCTCCTCTTATCTGTGAATTCTTCCATCTACCCTCATCAATGAAAGAACAAGATATAGGACTCGCTGTGTTTGGTTGCCCTTTCTGAGAGTAACTCTCAACTCTCGGCACAGTTTTCAATAAATCTTTCTCTCTATCTCTCTCCACTCATTACCCCTCCAACTCTCAAAAATAACTTCCTATAAGCTCAACCAAAGTGAGTGTATTCATTATTTAGTTATGTCCTCCATACACATCATTATAGCTCCACAACGGAATTATTGAGCTCATTTAATTGTTAGGCGTCCAAGGCAATCATGTGGGCAAAGCATTCTTGTGGGCCATGCACTTGGCCCATATGATCACTTATGTTAGGGCTTCATACGGTAACGTTAGGCGCGCAATTAAACTGTATATTGCCTTGCTTCAATTTGATAAGAATCATAACACCATAATAAAAGTATAAAACTACCTACAAATGCGAGTCATAGCGGTTCTATATCCAAATATGACAGTTCCTTCCAACATTAGCAATTGTTCAATTAAAGTCTTTAAATAAGGAATGTACTTCATAGGTCCAATGATAATTTGTTCCAGTAATAATTTACATTCACATACATGTATGTATTGTACATTGTTTATAATAGGAAATTATCAAAATCACGTCAGCGAGATCTCTCAAAGAGTCAAATAATATCAACATCATATTGCAGCCCCTGAAACATAAGTTATAGCTATTTCAGGGTATGCTAGACTCGTTCAATTAGCATTTTTACTAAACGCCTTTGCACTAACCCACTTTCTTAAGTGGATCTGCAATCATAAGCAGTGTTCTAAAACAAGGAGTTAATCGGTGATTAATTGCCGATTAATCGTTGGCAGAGCCTATCCGATTAGGTCCGATTAATGATTAATTACCGATTACTAATTAATATGTAATGTGCCGATTAATTACCGATTAATCTCTCGACAATGGTTGACTGCCCGACTAGCGTCGAGCGACTTTTAGAACATTGATCATAAGCTGTGTGCCTATGCATTTAGTGACACTTTATTGTTTATGAATTTTTTTTCTGAGAAGAAAATAGTTGCGGAATCATAAACTCTTTGGGTTTGTTCGTGATTTGGATTTGGGATTTTGGTTTTGAATTTGTAATGATTAGGGTAGGGAGATAGGGGTAATGATTGAGGTAATGATTGGAGAGAGATTGAGATAAAAAGGAAAATAATGATTGGAGATAGGGGTAATGAGAGGATTTTGGAGTAGGGTAATAATTTAGAGTCTAAATCCTTAAAACCCAACCGAACAAGCCCTTAGTGACTCCCAAGCCCTAAGATTTATTTTCCAACTGCTATTCATGAAGTGTGGCCTCAAAACATGCCACAATTCAACCAACCTATTGATGAAGCAATGATAGTTACTTGAAAACTTTTGTTTGCTTCTTCCCATAGTAAGAACAAATAATCAAAAGTAGATTTTCTACTATCAACGCATCGAATGAAATCTAAATCTGAGTAGCTAATAAACTCAAGATTTACAGACATCCTAAATGTGAGCATATAATTTGCAGTTTCAAAATTCATGAGAGGAACGACCATTCACAAGCACATAGCGTCAACATACGAATAAACTACATAACCTAGCTCCCAATACCCTTTAGATGTATACAAGGATTAATATTCCCCTTAAATTCAGGGGAGATGATGGCACTGGTGAACTTGATATACCATTGTTGGGTAGCTTGTTTAAGTCAATAAATTGACTTCATAAGTTGGCAAGTTAAGTGTTCCTTGACAATAATAGAGAAACCTTCATATTGATCCGTATAGACTTCCTAATCTAAAAAACAGTTAAATTCATTTCAAAAACCTCCAAATCATATCAAGCCATCAATGTCTTAATGATTCTTAGCGAGTCCTTCTTGGATACATGGGAGAAGGTCTCTTTGTAGTAAATGCCTCCTTTCTGAGTAAAACCTTAGCAACAAGTCCGGCTTTATGCTTAGTGTCACATATGGCCTTAAATGTATGATTCAGGAAATTCAACGAGATTCCAGACTTCATTCTATTCCATCTACTTTAACACATCATTCATGGCACCAATCCATTCGGTAGAGACAATGCGTCCTATGACTTATTCAAACAAAACCGGTTCCTTACCAATTCTATATCAGATTCTTGTAGATATACCACAATCTTCCGAAGTAGCTGATCTCATTTTCCTTTGAGATCTTCGTAAGGCAATTTCTTCTTGTTACTCTATAATTGCTTCATTGGTGACAATCTCATTATGGGGTAATTGGCCATTCATTTGTTCCATTTTATTATGTTGATTAACAAAAATAAGAACAACATCCTTTGAAGTTATCGGTAAAGGAACTTGCACCGTAACTTCATGAATGACCATATTTTTTGGTTTATCACCCCCCACTGATTTCACCATTTTCAATTAATCTACCATTACCGGTTTCTAAAATGCTTGTACTATGGTGAGGACATTAAAACAGATACCCTTTGTATTTTTTCAGGCTAACCAACTAAGTAACCACCAATTGTTCTTGATTCAATTTCTTTTCACGTGGAGTATAAATTCTAGCTTCCACTGAGCAGCCCCTACATGCAGGTGTTTAAATTTGGTTTCCGTCATTTCAATCCATAGTTTAAAAGGAGTCTTTAGAACTGTCTTACTAGGAATCCAATGTCAAATTTACACAACAGTTCTTTTTTTTTTTTTTTGGAAAGGCAATTTTTTTTTTTCGAAAATGATACAAGGATTGATGGCAGCGGTCTTAAGTGCAACATCCACAAGATAATGAGTATTGTAGAATTACTTAACATACTACTCACCATGTTCATTAAATAATGTACGATTACACGTTTCAGCTATGCTTATTGATGCAGCGTTCCTGAGATAGTACATGTGTCACGTTTTTCTGAAGAATTTAGCAAATGGCCATCAAGCTAGCTTTAGGGTATACAAAAACTTATAAAGAGTACCAGAACCAATAGAACAGGCATTCTTAGATAAAGTGATACATTTATTTCTAACTTTGAAAAAGTACCCATCATAATCAAATTTAGGCTAGAGTCTAATTTCTATAAATAGAAAGAACATAAAGCGTTTGAAGCAAATCTTTGATGATGATTGGAATACAAAAACGAAAAATAATAATAACAGATAAGTTCTGATAATTATAAAGAAATCACTATGTCGTGTTAGGTACATACGTAGTAGCCCTAGATAGTGTTCTAAAAATCACTAGGCTCTAGTTGGGTGGTTAGCCACCTTCGAGCGATTGGATTAATCGGTGTATATTAATTAGTGATCGGCGTATATTAATTAGTAATCGGCAAATAATCGTTAGTCGGACCTAATTGGATAGACCCTACCAACGATTAATCGCTGATTAATTCCTTGTTTTAGAACATTGGCCCTAGAATCTACAAGTACGAATTAAGAAGGAACTTTACTTGGGTTTAATTCAAAAAATACATAAATGAGATTCATACCTTTCTTTTTGAATCATTCCCTTCATTTTGATCCATGGTTTGAAAGGGGTCTTTAGAATTGTCAGTAGACTGACTAAATCCATGTATTGGATAATATATGCTTCATTTTATCATGCCATGCCATAATCATATTCACATAAATGTCTATGAACACATGATCATCCAGACCTCATGTATTGTAATGGAATATTGGGAGTGTAAAAAGCTCTTGTTTCAATTCATCAGACCATAAATGAAATTTCTGGAGACTAGCTATGCATTTGTTATATATACATCCTACAGGAGTATACAACTAGATAAGATTCTATAAGTTGGATGCTTCGATTAGTTCTTTCAAAAAGAGTGAAAAATTAACGGTTGATTGCTGCGGATCATGGCTAAACCCATTTTTTCCCAGGAATTGTAATTGACAAAAAATGGGTATGTACTAGCTACTAGGCACTAGCTAGTTTATCAATTTGTAGCTAGTTTATCAATTTGTATACGTATATGTACAGTACAACGCATTTCAAGGTTTGATCGTTGATCTAAAAAACATGAAGCTACAGTTTGTAATCTGGATCCATGAATATACACAATTGCAAATAAACCAAACAGTAGCAATTGAAATGGCTATATAGCAACGTAAAGCCGAAATCGAGTATTGGAGTTGATGAATATATTATTTTACTAATGAGTGGAAAATCATTCTTAACTAGTGCTCTAATACTACATGTAAGTTTTTCGTTATGTTGTTACCTTTGGATTGGAAGGAATTCTTGAATTTTTGGAGGTAAACAAAGAAGCTCAAGTGAAGTTTTGGCTTGCATTGATGATAATGTTAGACTTAGAGTATGCACGTGGGAGCAGTACCCAAACTCTTTTGAGAACCAAAGCCTGTGTAGCCTTCGGAATATCTCAAACGGAGTTCTTGGGTCTTGGTTATATTTGAGGCATCTGTTGTAGGGCATTTTCTCCCTTGTATAGGTTTTTGTATAGTGGGTTTAATCCCCTTGCTGTTTGAGTTGGTTGGTCATAAAATTTGACATTTACCAATATATATATATACGGGGCGGTTCCGGGGACATTTATAAAAATATTTTAAAAAATATCTCATAGTTCCTGATCAAATTTTTATGATCCAAACTGTTCAATGTGTGCAGAATGTGATTTTAAGGGTGCTTGCGAGAAATTAGCAAAAAAAAATGACCGAGAAAGACTTGATTTGAGCAATTTTTATTTGAACTGTTCAATAAAAAACTGTTCGGATCAAGCTCTTTCCGGTCACTTTTTTTTGCTGATTTTTTGCAATTTCCTTTAAAATCACGTTTCGATCACATTGAGCGGCTCGGATCATTAAAATTTGTTCGGGAATTATGAGATGTTATATATATATATATATATATATATATTGAACAACTCAATAAATTTTAGGACCTAGAGTTATCATGATTTTCACAATACATAAACATAATGCAGAAATTATATGAACTTAATTTTACATACCTGGATCCATCTGAGCAGAACCTTGTTTGAACAAATTGTTAAGCGAAAATGCTTAGGAACCTGAAAAGAGCTTGAGCCCTTGTTAGGAAGAGATTTCTCTCCCTTGACTCCCAATTCATTCTGTACAGCCTAACTTTATTTGATGGGAAAATGCTGTTCTATACTTATTTCCATTGCAGTTAGTATCTATAACCCTGATGCCTTTCATAGTTTAAAAGAAAGTGACGAACTTGCAGTTAGAACAATGCCATAATGTCTTATTATCTGGCTAAATTGTCTCTGTTTTTGTTTCCCTCCAAAATTAGTTAGTTGTTGTGAGAAGGTTGTTGGAATTCTTTTCCCAACGTTTCTCTTGTTCAAAGCAGCAATCAGTTCTAACCTGCTTATTTTCTTGATGACAGGTCCCATAAGGAGAAAGATTCGTCTTATGCACCTGAAACAGGCGTACGCTATGATGGGATTTACAGGATTGAAAAATGTTGGCGCAAAGCTGGAATTCAAGTAGGATAATTGCTAGTAGTATGAATTCCTGAAATATGATAGATTAGGCCTGTGAATATACCTTCTGACAATTTTACTATATTAGGGGTTTATGGTTTGTCGATACCTTTTTGTTCGATGTGACAATGCCCCTGCCCCATGGACAAGGTTTGTTAGCATCCTTCTCGCTACTGTCATTGTCTTTATGTCCGTGTTTATTAAACCTTTTACATTTTATCTGCAGTGATGACAATGGGGACCGCCCAAGGCCTTTGCCAAGCATTCCAGAGTTGAAGAATGCAACTGATATTACTGAAAGAAAGGGTGTTGCCTCTTGGGATTATGATGTGAGCTGCCTCTCTCTACACTCTTTTGGGAGATTTTCCTTTTAGGCCTCTATTCATAGCAACATATTTGTTTGAACAATAGTAATATACTTCTTTCCTTCCTGCTGTAGTGGTAGCGGTTTAGAACTTGAGTAACTGGTACTAATTTCATTTTTCTTGTATATCAGGAAGAAAAAGGTTGCTGGATGTGGAAAAAACCTCCACCAGAAAGTAGGAAACCAATTGACAGTGTACAAGAGGATGGGACAACCAAGGTTAGACGTCATAGACCCGCTCTGTCCATACAAGAAAGACTTCTCAAGGGTATGGTTTCTTACCTGAACTTTAACATGCATTTTCCTATTAATTTAGTCTGTAATCTTTGTAACTTTAGTTTGTCCCTTCTATTGCTTTACTTCTGAGCAAGAGGTCCAATTGTGTGTGCTCACAAAATGTACTCTACCCCGCAGAATTCAGTTGCAGTATCTGCCGGAAAGTAATGAGTCTGCCCCTTACTACGCCCTGTGCTCATAATTTCTGCAAGTCCTGTTTGGAGAGTTCTTTTGCTGGCCAAACTTTCATGAAGCAGAGGACATGTGAAGGTGGACGGACGTTAAGAACACAGAAGAATATCATGAAATGCCCATCTTGCCCAAATGATATTTCCGACTTCCTTCAAAATCCACAGGTAAGCCTAGCATATCCTTGTAGTAATGATAGGCACCATTTTTAAAACCTTTTATTTAGGGAGTAAGTTTAGTGTTTCCAAGAATCTTTGTAAATTTGTATAGACAATCTTTCCTTTGTTTTAAATACAAAAAAGATGAGAACCTTTTTTTTAGCCTTTTTCCCTTGAAATTTGAGCAGAATTTAAGTAGCAGATAAAGAAAAATTCAATGTGATTCAGTTTTCCCAGCCATTTTTTAGATTGTTCATCAACTTGTACTAATTTGTTTTACTAAATGCCACAATTGCCGATACATGAGCTGCATCATGGTTAAGTCAGAAATGTGTATTGTCACTGAGAATGAGATTTGACTTGCATGATTCCTTTTCCATGGTAGGTTAATAGAGAGTTGATGGGAGTGATAGAATCACTCCAGCGCCAAAGTAAGCAGACAGAGGATGATGAAGCAAGTGAGGAAACAGATGGCACTGACGAGAAGCCTGATGTGGTGCCTGATGTGGTTTCTGATGATGCAGAGCTTTGCAGTGAAACTTCTGATATACTGAAAGAGGATGCAGAAGGCAAAGAAGGTATTCAAAAGTCTCCAACCAAAATCAAACCCCAGGAGCAAAAGAAAGCAAGTGGTGGTGATTCTATACCCACTGAAAAACCTCTTGAGAAACCTGATTCAGTGGATGATGAACATGAAAAGTCTGGTAAAGAAACAAAAAAAGCTGCAGTTGACAGCAAAGTTAAGAGAACTAACAAGCGAAAGGCTGATGATTCTCCCGGTGCCAGGGTGAAGACCAGAAAGCAGAAGGCTTAACCATTGGTGCAAGATGAAGATTTTGTATGTCCTTTATCCTATATGTAGGGTCTTTTTGGCAGTTGCAGAGTATTTTTAGTTTTCCATATTTTGCAACTGGTAATCTTGCTGAAGCACTAGGATCTTTTGTGGAACACAGAACAAACGCGAGTTGGTTTACTTTATGGGTATCAAACTACAGTATTATCTCTCTCTCTCTGTCTCTTTCTCTCTCTCGCTCTCTCTCTATTGATTCGTGATATCAGAAAGGATATGAAGTTTTTCTCTATTTTTTGTTTGTGCCAATGCCTTCGATGCTTCTTATCTTAACTTTGAATTGTTTCGACCCTTTTTCCTCCTATATCAGGCTCCGTTGCTTTTTCAATGAGAGCATTCCAATTGTGTCACAAATTTAATAGGCAATGTGAATATAATTTTTCTGAGAATGTACATCAGGTACTTCTCCAATTTTGGGTTGTAAACGACTTGTTAAGACTAGATTAAAACTTTTGGTTGTAGGTGACAAGAAATTAGCAAATTCGGCCAAGTGAATTGAACAAACGATACGTTATTCTCTCGAGAACTTTTTATGAGTCCTTTTACAGTAAAATTATGGGTATAATCTCATTTCTGCAAATTGGAAATAAACATAAACTGGGAAGCTAATGAGATCAGGTGAGGGTTACCTAGATCGGAGATTGTTGCGATACTCGGAACGGGATTGCAGTATGTCATACCTGTTGGAAGCGGGACGGTGTGCGTAGGCTCTTTCAAATCATTTGTTTGGAATGAAGTTAATTCCGGATGGGCAACATTTTGTCGATCGTTTTAGTAATAGCAGTAACTATATATGACAATCATCAACATTAATTTATGAGGGATTATTTTGTTATATGATTTGAGGGATTTTTTTTTGCTATGAGTGTATTTATCATCTGTATACCATTTTTACCTTCGGAAAGCAAGAATCCCCATACCAATTCGCTATGATTGGGGCCGTTTGATCCGGATCGTAGTTCATGGACGGTCCTAACTATTTGCTTTTTTTTTTTTTTTTTAAAAAAAAAAAAAACTAGAAAATTGAGAGAAAAATGTATGTTTGTCAAAATTCTGTTTGTTCTCTTTCTTTTTTCCATCTTCGGCTAGTTTTCCTGTCCCTTTTTTTTTTTTGTGAGGTGACGGGCCTTCTTTGGCTAGTTAACCATACAGACTATTTCATCCTGGGGGGGAAGGGGCACTCAGCTGCAAGTCTTGCAACAGATCTGTACCTCGAAAGAAAAACAAGGATAAAACATTTATTACCATTACCAGGTCTAAACAGTTCATATATACCAGCAATTAGAAGAGAAGGTGACAACCCAATTGCGAAAAAATACGACCGCCCATCCTCTATCCAAATGCCAAGGATTCGTGCAAGAGTTCATTAGTTCGTCACTTCCCAAAATTGTCAAACACTCTGATTTCTCGTCTCGACCCTTTAACAGACAAAAAAAAGTAGAGCAAAGCGAAAACACCAGAAATACAAGTATGGCAGAGAAGCCTCCTCGACAGAGCAGCAAAATTTCTCCGTGTTTCTTGGGAACTCCTGTACATACGTAATTAGAAACAACATTGGCAAAATCGTCCAAAATTTTGAAGCTCCACTTGTCGCTCCTCTTTCCAACTGGAAATAACCACCCAAATTAGTATTCATTTGCTGGAGTCGAACTTTCCTTTTCTTCTCGGAGAACCACCCTTTACATGTTAGTAAATACAGGGTGGGGTTAATTTCGGTCTTCACTGGTTTCACTCATAGAAGGTTAGTGCCCATAAAAAGTTAAGCTGCTAAGCCCAGTTTGAACCCTTAGCAGACCCTGATTACAAGTCTCCATCGAAATATTCCTCCCCATTCGACAATGTGCTTTCTTGATGGTTTTCCTCACCAGCCATAGCTCGAGTCTTTCCAGGTCTAGATCGAACATTTACACCCATGGGGAAGGGCACCTGCAGATAGGAAAAGCCAGTTTTAAGTTTTAATTCTTCCTTGAAAAAAAAAACACAAAAGTTCTTATTCTTCGTTTTACTTGTGCATTTATATACCATATTTCTTGTTATGAGGGATATTTGAAAGGAAAAAATCCCCCCGTAAGTAACACCGACTTTTGTCATTTCTGGTTAGATTCACCGCCAACTTAGAAGCTTTATAACACTGTTGATAACAAGTATATGGAGTAAGTTATGCACACACCTGATCACCTGCATTGGGACCATCGGTGTTGAAGAGGATTGGCCGGCACCGCTTATCCTCATTCATCAAGCTTGAGTTCTGGAAATGGGCGATAAGAGCAGCTTTTCCCTGTATGCGAGCATAAGCAAGTGATGCCACCTTTTCACTGTTAAACTTTTCCCATTTCTTCCCATTAAATGCCTGTAAAAATAAGTATTCTTTTGTATCAGCTTTAGGCATACATAACAGGCTATAGTGACTACCAGAAAATATTTACAACAGCTACAGAAAAGGGAGAAAGAAATGGCATCTTCTTACAGCATGGATGAAACAAACCTGATAGAATGGGATAATCAAGGAAGGATCAATCATGTTGATGAATGCGTAACCCACATTGCACTTGTTCTGCAGAAAAAAAAGGGGAACGAAAATAAATTTCCCATGCATGGGTGCCAAAATTCCTCGGTTATATCAAAATACTTCTTTCTCTGAATGAAAATTCACTTGCCTTAAAATCGATGGGTAGATAAACGAAATCATATGTTCCCCGATGGCCTTCATCAATTGCAGCTAAAAGCATCTTCGAAGTATACCTACGATTGAAACCATGTCAACATAAAACCAATTAGTTCCTAGTAGAGAAAGTAAGGGGAACAAAAGAAAAAGAACATCCAATGCATCTGAAAAGATTTCTTTAAGTTCCAACAACATAAAAATATGCAAGACATATATACTAAACAATAAGCCAAGAGACCAAGAATTAACCCGAAGTAAGTGTTCAAGAATCAACAATTCAGTAAGCCAATGGCCACCCAGATAGTTCCGTGGATGAAGAGGTGGGCCCTTGCTTGATGATGTGTCAACTCTTGACCACTTTCTTTGGTTTACTTCTTGGTTTTTAAACGTATTCAATGCTAAAATTAGTCCAACAAGAACAAAATTTAAAGCTTCCAATATGATTTTTTATTGCTCAGCGAAAGTTAGTATCATTAGAATAGTAGAGGAGTTGAACTCCTAACCTCCTTACTCCTAGCACCCAAGTTCCCCTGATGCCGTCGGGCCAAAGGCCACTTGGCAAAGCTTCCACTACATTATAAGGCGATAGATGGCCCAGACCCATATCCCATAATCCATTTTCTCTTCGTAGAATTTCTTTTAACTATTCATGGCAAATAAGCAATATTGCAAGGTGCAAACATACAGATAAAAGTATTTCTTTTATAAACTATTTAACACAATACTCAATTTTGTTATGGGATCCGGACTCTTTTGGGGAATCTGCCTAGTAAAAATTCCTTGTTTTTCGAGCCCTAATGCGACTCTAAACCAGCTGAGGGGTATTTAAATCACAGCTAGTTAACTACTTCATAGAAGTAAGCGGCAAAGTAATGAAACCGACAAATCTGTAGCCCAGGTGACTCACAGCCTCCCTCTCGCCCAAATGAAATGGGATGAAAGAAAATTTAAAGCTTCCACTACGTTTTTTTTTTGCTCGGCGAAAGTTAGTATTGTTAGAATAGTTAGATTAGCACCTTAGAGGGGTTGAACTCCTAACCTCATTACTCCTAGCACCCAAGTGCACCCCTGACGGCTGATGCCATCAGGCCAAAGGCCACTTGGCAAAGCTTCCTCTATATTATAAGGCAATAGATGGTTATCATTGGAGTAGTTTTCCAAGATAGTACAGCCCTTCATGTTCCTAATACAGAGTATAGACTTAAAAACGAAAGCACAAACCTGCTTAATGGTAGCTACTTGACAAAGGATGTGAATAATCAACTCATGTACCATGGTCTACAGGTGTAAGCAAGCAAGAAACAGGGTAACTAGGTTCGAGCATCAAGTTTGAAACTCGTACGTGGCATGATATGTCATTGCATGAGTAGCTAGTTGTCTGTTGTCCCTAAGGGGACACCTAAGGGGCTTAAGGTCGAATTGCCAAATATAAAGACTCAACTTTGAGCCTCCTAAAGTTACCTACGAAAAGAATGTTGCATCATAAGCAAATTGCCACGTATATAACATGGCATGCTTAGTAGAGGTCTAGGTAGTGTACGATTCTAGTTCTGCGGCTTCTGCCTTTACGTGGCATGGTATTAATCGTGGTAAAGTTGTAGTTTAATTTGCAGCAAGATTGTGACTATTACATTTTGGGGTGGAAGGTGTAAGTATTTTCGAAGATAAAATGACGCTAGAAACGACTAACAGCAGAAAAAGAACACATGGTTAGAAAACTAAAACATACTTGTTAGGGATATTCTTTATCATAAGTGTTGTCCGGTTGTCTTGACCTCGACCTATGCGGTCAATGTCCAGATCAAACAGTTTCTTGCTGTCAGCTTGATTGGAACTGCCTTCATTTCTACGACTTCTAGCCCATTCATTGGGAGATTCAAATGGACTCGTCACAGGACTCATTTGGCCTCTCCCAGGAAACATTAGATGAGGGGAGTGCAATCCAACATTTTTGGACGGAATAGACAGGTCCATGCAGTTTCCACCGACATGAGAAAACATGTTTTGGGAAACAAAATCCAAATGATGCGGCGAGTTGGAAATTCTCATGTTCCCAAGAGAACCTGGATGAAAGCCGGCTTCATTGGGGGATTTTCCAGAATAGTTGTGTCGTCTGTCCCAGAGAGAAGGATTCACAGATGGTGCTGACCCCACATGGACATTATTTGTGGGTAATAGCGGGTTCAACATATGAGATGGTGTTCTGGGAATTGCATTAGGGGGATGAGCAGTACAAGCGGCGTTGACAAAAGTTGGTGAGTTTGGCCACATCATGCCTTGAGGCTGAGGGTGATGCGCATTACTCCACATGTAATGATGTCCAGGAGAACAGCTCCCATTCCCAGAAGAAACAAATACTGAAACAAAAAAAATACCGTCAAAATTAGATTACAATTGAAGTATGGTAAGAAGCCCGGACACATCTAATGGCCTGAAGTATCCAAGTTCGACATGAGTCACACATGACACGACATGCACTAGTCATGGGTCGGACATGCCTAAATAACTGTTTGATTTTCTTATTCTATTACTTCTGTGGCAAATGCTGGGGACACATAGGACATGTAGGGGACACGATGGTGACACTTCAAGGACGCATATGGCTTAGAGCTAAAATTATCATGGACGGTTAGTTCATGAGTACTTACTTAGTAATTGTCAAACTATATCTTCATATTACTATTCTATAGAAAATGTTTTTGACTTGTAAATGAAATCATCTATACCTATAATACAGATCTACTTTTGTTTCAATGAATCCCCCATTGTGTCCGCGTCCTAATTTTTTGAGAAATAGTGTGTTGGTGTTGTTTTATCTCCACGTCCCACTCCTGTATCTGTGCTCTTAGATGGTCTGACATGGCTTCACCAGCCAACAAAGCGGCTGAAACAAATGTAGAAACAAAAGTAAAAACAAAGGTACCTTATTGTCCATAGCACTTACCAGCATCGCTCAGTTCAAGTGGATGACCGTTTGAGCTTACTCTACAAAACTGGCGGTTATCAATTCTTTCGGATGGCCTGACACTAATATTTGCAGAAATACCCGGAGAGTTGTAGGGAGCACCATTGGTTAAAACATCATGATACTCTGGAAGTGAGTGCGGATGAAAATTCGGAGAAATCTGGAATTCAATTTTCGGCTGGCCCTGTGAATGGCCAGCTTCAGGGAGACTGGACTGATTGCCAAGTGATTCAACTCTCACCAGAGAGGGCAAACTGTTGGGAACACTAGATGAGATCCCGTGATGGAACATGTTACCAACCAATGGACTAATAGGGGCTTGGAATGCAGAATATACCCCTGGAATAATTCCATTATCCATGCCAGAAGATGTGATTCCCCGATGTGAAACTCGTCCTGGAAACAATTAAAGTGAGACCACCACAATGTATTGTCTTCTTTCGAATCAATATGTAACGACCAACATATGCCACTGGATATAACCATACCAGGAAACCCTGTTGTAGAGTTAATGGGAGAGAGACTTTGTCGGAGATACGGAGCAGATTCATCTTGCGCCATTTCTGGAGGAAATGGTGGCGTCAAACTGTGAAGAAACAAAAGAAAAACAAAGGTTTTCCAAGGAGTGAGAAAGATATGCGCTAGTTACAGGTCTTCAGCTATTCAAATATGAAAATACAGAAGACGTGATATATACAAAATGTTTAAAAGGGGCACTAGAAGGACAATCATGGAAATCACTCACTTTGTTTGATTAACATTTTAGAAAGTTATATTTGAGAGTTGAGTGGTAATGAGTGGAAAGAGATAGAGAGAAGATTTATTGAAAACTGTACCGAGAGTTAAAAGTTACTCTCAAAAAATTAAACCAAGCGGAGTGACTATCTTTCTATTTGTATGTGAGCGCAGTAAATGCATGCTCCCTTGAAAATTTGGAACTCTGAAGTCCCATGAGGAACTAACATGGTGAAATGGTTGGAGTAAAATGAAAATAAAAGAGGAAGAAGAGTGAGAATCAAAAAATGAATCATCGAGGTTTGTGGGACAATACCACCATCTAGCACCCCCAAGACGGCTAGCTTCAAGCTTAATCTGCTTTCCTGAAATGACACTCCTGTTCAATGCACGAAGAGCAGACTCTGCAGCCCTAACATCATAATACTCTATAAACTTGCAATCACTTCTTCGTGGGGTCTCCTGGATCTGCAGTTTAGAGACAAAGGAATGGCATATAACTGACACACTGGTTGATTTCAAGTCCAATGAAGAAAAGAACCTTGCTACTGACACAGCAAAACTGTGCACAAATTGCGTTGTGGGGCCCATTAAGGGTCCCACACAAATGATCCGAGCAGTTCATTATAAAACATTTTTTCAAAGGCCCCCACAAAATAAGCTCAATCCGATACCCATAACGTACTTGATCTAATCGTCTAACTTTTCATTCAGGTTTTTGGATAAAAAAAAGCTAGATGATTAAATCAAGTACTTATAGGTATCAGATCAGGCTGATTTTTCGCAGAGGCCCTTGGAAAAATGTTTTAAACATAATGAACGGCTCAGATCATTTGTGTGGGACCCATGTTGGGCCCCACACGCAATTTGTGCATGATCTGTGCACAGTTTTGCTGTGTCCACAGATTTTCCATGAAGAAAATTAGGAAAGAATCTAACCTCCTTAATTTCACCGTAAACGCCAAAAATTTGGCAGAGTTCCTCATTTGAAACAGAGGAATCAAGGTCAAAAAGCGCAAGAGTGCCTTCGTTAATATCTTTCTCTGATGCATTGTCCTGAAAAAGGATAACCCGCGAGGTGAAAAGACAATATGTGCAGCATGGGATATATGACGGGAGATCTACCGGCTAAATTAGCATACGGTAGTCATGATAACATTGTCAGGATTAAAGCAAATTAGTATGAGCGGGGACTGAGGTACCTTTGGAATTGAGAAATATATGTCAAGCTCCCTACATCTTAAGAGTTTGTTTTGAAGCCCTCTCAGCGCATTTCGGGCTGCTCTTACATCATAGTATGAGACCATAATGAAGCCCCTCTGCTTGCATGGTGTATAAAGAGTGTGGATGTCTCCAAATTGCTGAATTCAAGCCAAACAGGGTCAAAATTGAAAGAACAAGATGTTTACATACATGATAATTTTGAATATCAAAAGGAAGGGAAGAAAATAGCACACCTCAAAAAGGGCCCGCAACTCAGAATCTTCAACATTGCTATTTATGTTTTGCACATAAAGTGTTCGAGATGGACGTTCCACACAAGAGTATTTCGCAGCCATAGAACCCCCTAGCCGACAATCTTCAGAATCTCTTTGACCTTGAGGAAAGCCATCTTCTCCTAACTCCAATCCTCCAACACTGCTGAAAAAGTCTAGATCCTCAATGTCTTCTCCAGTGTTGGTTTGGGGCACGTGGTCAAGGCCATCAGTCACCCCAGAGAGCAAGTCGTCATCGTTAGGGAGGAGATTGCCAATAGTTTGTGCTTCAATCTCCGCAAGGGATTCAAAAGGTTCATCTTCCTTGTAGTGGGAGGCATTGGCACCAAAAGAATGGCCATATAAAGCATCACTTGATGATACCCTTACTGCAGCACAGAAACTCATATCACACATAAAGAACAGATTGCATCAATGGACTACGGCCCTTTTTGTTTGACTGGACTAATAGGTGAAGTGATACATAACCAGATAGTACTACTATGGGATTAATAATGCCACACCCTCCAACGTATTTTATATGCCATGTTTCATAGGATATGATATTGGATTTCTAGTTCAATCCCATGCTTTTACTTCAGACAGCCAAATGGCGCCTAAGTAAAATAAGCAGCTACGAACTGATTCCAGATATTGATTAAACCATTAGACGGGTAAATATTGAATATTTCGAGTCTGTAAGCTAAAACCAGCGAGGAGGCACTTCCACATAAATAGACATTCATTGGCTGTGAGGTTTCTTCTTGTTTGGAGGTGGGGACCTTACATTTTCTGCTAAATAGTTCTGACAATGAGCTTGAGAAGAGACCATTCTCATACTGAGCACCTCTGACATGAATACCATCACCATCCATAGAATAAAAGGATGGCTCCATATTCGAATTTGATCTTGTTCCTGGATTATGGTCAATGAGTCCCTGCGAGGAATTGCTGGCTGCTCTCTCTGCTCCCACTGCATGCTTCTCCAAGCTAAAATTAGCTTTCTGGTTTCGGATTAGGTAGGGAGAGGGAGGTCTGAAAGAATTTGGAATCTGACATTCCACTGACATCCGTTTCTCCAAGGGTGATGAAGCAACTGAATCTCTGCCTTCTGTTCCTAGTACACCCTCCATTCTTACACCTGAATAAAGGCAGCATGCCCATAGCATAACATCACTACGAGCCATGGTTCAAAGAGTCTACACGGCAAATCAACAAAAACACCATCGAATACATGAATTGGGCAGAACCACAGAAACAATTGTAGGACTCCGCTTGTTTAGTCCTTTTTAATGCGGAATTTGATGAGAGTCCACTTGGTATCCCTCCATTTGTTTGGCAGTCCCATATTGTACCATGACACAAACAAATTATGTAGTCTTTTTCATGTAAACAAAAATCAGACTACCTGAACCTCATCAAATAGAAGTCCAACAGGTTGTCTCTAGACAGCATTTTTTGATGAGTAATATCTTGAAAAGAAGCATAATAAGATTCTTCACTTTTAACAGGGACATCAATGACATTGAACTTCATTTAATAAACCCAGATATTATGAATCAGCTGATAAATCAAAGCTGTCCCCAACTTCCACTATGGGGGGTGCTTTTAGAATTCTCAGAATCTCAATTTCTTTTTTTTTTTTTTTAACATCATCAGAATCTCAATTTCTGATAACATCATAACAATTGTTTGTTTAGTTGCAGGAATATATCTGATCAGACTGGGAAACGTGCATATTTAAAGGACCCCTTAGCGCCAATGGGCTCTAGCCCAGTTGGCATCTCCTGGTCCTCCCCATGTGGGAGGCCAGGGTTCGAGCCCCGTCGTGGGCGTTTGGGATTCAAGGCTATGGATAGCCTTTCACCGTAGACTAACCTACTAACTCCCTGCTAACCCCTGTTGATGTATACGATATTGGCACACAAAAAAAAGAGGACACCTCAGCATTAGGAAAAACTGGGGGGCTAAAAGGTAAAACATGATTATAGACTGGCTATGCTATATCACTTTCAAATAAAAACAAAATGGGGTTTAAGATGGGTTCTATGAGATATACCAGCATTCCCAAAAACAATAAAAGACAACACTTGGAGCCTCATGCACAGAATGCTCTGCCAAAGCACACAGAGACACACTCCATTTGTCATCGTTTCTCAATGCATGCAATTTCAAGTTGCCATCTACTTCTGCTTTAACTCATTAAGTAGGGTTGATAAATGCTTCAAGTAATATTCCCCCACAGAGAGTGTTCAATTTGATTTCATTGAAGCCAATCTTTTTACATGAATCATCATTAATCAACAAAAAAGACTTTGCTGATAAAACATCTATAATAGTGAAATAAATGAAGAAAAGCCAAGATTACTTTGCCATAGAACAGTACTTTATAGTGTTAAGTCATAAACATCAAGGAATTAGAAGGATTATGGATGCTAAACTTATGTATGCACCCTTAGCTTCCAAGGGGAGGTCTGGGGTTAGAGTCTATGGAGAAACCTCGAACCCTCTCTGGTTGTTAACCCATTAATTACCCTCTAACTACGATAGGTCTATGAGACCTGCATTCGATAGATCACAGATGTATTACTACTCACCGTTTTGAGCAGCTGCAGTTTCTGTCTTCTGAAACCCAACTTGTCTCTGCCAAGTGTAGAAACGGTAAGGATAAATGAGAAATGGATTGAAGATAGCTAAAACTATGAATATGTCCACCACATTTAGAAAGGAAAGATCACATTACTTGAGTTATTAACAAGAAATTTCCATTAAACAAACTGCACAATAAAAACAGAATCCGACAGGCAATCACTACCTCATTAGGTAAACACAATTCGTCTGAGAAAAAAGATGACGACGGCAAACCATTTTCCACAATTTCTGATGGCATGGTAAACTCAGACACAACAAGCAAACGGAACTGGAAGCTGTTCCTTGACTCGATTTCCCCACCGAATCAACACAATAGGACAGTTCCCAGCTTCCTTGAAAAAGATCTGCATAGAGCAGAGATTTAATAGCACATTATCTAAACGGGACCGGAAAATTAGCAGCCCAATAAGTCAATACATAAGAAATACTACAAATTTTTTATACCACCCAAATGAAAGTAAGACATAGATGTGCACTAACAAACTTAAGCATCTTCATCACATTTTTGGTGGAGAGGAGCAGTAAATGAGCACAACAAAAGAAGCGCAATTGGTGGGATCAGAACCAAACTTCTCACGAATAACTTTCGAGTTTCGACGGGTATTGAATATAGGACCAAATCTGGATAGAAATTTTCAGTAAATTTCCGAGTCTGATAAGAAGGCAGCTCTCCACAAAATGTAAGCAGAAATAGATGCATTCGACACCCTAAATTCAAATAAGCAGCTGAATTGAACTAAACATTCCAACTTTATAATGTATGACAATATGCCATCTCTCCACGAACTGTTTGCAGAAATAGATGCATTTGACTACTTAAAAAACAAATACGCAGTTAAATTGAACTAAAAATTCCAACTTCATAACATATGAGAAGCTGAATTTCTTGAAAACTAGAACATCTACCAAAACATATAATCTTCCAAGAACTTTTCGAATTTTGTATGCATAAAGGTTTCAAATGGGAGGGAAAACTGAAATCCCATGGTGCCAAACAAGGAAAGATCAACTAGCTCGAACTTAAAATCACACAGAGAAGCCCCAAATTCAACAGCAAATCGCACAGCATATATTATCACAATGGATACGCATCAAAGACAAATCATCAGAAGGATCGAAGTATTAGTGTGCCCAAAAGCAAAATTCAACCAAAAAAAAGGGGGAAACTAAAATCAAAACTTTCAACTTGGTACAGACAAGAGCAATAAATGAGCACAACAAAAAGAACACTCAAAACTAGACAGATACTTTCAACAAAATTTCAAGGTAATCGATTTTCACTCCCCTTTTTCATTACCACACTTCCTTTTTGCCCTCTTGTGATGTGAATTGACAAAATTAACCTTTAATATGTATACTCTTTCACACTTGGAAGGACAAGATTGTAAATTCACATCACAAAAAGACAAAAAAAAAAAAAGGAGTGTGGTTATAAAAAAGGGGAGTGTGAAAATCACTATCAATGCTGGTAATAAGCCAGCTCTCCACAAAATGTTCACAAAAACATAAGTATTTGACAACCTAAATCAAGTAAGCAGTTGAATTGAAATAAAAATTCTAACTTTAAAACGTATGAGAAAGCGAGTTACCTGAAAAACTAGAACGTCTACAAACACATATTAATCTTCTAAGAACTTTTCCACTTTTGTTTGCATTACCGAAAACTCAAATCCCACAACACCGAAATAAGTAAAGATCAACTAGCTCGAACACGAAATCACACAGAAAAACCCCAAATTCAACACCAACTGGTACAAACCTTCAATTCTCCGCATGAACACAACAAAGAAGGAGTAATTTGCGACCAATCAAAACTTTCAATTCTCTGTGTGAATTTGGACAGATATTTTCAGCAAAATTTTGAATTCTGATAATAAGTCAGAGCCCCGATAAAGGAAAGATCAGCTAAGATCAAACTCAAAATCACGAACAATGGCTCCAAATCGAACAGAAACTTTCACAGCATGCATTCACAAAACTGATAGAAATCACCACTTCGAACGTCAAAGGCAACTTTAGACATAAACTTTCAGCAAAATGTCCGACTCTCATAACAAAAAAAAAAAAGGCAGCTCTCAGCGAAATGTTCGCAGAATCGCTGCATTTGACAACTTTAAAATCAAAAGAACCAGTGAAATTGAAGTAAGATATCCAACTTTCAACGGAGGAGCTATCCACGTGTAATAACTTTTATATTTTTGTTTGCATAAAGGCTTCAAATGACAAGGAAAACCCAAATCCTATAGCTTGAACTCAAAATCACGCAGAAAAGCCCCAAATTCAACACAAACTTGCACAGCATACAGCATCAACATGGACAAAAATCCCAACTTATCAAAGGAACGAAGCCTAAAATAGTTCCCAAACACAAAATTCAACCTCAAAGAAGAGGGGCAAAAAGGGGTAGGGGGGGCAGGGGAGAAAACAAAAAACACGCACCTTGAACAGCATACATTATCAAAATGGACAAAAATCCTAACTTTATATTTTTTGGTGAGTGAAATTTTATTAAGCACCAAGAAAACTCAATACAACACACGGGGCTTAACCCTAGAAACCAACAGACAACTCCATGGTGAGGACCACCACAATACAGCGAAAATAAAAATAACAAAAAATACCATCTTTGAATAGCAAAGACAACTGATCAAACGATCCAAGCCTAATATAGCTCCCAAACACAAAATTCAACCAAAAGAGAAAAGGGAGAAATTAAAAAGACGCACCTTGAGAAAATTATGAATTTGGACGCCGTCTCAGGTAATAGTCAGAGCTCAGAGAGGACAATTCTGGAAATGGATTTGGAAAAGAAAAAAAAAACAGAGAGAGAGAGAGAATAGAGACAGGAGGCGAAGAATTCGAAACAAAGAAAAGGCAAGGAAGGTTAAGGAAAAAAAATGAGAGAGAGAGATTAAGAGAGAGTTGAATTGATTACGGCAAACGGAAAGGGAGATTAACGAGTAAGGGATCTGGTAAAGGAATCTGTGCCGTGCAAAAGACCTCCAAATTCCAAAAACTTGATTCCTTCTCTCGCTTTCTTTCTCTCGCTTTCTCTCTATCTCTCTTCCCCTGCATTGCACGTTAACCAAATGTATGATTCCTTCTCCCGGTTGAAATTTTTTCCCAATTCTTTACCCGGAAGAAGAAATTCTCTCTCTCTCTATAAATGACCGCCTCTCAGGTATTCATGGAGTTTTGCCGGAGAGCTGAGGGGCTCCCGGCGAGATTCCGATCCCCGGTGGATTTTTCAGAGAGAGAGAGGAGGAGGAGATCGCCCAGGGTTTTTGGAGAGAGAGATAGAGAGAGGAGAGAGAATATTGTGAAGAGGACGAGAAGGGACCAGACCAGAGGCGTTCCTACAACAAACCCGAGATCTCCGATGAGTGTTGGATCATGAGAGAGAAACAAGTCATGAGGAGAGAGAGAGAGAAAGAGATGGGGGGAGATGGTCGCCGTTATGTTATTAACGGCGTTTACTACCTAAATATTTTGTGCCCGCTTGTGCGGTCAAAAAACAGTTTGTTTGCACATATGGCATGATTTTTACAATTTCCAAGAGTTTTAGTTTTTATTTATATTTTTTTTAATTGAGTTTTGTTCACTCTACACCTAAGAGCGTGAACATTACCTTCCTTCTTATTGGTTGAAATTATGTGGACCCTACCATAAAGTGATGTCATGCTCATCAAAAAGTGTATTGCATGGTAAGCATAACATCATTCTGTAGTGAAATTCACACCATTTCAACCAATAAGAAAGAGGGTAATGTTCATCCACTCTCTTTAAGGAGGGTGAACAAAATTGCACTTACTTGTGTTTGAATTTGTTCATTATTACTCTCTCTATTCCAAAATGTTTGTCCACTCCGTAAAATGATAACTTAAAAATAACACAAGATTTTTAATCAAAATTCAATAACAATTTACCAGTGATCAATGAGTTCTTTTAATTTAAAAAAGTTTGAACTTTTTCTTGAAGAATATGTATTATTTTCAACTTCTTGTTTGGCGGACTGGATAAACATTTTAGAACGGATGTAATAGTTGCATAAGTAAATCAAGTTTGAATATTTTTCAAAAACCCATTAAGTATATTAAACTACTCTTGAACAAGCTAATACTTGGCTAGTTCTGCTTACCATGGGTAGAAAATCCAAATTATTCCAAATTAGCTTGTTTGAGATTGAGTCATCTCATTAAAAAGCTAGACTTAACATATTTTTGAAGCTCCAAAAAACAAGCAATTGGCTTGGCTCTTTGAAATTTCATTAGATTTTATTTAGTTTGGTGTAAGGTCTTACACCAAGATGTCATCAACCCACATTCTTAAGTTTTGGCTTAAATTTATCATTATTATTATCATTATCATTATTCAGAAACAATCAATGGACCGTTAATTGAAAGCCAAAAGGAGTGATAAAATTGTTAATTAATCAAAATAGAAACGAGCAGCGGTTCACTGATTGATTCTTCATCCGTACAATTTTCTATTCGGGACACGGTTTTCAATTTCTCAGAAACTCGTGAGTAACGATTCGGCACCACCAGAATTCTCATGAAATCGAAACGAGCTGAACCGTGTTCACCCTAATACCAACACCGTAACATGATACTCCGGGAGCATTGAATTAAGTTAACCTCGGTTTTGTAAATGGACGGAAATAGGGTCAGGGGTGTTTGGTGTGAAATTTATTAGTGGCCCCCCCGTTGGGATGCGTGGTGTGTGTGAATTTGCAAGCAAAGCTTTCAAAGGTAAATGTGATTTTTCAGCAGGGGTATGATCTGGTGTCACCGAATTAACGGACCACGCTGTTTTTTGTTTAGTACTAATGCGGCCACGTGGCACGATTAGAGTGGATTAAGCTCCTAATTTTTCTTTTATAGAACTGGGCTTGTCGGCAGTTAAGGAGTAAATTGCACGGGTGGAGTTTGCTAGTTTGCGGCCACTTACCCGACTTAACTCGATAATCGGTTTCGTTCATATTAAAGATCTAGACATTTTTACTGGTTTCTACTGACATGATTTTGGTTTAAAATCATGTTGATAGGATCGAAATTGCCAAAATCACGGTACTGGTTCCAATAATTGAATTTCAATTTGTTTTTGTATTTCGATCACATGTTTACGGGTTTCTACTGATATGATTTTGAATGAAAATTATGTGTTTCGATAAGAGATCTATATTATGAACGGAATCGATTATTGAGTTAAGTCTAGAAAGTGGACAGAAACAAGCCAACTGTACCGTTGCATTTTGCTCCTTAACTGCTGACGAGCTCAGTTCTCTTGTATTATTTCAAACAGTGTTATTGTGCACGACGGAGTAGATAATAAGGAGTACTCTATTATTCCGAGAAATCTTGGGCCCGTGGCGGTACCAGTCGGGACCGTACAAAACACGTTTTCTCTCTCTCCTATTATCCCACCGCTCATTCTTCTGTTTTTAAAATTCGAACGGTACAAAACATGTTTGAACGACTAGAATCGCCGACGGAGTATCGACAAAAACTTCTTGTATTATTCCTATTTGATCTTCACATGGCTGGTTGGCTACAAACATAAGGGCTGGAATCGTAAGTCGATGTTAACCTTCCTTAATAATTTCAATAACCTCCACCATGGAATAGATTTTTTTTTTCTTCTTCTAAACTGGAACAGAGTACATAATTCAATAACTTAACAACTTCTCTTTTTTTTTGGTAATAAATTTGCTTTCACTGTCAATGAACAATTTAGACATTTTATATCTGACATTTCAAATTCGTCTCGACAAGATAAGTCAACAAAATTTAAAAATGGGTACCAGAATGAATTGAAGCAGAAGAGGAAGGCATTTTGATATTAGATTTAATGTGTTATGTGGGTATTAAGAGAAAATTGAGGTTAGAGATAATCCTTTAGGTTCAAATACTCGAGTTCGAACGTGTATTTGTCCCGTTTAAAACTCATTCGAAATCGGTTTTATATAAGTAAATAAATCTAACTTGAATATTTCCTTGAAATTCTTTAAGGTTTCAAATCAAAACTTACTCAAGCTACCATTCAACTTGTTCAATCTATGACGAAAAATTGCGAGATCAACTTACGATTGGCTTGATTAAACCTCGTTCCACGACTTGTTTTGCTCGTTGTTAAGTCCAAACTCCAATTAGATTTAACTCCCTTTTTTCCGAGACTAACTGGTTTGGCTAAATAAGCCAAGTAGCTTATTTTTTTGTCTTTATTCAAATTTTTTTCGCATTTGTTAGTTTTTTGTCAATTTTTTGAGAATTATTACTTCGTCATGACAAAAAGGAATCTAAAAAGTAAAAATTAATATCGAAACCTAATTTTTTTGAATAAAGACAAAAATAAACCAATAAGCCAAATTTTTCGTCTTCATTCAAAAAAAATGAATTTCGGACGTAATTTTTTACTTTTTAGATTCCTCTTGTTACGAAGAAGCAATAATCTCCAAAAAATTGATAAAAAACTAACAAATATAAAAAAAAATTGAATAAAAATAAAAAAATAAATCAAATAGCTTATTTAGCCGAACGGCCAACATTAACTTCAACACTGTCATGTTTAGTTTCCCGACAAAGTCTATCTGATATCATTTTAGGATAAGGCTATCCATTGTCAATATATGGCCCAATCTCATAAAGTTGTTCTTCTTTTCTAAACTAGATGGGGCAATCTATTGACTATGTTCACCATTTTAACCATTGCACGGCCTCAATTTTTTGGGTTAGTACGACGAGGGGTGTTCAGATCAACTTTCGACTAATCTTTTTTCTAATTAGGTCAAATTAATTTAGCCCCACCATTCCGGAGTGTTTTGATAGTGAAAAATTTGTACTTTTGAATTTGTGGTCAAGAAGTTGTTAGGTGTTTTCGGTAGTGAATAAATTATTGAGAAATATTAAATTGTTTCCGGTAGTAAATAAGTTGTTGATGGGTTTATGAGTAGAGTTATTGTAGTAAAAAAAGTGTTTGTTGACAATTTTTTTGTTAGTGGAAACGAGATGGTAAAAAGCTGAAACTTTTTTGTTAGTGGAGGTAAAATGCGTTAAGTTTTTAGTATTTTTTGTTAGTAAAAACGGAGCCTAAAAAAATTCACAAGAATTTATATGTTCTTATGGCCTGATCCCAAAAATCAAACCCTTAGCAATTGTGTGGTAGCACACCCACCAACCATGCAAACTAACCCTCAAGGATTGTAAGAGATCAAATATTCGTTTTGGCTGTTGGTACGCCACCCATTTTGATTTTGTTAGTCTTCAAAAAAAATAAATAAATTACTAGATTATATTAATTACAGCAGTATTAAATATTAATAGTAATAGTTAATTATGATATTTCTGATGTGATAATGATGTGTTACAAACTCCACCCCCCTCCCCCCTCCTATACCTCGTCGTTCTTCCGAGATGAGCATTGGAGTTACTATGGCCATATCCGGGATGGTGCTATGCAGTGATGTGCGCAGTACCATACTGCGCATTTTTGAACCGTCGGATCGTGTATCTGACCGCTCGGATCTCATTTCGGTAATGAACGATTCTCGCGTTAGTTGTCGAGATGAGATTCGAACTATTAGATGCACGATCCGACAATTCAAAGGTGCACAACACCAACCCCGAAGTCCCTTGGGCCTTCACCTCGTACTCCCTAAAATGATGGTCTTTCATCTTGAGCACACAAGATCGTGTACACGAGTCAGGGTGTTCCAGTAAGCCTTCTTTTTTTAAAAGTTCTTTTTCTTCAATTTTCAAACTCAAATATAAAGAAAATGAAAAATAATTTTTTGATTTTTTTTGCACCGTATAAAAGATCTCAATGAAATCTATTAAACAAGATCCATATTGGTAGGAAAATTATTTTCGTAAACACATGATTTTTGAGCTTGAAATTATCTTTCTTTTCCAAAAAGTTCTTTTTTTAGAAACCGGAACTAGTAGTATCATTTACGACTGTCACATCACTCCCCTACGGAGGACAATTGATTAATAGTACTCGAATTATTAAAAATATAAAAAAGCTTGGAACAGGTGGCCAAGATAGTTCATATTCCAACTCAGAGAACAGTGCACTGAATTTGTGAAGATCATGGAGAGAAGGTGGGAGATAGTCATCAAATGTTTTATTCGGAGAGACACCTAAGAACAAAACCAAATTTATCTTCTTCTTTTTTTTATTTAATTTTGTGATCATATTTCAGTGGTGGAGGCGTAGTGACCTCTAAATTTCTCATTTTTTATTTTGTTTTCGTACCTCGTGAATTTGGCCTGACAATTATGATGAAATTGCATCTCCACGAAAATTACACACTTTGGAGCAGCTATAGTTTTTTGCTATGTAATAACCGCTCAACAATTGGAAAAACAATACCTAAATAATATTGCAAAAGAGTGGAAAACTGAATTTTTGATACGCATTCACATATTACGAAAATTTATTCAGTGGTCTTGGGAGTCTGGGATACTGCCACGTGATGCCCCAATACCCTGTTTCACCCGCATATCTTGTCGTTCTTCAGAGTGGTGGATGATACCGAGCAGCATATTATTATTCAGTGGCCGTGGACTCCCCATTGAACGGTGTTACTGCGGAATTTAAATCCCAACTTCATCACTGTTTTGTTTACTGGTCCAAATTACGCTTTTAACCTTCAAATACCAAACCCTGCACTGGTACAGTGCCTACATTGGAGTAGTTGGCTGGTGAACCCAGTTTTGGTGCTCAGCTGCAAGCCTGCAAATTAAGGTTGCCAATTTTTAACCCTCCATCCCGTATTGTTGGTTCTATATACAAAAAGATGTGCAATTCTTGAATGAAAAAATAAAATACTTTTGTGTTTTATTTTTAAAATTTCTTGACACCCAATTTTAGATCTCAATGACTTCTTTAATTCGGTGTCAATAAATTTTAAATATTGTGCAAGGAAGTATTTTATTTTTTGATCTGAAAAATTGAACATCTTTTCATATATGACCAACAATACGGGACGGAGGAAGTATTCAATTCGAGGTGTTCAGTGCACAATTATCTGCCAATAGCTCTTTTGCTGCCTAGGCTTCCTATATAATACTATGATGTTCTCGTTTTCTGGAAAAAAAAAAAAGAGAGAGGAAAGAAAGAAAGAAAAAGGAAAAAGAGAAACAAACTGTGCAGTGTGCCCAAGAAGGAGCTGGTAGAATGCATTTGTTTTATATAGCATAAACAGAGATAAATAGCCCCATACACTTCATCAAACAAGTTGTGTTTTCATTTTCTGAATATGGTTAAGGATCAGGTTAGGCCACAAAAGTTACAAGAAAAGTTGCTATTTTGATTCATATCATAATTGCATGGTCCAAAGAGATCAGAATCAGGATCCCGGGGTTTAGTTCGGTTGTGTGCTGGGTTTGCTCCATACATAATTGGTCAGGGTCCAATATTCTTACGGTCAGGCCGCAAAAAAAGTAGTTCTTGTGAGTCCCTTAGTCCTCCCGCTTGGATGGTCTGCCTTTGACCGGATTGGGAAAGGAATTAGTTGAGGTGTGCGTAAAATGACCCGAATACCCGGACCGTTGAAAAAAAAAAAAAAGGAGAAACAGATTCAGTTACAACACCATCACCAAATGGACCCTTATCCTCTTCTAAATTCCTACTCAACTCAAACCTAACATACTTGAGAGTTTACTGGGCTCCTTGATTAACCAAAAAAATACCAAATCCTGAGTGGATCTTTTTCTGTTTGTTTTGACAGAAACTGAGAGGAATCAACAATCTGATCAACTAATTTGCACAAAAATTGGGTAGGCAAGGCAACCCTACCAAAATGGACAAAACCAAAGCAGGAAACACAAGAAGCAGTAGATTTCAAAAAGTTACCCCACAGGAGTATCTTTTTGGAAAGGACAAAAGAATCCGTTGTAGGTTTCTCGACGGTGAAATAAGTGCAGAGTGCAGACATAACGGTTAGGTGGACTAAATACATTCTTTCGTGTCTGTACCACGATGCGAGACTTTAACTTCAGCCCCAACAAATCTACAGATCATAACTATGTGGTGTTAAGAGGAATACTCCTCGACAGATATGTGGAGTAGCGTTGTGTTGAACCACCAAATAAAAAAATGCAGGCATTAATTATGTCCTAGAACCATGCTGGACAACCAATAAGGATTGATTGAGGGGAGAAAATGCCAAAAAAATAAATATATATTTCAACGCATTTTCACCCTATTCAAAATTCAAACACTTTCGGGTAAATGTAGTAGTTTTTACTCGCTTTTATAAAACTCCTTTTGTCTAATAATTTTAATTTACAAAATCGTATCATTTTTTAAACTAAAAATAAAAACTTCATCATGCTCAAAATTAAATTTGCAGATAGCCATGAATCTTGCTCAAAAAAAAAAAGAAAGAAGAAGAAGTAAAGATGGACATGCATCCAGGCTAAAAACTAGGAACTGGCTTGTCTGTCGTTTCCAAAGGGAACTGCACCTCAGGTTGGGCTAGTTGCGGGCTCTTCCCGGGTCTCGGAAAAAGATCAGAGCCATTCACTTTTTTGATCTTTTCGACAGCATTGGTCATACTGAAAATCACTTATGACCAGAGTTAGGTAGACATGATGTCAGCATGTATTATTTCCAAGATAAATGAGATAAAAGAGTTTGGATCCAGTGCGTCACCATATTGTTTTATAAGATAAATGCATGACAAAATTACATTTACTAAGTCCCAATCGACATGATTATTTGATACGGTCATGGTCCCGATGATTTCGATCAATCTTTTGGATCCAGAAATGACCTAAAATCGCCACACCATGAAGGCGCGGCGGGAACTGCAGACAAGCTTATTCCAAAAACTAGTTATTGAGCCCTCATTAGCAAGTTCATATATAGTAAGCAATAATGCTTCATTATTAGGAATTAAACATAAATAAACTAGTACTAAATTTAGGCCTGCCAGAGGGGTATATTGTCTGGAGCACAAGGGACATTAATGTGAGCAGGAAGACAGGGATGCAAATGTAGAAAAAATAATGTAAATGGGGATTAAAAAATGAAAATCCCAAATTAAAGTAGTCTATAGGCTCTATAATTAAGTTACTAATTATTGGTTAGAGAATGATTAGAGAGAGAGAGGGGAGAGAGAGGGAGAGAGAGAGAGAGGAACATTAGCATGTGGGTGTAATCATATGCCTCCTCGACCTCGTTGTTGTTCAGAGACTTTTGTTCCTAAAATACAAAAGTGTTAGCTTAACTCGTATTAGATTAACTTTACGAGATTCTCCCCTATAGATTTTTTCACGTGTTTTAGGAGCTAGTATTAACATAATCTAACCTAGTGTTAGCTTAACTCGTAGCCCAGCACAGAGTTAATTGTCCAAGTTTTTACTTAGGGTTAAAAACGATCAATTTAAACTTAAATTACGAATACATAGTCCGGGCAGGGGCGGACCCACCATAGGGCACGTGTGGTCACGTGCCCCACGTGCCCCCACGCCCTTTTAAAAAAAAAATTTCGGTTTTATATATATATTATTTATGTTGAATGTATGCAACAAGTTGTTTGTTGTGGCACTGGCAGAGCACTCTCCTTCTAACCAGGAGGTGCGCGGTTCGAGACTTCCCCCATTCGTACATATGTTTTGTTTCCTACTGCTTTTCAACTTCTAACCCAGTTGTCTCCGCGCGTGTCTTTTTTTTTTTTTTTTTTTGCCCAAAGGGAACTAGAAAACGGTAGTAGGTACCTTGTTTTTTTATATTATTTGTGGGTTCGAGTCTACCCCATATTTCATTTGTATGCTTTTTGTTCCCAAAACTGTACTGGTAGAGTTAGTAATAAAAATATAGATGATGAACATGTGATAATGTTGTTTTAATGCATTTAGTCAATGCACGCAAGGTTACCCAAGTAGCTAATTATTAAAATACATATATATACTTTAAAATTGTTAATTTATCATGAATGCCAAAATTATTTTGGAATAAATGTGCTTAACTGTAACTCGTATATTACGGTTACAAAAAAAATTGGTGCCCCCGCTATGTCAAATTCCTGGGTCCGCCACTGAATCCGGGGATAAGTGACATCCCTCTTGTCCTCCGACATTTTGAAATTTAAGACAAAACGAAATTGAAAGATAAACTTGAAATGCAAAACGATGCCATCTCAGGTGTTGTGCTAGTAAGTCCATGCATTTGTTCCCGCATGACATGCTTCACTGGTGGATCACCCTACTGTTGTAGGAGGGACCTGCAGTCAAGGATTAAATTGAAAAGGTGATGGCTGCTTGTAGCCGAAGTGAAAAGTAACCTCTTGTCCTCCGACATTTGAAATTTTGGTATAGAACGAAATTGGAAGATAAACTAGAAATGGAAAACGATGTCATGTTGTGTCTTGTGCTAGTAAGTCCGCACATTTGTTACTTTCCCGAATGACATGCTTCACTAGTGGATCACTTAGATGTTGTAGGAGGGACTTGCAATCGAGGATTAAATTGAAAAGGTGATGACTGCTCATAACCGAAGTAAAAAGTAACCTCTTGTCCTCCGACATTTGAAATTTAATTCAGAACAAAATTCGAAGATAAACTAGAAATGGAAAACGATGTCATGTTGTGTTAGTAAGTCGGCACATTTGTTGCTTTCCCGCATGACATGCTTCACTGGTGGATCACCTAGATGCTGTAGGAGGGACCTGCAGTCGAGAATTCAATTGAAAAGGTGATGGCCGCTCGTAGCCGAAGTGAAAAGTAAGCTCTTGTCCCCTGACATTTGAAATTTAATTCAAACGAAATTGGAAGATAAACTAGAAATGGAAAACGATGTCATCTGATAGACGTCTTGTGATAGTAAGTCCGCACATTTGTTGTTTTCCCACATGACATGCTTCACCGGTGGATTACCCAACTACTGTAGGATCCCAATGGCTCGAATTGCAGACAGGCCGTTTCCTTTTTTCCAGGACCCCAATGGCTCGAATTGGACATATCAGAAACATCCGTCAGCAGCGCACAAAAATTTTAAGATGTGCAAAAGTGGTGCAATGAGATGTCACCTGTGGCTGTGGATGGGGTATATAAAATCTGGTTCAGGGCTCCCAAAATTGCCTCTATCCACTTCCAGTATGTATGTCCATGTCTAGGAATCAAGTATAGCTAGCCATTTTCTTGCCTATAATCAATATCATTTCTAGAACTCAAATTACTGATTAGGATCCGGCTCATCTCCAGCTCCTGTAAAATGGTATAGAGTCTAGACTGCCCTGTTGGGCTTTTTTCCTAAGTATTTACAGGGCTCCACTTCGATGATCACATTTTTTATCTCGTCGAGAGCATCAGGCCAAAAAAATCATATTGATCGGATATCGGCCGGTATAGAACGCATTTATATTGAAAAAACATAAAGATTGAACTACGAATCAAAACTCATTTCCTTATCATGAATGTGTTCAGAGAAAAGTGAATGGTTAATCTTGACTAGTAGTGCAAACGGACTTCGGGTTGGTGTTGTGCAGTGAAGTGCACTACACTATGCTGCGTACCTCCGAGCCGTCGGATTGTGCATCTGACGGCTCAGATCTCATCTCGGCAACTAACGATTGAGAGCTGTTCATTGTCGAGATGAGATCCGAGCCGTCAGATGCACGATTCGACGGCTCGAAGGTGCGTAACACGGTGCTACACACAACACCATCCTCCAAGTGCAAGCCATGATTAGAGAAGAATCGGAGGTACCAGCGGCCCAAGGGAACGAAGAGTACTGGACCGAATATTATTGTGGAGCAAACACCAATGGCCCAGAGGAAGGCGGCAAATTCTTCACGCCAGTTATTCAGTTAAGGACTACGGTCATGTTTGCGATAGCTGTGGATACAGATTTTTGGTTCTGTTGTAGATTCTCAATTTTAGATTTTGGTAGAAGATAAACGTGTTTACCATTCATAACTGTGAAATTATGATTAAATTACAATAAAAGCTGGTACTGTTTACTTCAAAAAGATGAAACTTAAAACCTGAAATCATATCCGAAAAACTCCAAAAGCTACCAAAACCCAACTTTAATATTTTCAAAAATCTCATTCATTTTTTGGGTTTTAAAAATTGGTAGAATTCGAGAATCTGTTATCTAGAACAGATATACAACTTACCTCTGAGTCTTATGTTCTGGTCAGTCAATGAATATTTGAAAAGTCACTTAGAGTGCATTAAAGGGGTTTTATTTTGTTTGATTTTCAGAAATCCACTTTTGTCAAACATGCCATGCGCTTCGTATACTCCCATTTTTGTTATCTAATGAACCATTTCGTCACGAAAAAGATAGAAGACTTTTTGTCACTAATATTTTACTGGTACAGTAGAGAAAATATTTTTTTTCTTCTTAGTAAAATGATAGTAATTCTTTCTGTTTTCTTCAAAATTAAATTAAGTTGACAGGGATATTTTTTTAAATAAGCTCAGGAGAACCCTTCCAATGGAGACATATCAATTTTGCTAGTCTTACTCCTAAGCAGCCACATATTCTCACAAGATAGATGGGTCCCACCTCAATGTGCAGCGTGTGGGGTCTACCTGATCAGTATTTGCGTGTAGTTTTAGAATTTTTTGAACACATATTATTTAGAGAGAGCAATTTTAGGAACGCAACTCCCAGACACAATTGTGTTGAAAACCATTTCATATACATATGAGTTCACGTATATTGAACAGCGCTAGCAGCCTAGCACAATTGTGTTTGGAGTTGTATTCTATAGTTGTGTGCATATACTTTTTTTTTTGTCTATAACTATGTTATGGATATTATGTTATATGGTGTAGAACAGATGAATAAAGGATTCCTTATCCCCACATATCCCACAAATATTTTTCGGGCAACCCAAGATTATTCAATGCTGTTGGGGCACTATTATGCGGTATCCCCTATCCCTACCCCCCATCAATGCACAGCACCGTGCTGCGTGGCTCGGATGCCGTCTATTCGGCAATTCAACGGTTAAAATCTCATCTCCACCCATGTTGTATCTGAGCCGTTCATTGCCGATGTGAGATTTCAATTGTTGGATTGCCGAACGAACGGCATCTAAACCGTGCAGCAGCTGCACAGCACAACACCAACCCCGAATCCTGCAATCTATACATTTATGTATGCATAAAACCTGACATCAATGTGTGTCAGTACTGTTAGGAATCTGGCCATTTGGAAAACCATGTGGTAAATGGTAATTCAGCTGGCGTGGAGCTATGTTGGGCCCGACCTCCCCGAGCCCTTGAGTTTTGAAATTTTTATTTTTAATATACTTGATTTTGAATATTATTGATAATTTTTCATGTATAGCTACTTACAATTTAATAATTTTGGTTTGATTTGATAAGAAAAATCGAATATTTTACATTCTTATTTTTTTCATAAATAAAAAACAAGCACATGACTATTAAATTAGCATAAAGGAAAAAACAAATGATTGGTTTACTTTAACTGCATTAGGTTATAATCATTTTAACGTACAAATGTAATGTATTGAAAAGCAAAATCCTTATGATATAGTTATAAGTTTACTTTTCAATAAAAAATACATATCTATTAAGCCGGCCACCTCGGATCAAAATCCTGATTCCACCTTGATTCTGCAGAGCACTTAATAATTTTTCGGCAGGCCATAAGGCATCTCAACCTTTGAAGTGGCCCCACATTGCATACAAAGCAAGAATGTGACCCCCTACTAACCCTCTCCCTAAGGACAAACCCTAATTCCAAACCTGTCTTCGTAACCTTCCCAAGTTCCCATTAAATGATTAATTTAATATATAATCACCCTCTTTGATTACAATTTAGGGCAAATGATTTGATTAGAGAGTGAGAGCCTATCTCTTTAGATTATTTGGTGAGAGATTACTTGTGGGGGAGGACCAATGCCAATGGTGCTCTTGTCAATCCACTGCCCAAATAGCAACAAAAAAAAGTGGACCTTTTTTGGGAGGGACCATTCCATAAGCATTATTAAGTGAGAGATTATGGCTAATGATTCAAAAATGGTATTTCAAAGGTGGAGGGGGAGGATAAAAAGCCAAAGTGGAGAAGATTCTTTTTACTTGTTGGTAGGGCATGCCCTAATCAAGTCAATGTTTAATGTCCTTTCCATTGGGATTAGGAGGAAAATCATCTCCCACTATTTTAGCCATCCACAATTGTCATAAATTGGAAACTTTTGAAGATTTGATTCCCAAGTAATTGTTAGTTTTATATTCATGGATATGGTAACTAAATGGAAGGATGATTTTGACCAGATTTGAAAATAAAAACAGCCCTTAAAAATATATTAAAGAATAATAGTAATAGAGAGTAGGTTATATGGTTTTCAATTTATGGTACCGATTAATTGTACATTTATGAAGATCAAATCTTGATCAATAGCAGACCCTGAAGTTCACCTGGTTTGGGAAGGATTTCGGCCGGCCTTCGAGTAGATAAATATAACTTCACCTCTTTATTCATATTTAAAAAAATCCTAATTCACTAAAGAATGAAATTGCCTATAAAATAAAACTGTGATTAATCGATATAATAGTGGCTATCTTACATTTGGGAAGATGGAATATTTTGACATTTTAAAAAGTATAAATAATACACTAATACACAAAAGTAAACAAAACAAAAATATTTACCAACCAAAACGCGTTTTGTGACATACTCCTATTGCTCGGAAAGCGACATTTATAAAAACAGAAATTTGGTACTAATAGGTTGTATGTGATCCTATTTGGTGAATGAAGAAAATGACCTTTACACACATACCAAAATATTAGTAGAGGTAACGTATGGGGTGCCTTAACCATTTCTCATTCTTGAAATTTTGCAAAAAAATACCCCACTCACAGGATGTTCGTCCTTTTGGGATAGTTGCGCTATTTTTTGGACGAAAAATAAAACACTTTCTTACATAAGTAAGTATTTTGAATTCTTTGTACCAATAAAATTTCTAGAATCTTTAAATTCGGGCAAAAAGTTAAAAGATTATGAAAGAAAGTGTTTGAATTTTTATCGGCAACAACTTGCGGCTGCAAACATATGTAAATGAGCGAGTTCAAGTTGGTTGTAACTCAAATTGCTTATAAAAGCTCACCTCATTTGTAGAGGGTCGTTTAATAAACAAAACGAGCTCAAACGCTTCAATCATAAAACGGGCCGAGCTCTAGCTCGATTACTTGACTTCACTCTAGCTCGAGTTAGTTTAGCTACACTTGAGTGAGTACTTCACACCAAAGCTTGACTCAGCTCGTTTGTAGCCTAGACTCCATTTCATTAAAGTTCTTATTTTTTAAAAATACTTATTTTTCATTTTACGAGACAGTTCATTTTCTTACAATACATCACCTTTAATTCCTTAACAGAACCGGACCTTAGGCAAAATGACATGATTTCCAAAAGGAAAGATAAAAATAGCATTAAAACCCTACGACTTATAAGTATAGAAATAAAAATTGGATTACCCTAGAATTAAAGGGCCAATAAAATCACCCAAAATCACAAAACCCCTTAAAACCTCCCCCTGTTTTTCTCTCTCCCACCCCTGCTCCTAATCTCTCTCTGTCTCTCTCCTCTCTCTCTCTCTAATTACAGAGAAAGATGCGATTTTGCGACATGGGTTATGACTTATGACCCCTCCCCACCCCTCTAAACCAACCCTCCCACAAAACGCCGTTACTCCCCACCAATCCAACCCCGTTACCCTCCTCCCCTCACGTGCTTCCAAGACCCCAGCAACGTATGGCCCTGGAGCGATTGACCCTCGCTCCGCCGCCCATCGCCGTCATCTCCGACGCCACCGACGGCGGCGACCGATCGTCATCGGCGGCGCGGCTGCCACGGTGGACCAGGCAAGAGATTCTTGTGTTGATACAGGGTAAGAGGGTGGCCGAGACCCGGGTCCGACGTGGCCGGGTCGCCGGGATGGGACTCGGGGCGGGCCAGGTGGAGCCCAAGTGGGCCTCGGTCTCGAGTTATTGTAAGCAGCACGGGGTGAACCGGGGCCCGGTTCAGTGTAGGAAGCGGTGGAGCAACTTAGCCGGAGATTACAAGAAGATTAAAGAATGGGAGAAAACCCAGGTGAAGGACGAGGCGGATTCTTTCTGGGTTATGAGGAATGATCTGAGGAGAGAGAGGAAGTTGCCGGGATTCTTTGACAGGGAGGTTTATGAGATTCTTGATGGTGGGCCCACGGCGGCGGCGGCGGCGGAGGGTGGTTTTCCGGTGGGTTTGTTGTTGGGTCTGGGGGTATCGGCGGCGGAGGAGGAGGGGGAAGAGGCTGCGGGGGAGGAGGTGGAGGAGGAGGGTGGGGAGGTTAGGGGAGAGGCGGTTTTTGATAGTGGTCGGAGCGCTGCGGCGGAGGATGGGTTGTTTTCGGATTTCGAGCAGTCGACGCAAGAGGAGGGTAGCGGTGGCGGTGGTGGCGGTGGCGGTGATAGGGAATTTGCGGCGGCGAAGGAGGTTCCTTTGACAAGTGTACCTGATCCTTTCCCATTTTCAGGTAATGTTTGGATGGCATTCAATTTTAGGCTATATTTGACAAGATCATGTGATATAGTAGTGTATACGTATACATATAATGAAAATATTCCGTGTGTATATGTATAGACCTGGGTAACAGGTCGGATCGGGTCGTGTTCGTGTTACAAACCACCCAACCCGAACCCGACCCATTTAGAATTCGTGTTTCTCGAGTCGTATCATTTTCGTGTTTCGTGTCAAAAATGCTTAACCCAAACCCGTTAACTTCGTATCCGGTTCATGTCGTGTTATCGTGTCTGTTGTCCAACTCTATATAGAATTACAGATATACCATATATTATATATATATATGTTCGCGTTAATGGGTGACACAGATTAGTAACCGTGTTGGTCGTGTCAATTTCATGTCTCGTGTGTTCAATCCGAACCCGACCCATTTAGAAATTGTGTTTCTCGAGTCGTGTCATTTTCGTGTTTCGTGTCAGAAATATTCAACCCTAATTCGCTAACTTCGTGTCGTGTTATCGTGTTCGTTGCCCAGCTCTATATATGTATCTATATTGTTGAGTTTGTGATGTTTTATTCGGTCCAGTTGACGTTTGACTGGATCGAAACCTAGACAAGAGTATTGCTGTAATTGATGATGTAAGCCTTGGGGTATAAATACTGGCTATACGCAGCCAATGTAACTTGTAATCCATTCTCTGCTGGAAACTGGTATGATCCGTGATGTACTAACCACGTAAAAGTCTCTGCGTCTTGCATTCTTTGTTTATTTTCTTGATTTCTTTTCGCGCGTTATGTGTTTGTTGGTTTGGCCATGCTTGTTCGTGGTCATAGCCGATTGTTGAATTTGACTGAGTTTGAATTGGATATGTGGACCTTAAACATTCTATGATCCTGTTCTCTTTTTCTCGTCTAATTTCCGAGGTCTGGTGGTCTGATTTTGGTGGTTGGTGATGGGATTTTCCGTGAAGACACTAGTGACTTCTTATTTGAAGCTTTCTTTCATTTTTCTGTTGTTTAATATAATGCTAGAAATGTACGAGCATTTCTTGGCTTGGACCGATGGTTTTGCACCTTGCTGTGCAACCTTTTGGACTTGCAAATCCATCCATTTTTTTTATGAGATCATGCTGATTCATTTGTAATCATCTTTTACGGAGCCAAAGTATCGACTGTATTCTAAACTGAATCCATCTCGCGCGGTACTGGTTGTGGCTTGTTATTGAAACTTTTATGCAAGTGTATCATCTGTTCATAGTGGAGTACATAAAAAGAAGCCTCAATGGTTAGTCTAGTTGTTTAGTGGGTTTGCTCCCCACATGTCATGGGTTCGACTATTGGGGCCAGGCTGCAAGAAAGTAATCTCCTGTGAATGCACCTTCCCTTGGCTAACCTTTCCTACGTCTAACTATATAACCATAGACTTGGATCTTTCGTTCTACAAAAATTGGTAGCATGTCGTTTTGGGTCTGAATTGGGTATGTATTTGGACTAGATATTTTCCAGTCACAGAATATATTGAACCACAAGACAAAATATGCAATTCGGGAAATGGTGGCAAATTATCTGGTTCCATCAGTTCTATTTCTGATATCCGAAGTTGGTAATCTATGTGCTCTTCCAAACTATTTCTTCATTCTGTTAAAGCCAAGTCCTGGGTCTCTTTAGACATCAATGTTTGGCTGTAGTCAGCACAGAATTGAAAATATCAGGATAAGAGTTTGGTATATGTACGTAAATTTTAGGATAAATTATGTTCGTTAAACTAAAAAGAGGTAATGGCTTGAAACACAAGTGCGCGCTCTAGTATAATGTGGAGCTGTGGTTTTGTTCTCTCCTATACATCTGATGCACTAGGTGCATATGGTCTCCCAGTGCCATGATGCTTTCTAACAAGAAACAGTTCCTGAGATGATGTTGTGCTGTCATACCCTGCTGAAACTAGCTTTTGGTCCACAGGTGCCAAACATGGGACGCAGCAAACCTCAAACCCGGAAATGGGAGGCAGATCTGAGGCAGGACGTAAACGTAAACGGTTTGCTGCAGACGGAGATGAGGAAACAAACACCCTGCAGTATCAGCTGATCGAGATTTTAGAAAGAAATGGCAGAATGCTGAGTGCTCAACTTGAAGCTCAGAACACCAATATTCAATTGGATAGAGAGCAACGAAAAGACCACATGGATAGCTTAGTTGCAGTTCTTGATAAGGTGGCTGGTGCTTTGGGAAGAATCGCCGACAAGTTATAGCAAACAGCCATGAGAATAACATAGTGTATATAGCTACACAGGTAAATCACAGCACAACAGATTGTTGGGAGGCTGAAGGATTTAGTGAAGTTGAAAGTATAGGACTTTCCCCCTCCCCTCTTTTGTTTTATATTCTTTGTTCCTGTTTTCCTCCTTTGTGGCTTATTGCCAATATTATTATAGAGTAGTGAAACAGAGAATAAATCATGGATTTTGAGAGTTATCGGCTTTCATGTAATTCAAGTTGATATCAAGATTTTGTCTTCATCATGTTGCTGTTACGGATACAGATATCAGAAATCGGTTCTCAGTTGTCACTTTTGAATTCTACAAAGCCGGTTAACTTCAGATGAAGAAGAACACGAACGAACTTGGTACCAAGCCAAGCATGAGCTTTTCATGAGTTCACAGTTCATTGCAGGCTTTGGACCGATGTGATGATGATTATGAACAAAAGACCATAACTTGAAAAAGAAATCAAGGATCAAACCAGGGCGTGCTTGCTATGGACTGGCACAACCATGGATGATGCCAAATCATTGAGAAAAATTGGATCAAATTGAGTCCTCAGTTGGCAGCATATTCTTATCCATCTTCCTCATTCCTTACTAGTAATATAATCCTACTTACAAAATAAAAAGACAAAAATCAAAACCAATAACCCAACACAAGATATGTACATTATGGGTGTGGAGAAAAAATTTCGCCTGAAAAAAACACTGAACTCGCAGTAAGAGAAGAGGGGAAAAAACAAATTCAACCGCTTCATCGTTATCCAACAAATACCCTACATAATCAACTCAACTGACATTCAAAAAAATGCCAACCAACCAGTAATAATCAAAAAGAAAAAAGAAATTCCAACCAGCAGTGAGCCAACCTGGGGTTTGCTATTTGAAATCCACAAAGACGTGGAGTGACCAAGACACCAAGATCTAAAAGCATATTACAGCATAAAACCAACTTAGGCAACCTCGTCAGACCACCAATGGAACATCAAGTAACAGTGTCATCCAAGTTCGACCTGCTCCGGTAATTACGACATTGTTTCTTAACTCTAGTACTTGACGATGCAGCACTTGATTCCAGTTCATCTTCCATGTCTCTAACAATACCACTTTCGGTATCATCAGTATCATCAGCAGCAACACCAAGAGGATCAGCAGCAACACCAAGAGGACAGCCTTTTTGAATCAATAACTGCTCAGAACCATTTTCTTGGTTTTGCTTTGCCTCATTGCTACAATCTCTTGGTGTAGCATCCATTGCCTTCTTCCTTGGTATGAACGTTACTGATTTTGGAAGAACGGATGATGCAGTCCCCAACAGTGACGCAGACTCTTCAGGCTTTGCCATTTCTGCGAGCTTAAGAAAGTCCATACAAACTTGACTGTTTGACTCATCATCAACTTCACTAGCTGAATCAAAACTGTAACGTGTATATTTAGAAGGATTAAGTAAATAATCCGGAACCCCGAATGTATTTCTGCGCAATGAGGATTTATCATCCGAAATTGTGGTTGACGTCAACAAGTCTTTAGGATTTTCTGACGCTGCTTCAAAATCTTCCTTACAACCTGGGTCAAACTTGACACGTTTCTGCTCCTTGGTAGTCGCTTCATCATTCTTCCTCTTTAATATTGACTTTGGTTTACCACCATCTCCTGATGCTTTAAAACGAGGCTCCTGAACGTCTGGCATGGACTTATCACAACTATAATGAGGTTCAATTTTGTTAGCTTCTACTCCACCTTCTTTCAGCCTAATTTTAGCAGCCAAGTGATTGGCATGGGAATCATGTACTGAGCTGGGAATAATATTGTAAGAGTTCAAATATGGTCCATGATCAGTGACATCCCTCATATACAAGACATCACTTGCATTCTCTCTGCCCGCAGCCACTATGTCATATTCATCTTCCTCTTCCTGCAGGTAGTTTGACACTTGATAAATAAAAATAACAAAATATCTCAAAGTTAAAGAAATAAAAATCAAACAAGACTAAATAATAAAAAGATTCAAAGAACCAAAACTACAAGCAACCCTACAAGCTTATAAAGGATGTATAAAAATACAGTACATACAAACCAAAGCCAACTAAGTTAAACATATGAAAATATGAATCTCAAATGCTAACAATGCATAGCTTTGTACAGTTCATGAAAGATGATCGTCAAAATATTATCACGCTATTGTCAAATTGGCAAATGTCAATCGAATTTGGGCAACAATTTAACTTCTTTGTTTCTAAAGCTTTCCTGGATGCAGCGGACTTCCGATGTTATACTCAAGTCGAATGTGATCTGTTATACGGAATCATTGTGGAATCTTTAATTGCTTCTTGCTAGCAAAAACTTTTCAAGCAATGGCTTCACAATTCACAATTTCACATCCACTTGATTAAGATCAAAGTTCGCCACACTTGTTTTGAAACAAGAGAAAAAGACTGCCCCGCCTTGAGTGTATGGCAGTGGAGATAAGAACTTGAAATCTAGAGTTTCAATTATTTGTGGCCACTCTTCAGAGAAAAAAATTGCATTGTGGCCACATAGAATCAGATTAAAGTTGTTTGGGAGCTGTTTGACAAAATACCGGAACGAGACTTGATATCTTCTAATCTAACCACCCTATGATGACCAAGTAAGTTAACAATACGTGTTGCAAGCAAGAATAAAACAAATGCTAGACTTTTTAATTTTCAAACATGTTACGCAGATGAAACAATCAACCCCTGCAAACAAAGCTCACAGCAATACCATTTTACATACAATCTTGTCTCTCCAATTCCAATATATACTCACAATTGCAGAATGTACCATTATCTTATCTTTTGATGTACATGAATGCCAGATTAAATTTATTTTATTAGTGTGTGAATACATGTGGTTATTAGCTAGGGTTGCAAGCAAGCCGAGCCAAGCCAAGATTTTACGTGTTCGAGCTTGGCTTGCTCAAAACTAGTCTAGCTTGAGCTCGAACTCAAGCCGAAATAATCGAGCTCGAGTATGGCTCCCTCATTACTTAGGCTTTCGAGCTCGGTTTGTTCACTAAACGAGCTTAAAACTACCTGATCGTCTACAAACGAGCAGAGTCTCTACAAACGAGTCATGCTTTTATAATCAAGCCGAGGAGTGGCGGAGACAGTCTGTGACTGTAATTTTCAATAATTTCAGTTTTACCCCCAAACTATAAAGGCCATGATAAATTGTTTCCAAAAGTATCATTTGTATCCAAAAGTTATACCCATTTTTCTTTTAACACTTGCATCCCTAGTATCTTTGTCAAGTTTTCAAAAAAGGTTCTCTTTTATGTATTTATTTTCCATAAAGACTTGTTATCTAAATGCCTATCATAGCAAATTTTAAATTTTAAGTTCATTTTTCTTTTATATTATAGCTGTTTACTATAAGTAAAAAATAAAAAATTTTAAGAACATGTTTAATGGTGCCCACCAAGCTAAATTTATGGCTACCCACTGAAACCGAGTTACAACTAAATCTCCTAAGCTCGGTTACTAAACGAGCTTAAAACAATAGCTCCAGCACATAACAACTCGAGCATTGAGTTGCTTGCAAACAGCTCGATGAATCGTTTGCACTTTGCAGCCCTACCCCTAGCGATTTAATGAAGAAAAAAGACGATACCTCATTATCAAGCGTGCGATCCAATCCAATCGAAGACCTAATCTCCCATTCATCCCCACCGTCACCACCATCGCCCTCCCCACCATCCTCATCGTCGTTTTGATCTTCGACGCCGTCGTTTTCGAGGTCTCTTCGAACGCGCCTCGAGTTCCTCATCTTCCGATCCTTGTTGGAGAACGATATCCCGTCGAACGACGAAGAACACGGGGTAACGTCGTCGTCACGCGTGCCGCCGCTGCTCCGATTCCACTCTCTCTTCTCGATCTCGTCGTCGGTGAGAGACCACGGGGATTGGGACGAGGATAGAGGCCCGAAGGCTTTCTGGACTCTGGCCCTGAAACTGTCCTCCGCCGTTGGCTCAGAAGAATCCATTGGTTTCTTGATCAGAGAAGAATCCATAGATCGAATCTCTCTATCTGATGATTGAGAAACTGTACAAGAGGAGATATTGATATACCGAGTTTTTTTAAACGAGGCGGTGTACTTACAAGTGCAGGAGCGGGTTTTGGGCCAAGTTCGACCCGATTCGTGTAGGAGTCTTTCATGCAACTTGGGCTGGGTCAGCCAAATGTCAGCCCAAAAAGAATCGGGTTCCCTGTTGTCGCCATCTTAGCCTTGTGTTTTATGCAATTTGGGCTGGGTCAACCAAATGTCAGCCCAAAAAGAATCCGGGTGGTTCCCTGTTGTCCCCCATCCGAGCCATCCATGCTCGGCAACGGACGGCTCAAATTTCATCTCGGTGGACGGCCGAGATCTGTTTTGGATGGGACAACATGCATCCCAATTTGCCCAAAAAAATTTTGAGGATGAACCTAGTAACATCATGGGGAACCAGGTGCGAAACGGTGGCGGGACTATGAACCGAAGGGTGAAAGAGTTTTTTGAAACTATTCCAAATTATTAAAATTTGTAAGAGCGTAAGACCAGAATTAAGAGCAAAGAATTTTACTAAAGGATTATATGTGATGCGCACTCATGTTTTAGCCAAAAGTTTGGAGCATAAATTGAGATTGAGACAAGCTAACCAATAGGGCTAGTTGAAACTAGAGGTATTAAATGGGCTAGGTCGGCATGGGCACGGCAAGTTTGAAGGCGGCACTGTACGACATAGGCACGGTTTAATTTTGGCACGGCACGGTCTTAGTGAGCACGCGACACGATACGGGCGCGGAAGTGAACGGAAACGACACAGGCACGACACAGAAGTCGACCTAGCACGGCACGGCACATGCACGACTCAACATGATTCTTGTCGGACACGGCACGGCACGAGACATGGAAAAATTTAAAAAAAAAATGTTATTAAATAAAAATCTTGCAGTAATCCTTTCTCATGGCTCGCGTATAGTTTAATTTGTTTCTCGTTGGCGTAGGGTGGGAAGTTTTGGTCCATAGTATATCTACGGGAATGACTAGACTGTTTGATATTGTGAATGTCCTAAGGTTAAACTGCAAGCATATGCTCCGGAGTGCTAGTACATGGTTTGATTCGATTTCTCTACCCCGTTTCACCTAGCTGCATTATTATGTGTTAATGGGCCTGTAGCTAACTAAAATAACGTAGAGAAATCGACTCAAACCTTGAACTAGCACTATGCAATATATGCTTGCGGTGTAACCTTAGGACATTCACAATATTTATCTGGTTCATACGTTTGTATATTTAAGAACTTGAATATTGTTGGATAGAGCTCGAATACGTTTGTATAATCTTGCCTAATCCTGTTTTTTATAGTTTTTTTAAATGTTGGATAGATTTAGTCAGAACTGGAATAATGCATTTTGTTTCACCTTTTTTTTTTTTTTCCTTTTTTGTGTATTTTGGTTTCACCTTTTCTTAATGCGTTTTTTCATTTTGAACACAGTTTAGATCTAATCAGCAACTGTGGTTGTTTTCCTTGGCATTTAGTTTGTAATGGCAGCCTAGATTATTATTATTATTATTTTTTGAATTTGGTTTCATGGTTTGTATTTTTGTAATGGCAAGTGACATTTTTTATTTTTTTTTAAAGTTTTGGAATCTTTGGATCCCCGATCTCCCGTGGGGATCCCCGTTCTCTGTTTGGGACGGGAATGGAGGGTAAAAATAAATCTCCGGTGGGGATCGAGGAGGGGATGGGGAGGGATTTAGGTTCGGGGACGGGGATAATGGTATCCATCCCCGACCCTCTCCATTGCCATCCCTAGTCGAAAAGTCATATACTTGAAATTTTTTATGTACCAAAATTGTGAAAAAGACATTGAGGGGCCAGGAGGCATTTCTTATGTACTTTTGCAGCTTCTTCTATTTCATTTTATTATCGGCAAAACTAACATTTTATTAAGGAAAAAAAAGAAAGAAAGGAGATTCCAACCAAAAGTTCGAAAGTACAATAAGTTGGGACAAAGCCCACACACTTTTAAGAGACAAAGTCCTAAACGCCTGTATGCCTAAAGCCCAGATCTTACAATAAGCACAAAAAAAGAAAAATGACGGCCTAAGACGTGTTTTGATAATTAATATCCGTTAAGGACATACTAAGAACATTTGTTAATGCTGAAAATATGCTTGACAGGTATTAATTATCAAAACATGTTCTTGGCTGTCATTTTCCCCAAAAAGAAAAAAGAAAGAAACCCAACCCACCAAAGTGGGTTAAGCCCAGCTCAAGAAATCACAAACAAAACCCTAACCCTTTGAAAAAACTTCTAACCCTACTTAAAAATCAAACTGCTACGACCAAAACAAGCACCGAGCAGGCGCCTCCACACCACCAAGTTGTCACTGGCCACCACCAAACGGAGAGACTTCCTGGAGTACAAGCCAACCAAAAGCTGCCGCAGATGCTCACTCAAGGCGTTACGCAAAAATCGTGGCCCCCAAAAGTGACCACAGCAGAAGCCGACACCGAACATGCCGTCACCCGCCAGAAACTCCTTGCGGTTATGTTTTGGAAAAACAAATACTAAATAATTAAGCTGGATTACTGTTGCAAATCGTGATAAAAGGTAAAAGATGTTGCCTATCTGTAGCGTGAGTTGTCCCTATATGTCGGCCCTTTGCTCTCTCTTTTCCTTTTCCTCTTCCCCTTTTTTTTTTTTTTTATTTTTATCTATCTTTTCTGGTTCGTTTTGTTAATTCGGTTTTGCTAACTTTAATATTTGCATAATTCTAAACAAGTTTGGACATCAATGTATGTCTCACGAATATTAATACACTTTCACAAATATCAATACACATTCTCTAATATTAATACATTTTTTACCTTACATCTTTTGGACGGAAATTAGAATAATTCTTGTTAATTTGTTTTCATTCATTCTTTCCATTTTCAAACACAGATGGTTCTGTTTCTCAACCTTTTTGGCTAGCTCTCAATCGACCAAGGTCGAAAAGATCGAACAAATTAGTCGTTCACAATCAGCACCGAAAGATTCCTCGGAAATTTAAGAATCAATATATAATTCATTCTAGAATGAAGTTAATTATATTAGCTACACACGAGGAAGGTAATTAAATAATTATTAAAAAAAACGAAAGAAAGACATTTTGGTCAGCACGCAAATACCAACTGCGCAAGTGTTTGCTTGTAAGAAAAAGACGACAAACTAATTCTGGTTGTTACGAGGTTCTATGAACGCTTGAGAGTTGAGACCAAGAAATCATCGAATGTATAGTCGGATAGAGATCGAATGAATTACGTACGGTAGGAGAACACGAATAATGATTTCTTCTTATGGAAGGAGAGATTTTTGGCACCAAGAAATCATCCCATCCCCATGAATAGTACTTGGTCGAATGAACATGTTTATTCCAACTCATTAGTCTCAAGTAGGTCATCTACTCATTTGTTAATTCAAACACTTTTTTCCAGCATAATAAACAAAGGAAATTGTGCACTTGAATAGCACAGATCTAGTAATTCTAAAGGATCATAAAATAATGTTTACTGAGATTCATTTGGTGGTGGTTGTTCTTGTGTTGAGTAGAATATGCCTTGGAGAGTAGAAAACAAAGGAAAAGGTAAAGTCCTAATTAATAGCGCTCACCCATCAGCACCTATAGGTAATAGGTGATCAGTAGGGCTGTAAACCAATGGAATCGCTTGCGAGCCGCTCGGGGCTCGATCAGTTCGAAAAAGCTCGTTCGAGCTCGGGATGGAAATTTTCAAAACAAAGGTTATTTGCAACTCTTCCTTCACACGGGGTCGAACCTGTACATACATAGACCCACCTCATGTGAGAGAGTATTATAAAATTATCGCTGATTCCCAAATTTTTTTCCTCTAAAGTCTAAACCACACATGTTGTTTGTCTCTGTTTAATGATTTGAATGAAAGAAGTATGTAGCTAGGCTGATGTCTCCTGATAAAAAGTCAAGAAAATACAAGGTAAATATTCCTAGATAATGTGTAATTTTTATTTACCACGGAAATTCTCGTTCATTTCTTCCTTCGACTGTTTTCATTAAGGCCAATTTCTCTCTCTCTCTCTCATAGTCAGAGACATGCTGACATGGTTGAAAGAGATAGAAATTATCAGGATCTTGAATATTAGGAGCTCGATTAAAGGGAAATATTGAAATCAAAGGGAAAGCGAAAACACAAGTAAAGATAGTGCCCTGGCGGTCCACAGGTTATTTGGTGGGATGAGAGATCGCAAATTCAAGACGTGCAAAGGACGCCCCCTTAAACTCTAGAGCGGTGGCCTCTCACGACTCAGGTTTTTGGACTATTCTCCCTTGCGGATTGCTCTGGTCCTACGTGGGGCAGTGCACCTTTGGGTTTCGATCTCCTCCCGGGGACTCGTTGCGGGATTTGGAGGCTTTATGTCACAACCAGAGGCAGCCAGGCAAGTTACCAAGCCTGGTCGCACCCTCCATACCCTATTACTAAGCAAAAAAACTCCAAGGAAAGACAACAAGTGTTAGTCGTAGATATTGAGGGTTGAACCTAAATCTTATGCACGAGAGTTCGAGACTACGAGGTGCCCACTATTGGGTTAGAATTTGCAACAAACACTCCACTACAAATTTTCCAGAATCTCATAATCTGCTCTCAGAATTTTTCGCAAACAGGCACCGTAAGCCCACGGTTCACGTACAGTAGAAATTCCCAACTCTTGTCATAAGAATGTAAGGAGTAGTAATTTACAAACCACCAAAAACTGGAATCACTGTTTCTTGTTTACATTAATCATGATTAGCCTGTATAAAAACGTTTAATTGTTTTCCTTTCACAAAAGTGGAGCTGCTAAATTTGACTTTAACAAGGTTTTGGTTCGTGCTAATCGAATGTGCACGCAGTTTTCGCAAATCAAATCAAAACTCTTTAATTGAGCAATTGAAAAGTCGAAAAAGGTAAAGGGACCGACGAAGATGATACCGATGAAGTACTGACAGGCACGCTGGGGCCACTCAGAGTTCTGTATGGATGATTAGAGCCGTTCAATAATTTTAAAAAATTTGAGTGGGCCTGTAAAAATCAGCTCAATCTGATATGTGTAGATGTTATATCCAATCTTCCATTTTTTCATTCAGATTTCAGGATTGCCCACTCGCTTTTTTAAAAATAAATATTAAACAGTTCGGATCATCCGTATGAGACCCAAAATAGATCCCGCGTGTCCGTCGATATCCCATCGATATGCTAATGGGCGGTACCAATAGCAGGGTTCTTGAAGAGTTTCAACCTTCAGAATCTCAGATGCGTATATAAAAAATAAAATAAAACAAAATAAAAATAACATTCAGATGCGTTGGTATCGGAAAAAGTGTGAAAATAAAAAGGATTTTAGCTCTCAATTGGAAAGAATGAAAAAGAAATGACAATTGGGTCAAAAGTAAGACACCGTAGGCCATACTCACTATCCTAAAGTTGATCTTTTAACACTTTTATATATCTTTAATAATAATCTTAATTTTTATAGTAACACTCAATCTAGTACTGTAATACTCAATCTGCTACTGTAATACTCAATCTACTTTGATTAAGAAATCAAGAAATTCGGATAGTATAATAGTGAAAGCTATAGTACTCTCTTCGTTCCGATTTGTTTGTCCAATCTCTGGTTTTCAATTTATTAAGAAAATCAATTTTATCCATTGATTTGAAAATTTACATAATCTCATACATTGATTTTGAAATTGAACAGTCAATTTGGGACATGTACAAGTTGAAAAGAGGACAAACAAATTGAGACAGATGAAGTAATATTCTATCCTAGGTCATATCACCTTGTTTGGTTCAACTTTTTAAAAGTTATTTTTGATGTAATGAGTGGAGAAAGACAGAGAGAAAAAGGCATTCAAAAACGCGTACAGAGAAAAATGAGATGAGATGAGAGTTGAACCAAACATAGTGTCGCCAAGACTCTTCGCTATTGATTACAATCTTTGTTTTTACGCTCTGCAAGTGAAGTGGTACTTGAATGGTATGCACCATTTATGCATTTGTTTAATGCTCTTTAACTACAACTAACGACGCTGACTTTCGCGGAGATTTTTTTTTTTTTGTTCTACACTCTCGTTTTAAATTATCGCTTTCACAATTTTTAATAGATTGAAGAGTTTTCGAAATGTGATTTCGCATTCTCGCTCGCGATCACACTTGTGTATTTGTGCATGTTCAGAAAAAAACGAAGTACTACCATATGTATTTTTGTATGTAGATCCATATACATAGTATTTATTATCTAGTTATTACTGCGTACGCTCCCTACCGATAACTCCCCGACTACTCATCTCTCATATATGTGTCGACACCACATATTTAAATTATGAGACCTTTTATGTGAGGAAGAAGTGGTCGGGAAGTGACCATGTCGGTAGCATTATTGAGATCATAAATGAAAGGATAAAATAACGTATGATAGCATTGTCCTTTCTTCCGGGACACTGTGACAGAAGAAAGCATGGCACGAATTCAGTTTCCCCTTGACCACAAGAGGGATAACGTTAAGGAGCTAGTCTCTTCCAAAAACGTATGACTTTGTCCGCAAGCCAGTGTCTCCATCCCCTCTTCAATGGTAAGTAGTTGAATATAACGACAAGGGACAAAAATTCGATGGACTTATGTGAGTGAATCGAATGGACTTCGGGTTGGTGCTGTGCAGTGACGTGCACTGCACTATGTTGCGCATCTTCGAGCCATCGAATTGTGCATTTGACGGCTTAGATCTCATCTCGGCAACTAACGATCGAGAGTTGTTCATTGTCGAGATGAGATCCGAGCCGTCGGATGCACGATCCAACGGCTCGAAAGTGTGCAACACAGTACTATGCACATCACTGCACAACACCATGTCCCAATTCAAATATAACTATGGGTACAGATGGCAATGGACGGACGGATGGTCAGCATATGGGCCTCATTTGGAGATTCAAACAAATGATCCGAACCGTTTATTACTTTTAAAATTATTCTGTCTTTTGACCTTGTAAAAACTTCAATCTGATAATTATAAGTGTTTTTCTAAAGAAATTGTGACGAGAAATGGGCCACTAGAAAGAACTATTATGAATTTAATGAACGACTTGGATTATTTGTTTAAAATTCCGTAGTGGGGTCCCACGTGCCAATCTGTGTACCATCGGAGCACCCTCCATCCGTCCCCATAGAATTATTGGGAATACTTATGTCTTCTCTTAAAAATTAAAATGACAGATTTGCAATTTAACTATTAAGCAGTCCAGCAAGATCAATCATATTTAATGATCGGGACCCTAAATGAGAGGTTTGCAAAATTAATGATAGGGATCGAGTGGAAGATTTCATGTACTTTTAATTATGAAATCAATCACGCTGTAAGATTTTCTGCTGAAAACATATTTCTTATATAGAGAATTAATTAGTATTTAATATAAATGTTTTATTAGAGATAATGATTAAGTTTTCTTTAAACCCTACAAATCATGTAATCGATTGCACGCCATAAGATTTTCTTGTGAAAAACTAATATTTATGCAAAAAATTAAAATTGATCCATTCTATTAAGGTTCTTATTTTGAAAGTACTTATTTGTCGTTTTACGAGATAGATCATCTCTATCATAAAACAGAAGAGTGTGAGGACAAGTTGTTAGATTCATTTGATCCAAAGGCTGTAGTGCATCCTCTCACTTTCCGGTTAAGTGCCCATAGTTTTCACCTAAATCACACAATTGCCATCTCCTTCCAACAGGGATGCGTAGTGCTATGGACATGGATTATCACTAATTCTTTCATAATACGTCATATTTAATTAAAAAAAAATAAGTATTCATTTTTCAAAAAAAATACTCCATTTATTTTTCTTTGCGGGACGGGATCTGTCTTTTATAAAACTGAATTATGTCATGTGTCGCTTTCGCAACTCTCACAGGAAAAATCATCGTACCTTTAACAAATGACAGATTTTTTTTCAAAAAAAATAACTAAACATGAAAATGAAAGTAAAAACAAATAGTAGCTAGTACAGATACTTTGACCCCTTCATGTTTCCCTAATTTCCTATCTTACACCATCTTGCAATTGTCAAATGTGCCCCAATTATTATCGGGCGTCTATCATGTAGACATAAATAAATAAAACACAAAAGGGAAGGAGTTGGTTCAATTCTTTTTGGAGTCGAAGGCAAAACATATAGGTGAGAATTATCACTTATTCAATATAAATTATACATTTATGTATCGCAAATTATTTCTTTAACCTTCTTTTTAATTATTTTTGAGATGTAAAATTTTATAAATTAAGTTTTTACATTCATATTAGTTACTGTAATTAATACTATAGTGATTCTCTTTTGGTTTTCTTTATACTAATAACAAAGTGTATATTATCCACATTATGTATCTTGTTTGAATTTGAACACTAGATCCTTGATCGGGGGAAATGAAGATGGAAGATTATCAATAAAAATGAATGAATGATGGATAGTGTATGCGTACGCGGGGATGAATGATATTCTCTCATAGACTACTGCCACAATGAGGAGGACATAGAAAGTGTTTTCAGACGTAGATTCGTAGAGACTGATAGGATAAAATAGGAAAGATGGTTCTTGCAGTGGTGGTAGTGGTGACGATTAGTGGAGATAGGAAAGAGATATCTCACTAGGGAGATATCGGTCTCGGGGACAGAGTGGTTGCTGCACCATTTACAAAGCTGGAGGCCCAAGGGGTCTACGATCCTTCATGGATCAAATTGAGAACACAAATGCTTAGAGGGTCAATATTTAGAGGTACGGGAAAGTATTAAGGACGTAAAGTGTAAATCTTGCAAAAGCGAAATACAGAACAAGCTCTGTGTTCACTTTTTGGACCCTGTCACCCCTCTCTCTCTCCTCTCACTCTCACTCTCTCTTTCTCTCTCTCTCTCTCTCTCTCTTCTGTTTCATCTTTCTCAAGTTTAATGGAATCGTGTTTAAAAAGCCACTAATTTTAGTAAAAATTAAATTATAATAATTCCCCAGAAGGCTACCAGTAGTACAAAGTACGAAACATCTTGAAAACACCGTTAATAATCACACTCTGCTTTATAGGGTTTCTCTCTCTCCGTTCCTGCTTTTTACTGCCCAGTTCGTTGTCTAGGGATTCGAACCAGCCAATCTAAATTTTGAACCCCAAATCGGGCGTAGGTAGATTTGGTAGTTGTTCTAGGTTTCAAGCGAGTCTTTTTTCTTTCTTTCTTTCTTTATGTGATTGAAGTAAAGGTGATTCCTCTGGTTTAGGGTTCTGTTATGATTGAGATCGGGGAAAAAGGAGAGATCTTGAGTGGTTTTGGGAGCATTGAGTGAATTTTTTGTGGTTAGGTTTAATCGCAGAAGATCGAGCATTGGTGTAATGTTGGAAAAGTTATACTACTACAGACACGAGGACCAAATACCGTCTCAGATATGCATTTCGCAAAGCTCGACGATTCTCCCATGTTCCGCAAGCAGGTAATCTCTCTAACTCCCTCTCTCTCGGTCATGTTATTTTTTTTTTTAAATTTACGTCCACCTCAACTAATTCGTCTAATCAATCCGACGGTCCACTAGCAGGCCCAATGGGGGGGGGCGTTGCGGGAGGCGGCGGGGTGTGGGGGTGTTTGTTGTTTCATGCAATTTATGTATTGCAGCTAGCAGGATTTGAATCTTTGCTCAGTAAATTTTGCATTTTTGTATCATCACTTTGATTTTTCCATTTTTAAAATATTGGGGAGTAATGAATATTATTTGGGTTTCCATTTGGATTCGGTCCGAGTTTAGATGCCAGATTTGGGGCTCGTTGTTCTTGATAACTCAGGTGTCCGGGCCAACTTCCATGTACATCAACTAATTTTTGTGACCAATCCCACGGTCCACTAGCAGGGCCTAATTAAAGCGGGGACAAAGCTTGTATGTACTGTCTCGTTGGAGTTGATAGCACCTGGGAGGTTTTGAACATGAGAACATGAAGACTTTGTTCTGTAAATGTTTTAAGGAAGGTTTTTGAGAAAATAATTGGAGAAAGATAGATAGAGAGATGAGAATTGTGAGTGGAGTGAAAACTATGGGGAACCGTGCTTTGAGAGAAAGGTAAGTTTTGGGAGCCAAAATCGAAGGAGTATGAGACCTCCTATGAAGGAGCAAACCCTAAGTCCTAGACTCCCAGGCCTTGATCACCCGGCCAACCCCTTGGGGTTCAGATTTGTGGCTTGTTCGAATGCTATTATTGTGTACAGTTTGTTGACTGCGATATTGTGAATAACTTTCATGGATAACTGCACCAATGAGTCTGTTTTGTATACTGGAATGAGGCTGGAACAGAATGTCATTCCTTTCGGTAAAATATAGCAGAATGTACATTTCAAATTGGGCCAGTATTCGCTAATTTAGGTGAATAGTCAGTCCATTGGGATGCTAAGGATGCCAAATTCCATTCTCTCAGCAAACATTCCATCAAACCAAACAATGCATTTAAAGTGCCTGAAATGCCTGCTCTCAGCTTTCGAGTTCAAATCTCTGATACCTGGCAATTTGCATTTTCTTCTGGAAAATGGTCAGTCTGTCAAATCGGCATAGTAAACTAAATGCTGACATGCCGACTTATACTGGGGTAAGGACAACTCTATCGCATTGACTTTAGCACAATCAACTTATAAGGGAGTAAATATAAGTATCATAACTTTGGATTTCCCTCTGGATTCAGTCAGAGTTTAAATGCCAGCTTTGTGGCTTGTTCAAAACTTCAAATGCTCTTGTGTACAGTTTTGCGATTATAATCTGTGAAGAACTTTCAAAGATAGCTGCACCACTGAGTCTGTTTCGGTAGGTAGTGTTTAGTAAGCTGGAATGGAACAGTCATTCCTCTGAATGTTGATTCCACCGTTGGGTTTGGTAAAATAAAACAGAACGTAGATTGTAAACTGAATCAGTATCACCTGTTTAGGTGGATGGTCTTCCAGTTTGAAGCTAAGATGACAATTCCATTCTCTCCTACAACCATTACATCGAACCAAACAATGCATTTAAAGTGCCTGCAAGTCCTGCTTTCAGCTTACAAGTTCAAACCCGTAATAATGGGATTCTTCTTATGGAAATTGTCGGTCTGTAAATTTCTTTCAATTCGTTGTAGTCATCAAAATACTGACACGCTGACTTATAGTGGAGAAAGGCCAATTCTATAAATTCGCTTTAGAAGCATCATGTAGCAATAAAAGAAAATCATTACACAACCTTTGGGTCCATATCAATGATCTCATTTGACTCGTATTATGGCGAACTATGTTTATTCCATGAAAATGAAACTATTTCTGGTGTACAAGCTATTTTAAACCTTAGGAGATACATTTAGTTATGTCTGATGGAAACTAATGCTAACAAAAGGAGATTAGAACCCAGCTTGGATTATATTAAAAATTGTATTGACCCAGTGATCAACAAATTATGCATCGGTTGGTTATTTTAGTACCATGCACACCAGGAAGTCATATTACTGTTTCTTAATGAAAGAAAGAAGTAAAAGTGTTTTGAATTTGCCAAATGGGATGAAGAATTGCATGAATCGCAGTTTGTTGTGAATCGGACAAAACCATGAATCATAATTTGTAAGATTCATCACCGATTCTCTCTTATGTTAGAGTCACATATAGATGCATATCGACTCTTCATGAATCTCGAATGGAATAGTTGGTCAAATCAGAAGTTGCAACTTTTAATCCCATCACATAGTGTGTCAGATAGCTGGGTTTTAATGCATCAGTACTCTTGTAATGGCCACAAGCTCTAGTGATTGTGTGCAGGTTTTTTCATTGGTTTCTCATAGACTTTGGTTTTTGCTGATGTCTTTGTTTGGTGAGACAGATACAATGCTTGGAGGAAAGTGCTGAATTCTTGGGGGAAAGAAGTTTAAAATTTTATAAAGGATGTCGGAAATATACGTGAGTACACTGTCAATAATGTGTCTCATTTTTTTCCTGTTGTACAAGTTCAACATTTTTGTTTATATTTTTTCATTATTAAGCATGTGTGATCGTGTAATAGAATTCCAAGCATATTAGTTTGCCTTTTGTATTCATTCTTCCATTTTCATAAATTTGCTGTTGCTGTTTTGATTTGATTAGGTACCGTTAGTCAATCTTCGTCAATAGCCTTTCGACTTTAGACTGTAATTTGAGCATTAGTCCATGTTAATATTTCAAATTTGTGTCTTCTAGTTCTTGACCACAGTTCTGTCTTCGGAAGGACTTGGATGGATAAGTCGGTCTTCTTTTTCTAATAGATATTCTCAATTCCTTAGTATTGTTGTACGACTGGAAGAAAATTTGTGAGGGGAAGACGGTCGATAGGAGTAACTTGAAAGACACTTTGATGTTTGTAATCCTTTGGACTTGAATATGGATAGAAATACCCCAATGAATTCAAAAGAATTGATATCTTCTTGTTCTGCATGACTTCTTGGTTGGATCATGGATGACCTTAGCTCCTTTGTCTTCTAGAGCAAGTGACGATGTATTAATAGCTTGTTTATTTGTGTTTTCGGTGGCTATCATGTGTGATATCTGGTAAGATGTTCTATGTTTTATCATAAAAGAAGGTGATGTTTATATGTGCTTTGGAACTTGCAGTGAAGGGCTTGGTGAGGGATATGACGGGGACATTGCTTTTGCCAGCGCCCTTGAAACTTTTGGTGGAGGTCATAATGATCCAATTAGTGTTGCTTTTGGAGGTATGTCTAAATGTTTGGTACTTTATCTTCAAACTTCAAAATTATTCTGCAGTTGTGACGTGGATGTAGGTCAGTCCTTTTGTTTCTAGTTTTCGGTAATTAAAGAGTCGGTAATGGTGATGCCTTTCTTCTTAATTACTTGCTTCTTAGATAGCTAGTGCACAGACTCAGGCTGAGCAACTTGAGCATAAATGACCTTAAAGTGATACTCTGTATGATGTTCTTGAGTATTAGGTAAGGCGAGTATGATTTTGACTGAGGTCAGTAATTCATGGAATGGGAACTTGGAAATCTCATTCTTTAGTATCGTTATTCCCCTTGTTTATTACCTGGGGAGAAGGGGGGAATTAGAAAACAATGCTAGCAAGAAAGGTAAGGTTGAAATGGCCTCATTTCATCATTGACAAGATAAATGGAGTCGAGTAATCTGAGTCAAGGTTTTAGCTCTCTCACATGCTTTTCCTTGTTCTATTCGCAAATGTTTCTTTTTCTCCTTAACAGCTTGAAACCAATGCGAGTAATAAGCTTCATTCCAAAAGGAATACATATGTTCCATTCTCAAAAGTTAAATAACAATGTTTGAATCCTGTCATTGTTTTACGGTCTTGGGTAGAACTCAATCCGAATGATTGTTGTTGAGGTGAGGGTATCCTCACACTTGTATACATAACATTAGTGTGGTAACTGGTACCCTAGCAACGTGTGGCTTAGCTTCAAACCCTCGCTCACATGTCACGTATCCTTCTGTTATTACAAGGTATTGTTAACCCCAGAAGCTAGCTATTGGAGAGAGGGTGCCCTCACTCTTAACTGGTGTTGTCAAATTGGGATACGCGTAGTGTATCAGTTTTGTCATTTCATGTATCCTGTAACCTGTTGGGATACGTATCGTGTATCATAAGATAGCTACAACTTTGTATCGTGTGATTTCTTCTCCAGTTCGGTACGCTTTATGATTCCTATGGTTTTGTGAACAAGAGAACATTTGCCTCACAACATGTACTGAGCACCTTTCTTTGTTAACGGTACTGTACATTGCTTTGGTACTGAAGGAACTTGGGACTTCTGATACATGGTACATGGTTATGGTGGAAGAGAAATTGGTTGGAAGTTTGTGAAGTTCTTACAACAATGATCCATAGACTTGTATGAGGTTTCAAAATTGAACTTCTTGAATTTAGGTGGCTCATGGTAAACATAGGCATGTGGACTGCAGAAAAAAACTTGTTTGCTGATACCATTGCTCTTTGATGTCAATGTTAAACATCCGCAACTTAACCAGTCACCTTGAGTATCTGGTGATTTTGGTCATGTTAAGTGTGTGCGCTTTCCATTTTTATTTCTATCTGTGACAAATTATAAAAGTTGAATTTAATTCACTGGTTCTGAATGAGATCTCTACATGTCTGGTGGTGTGTAAGATTTAGTATATCAGTTGTGTTGCTGAGTGAAAATTCTGCTTGCTTTTGCAGGCCCTGTTATGACAAAATTTACTATTGCATTGAGGGAAATAGGGACATATAAGGAAGTTCTTAGATCCCAGGTGAAGTTTTCTTACTTCCCTTCCTTCATTTCGCCCCCCACTCCCCCAACCAAATGGTGGAGCCCTAAGAATTGAGCTGCAGGGTTGCCAGTTTCACCTAAGGCGATGCTGAATGTCAATATGTTCGATTGCGTGTTGTTGCTAAATGCTTGTTCGCCAAACAAGTCTTTATTCAAAATGGATTATTTCAGAAATTATCACCCATCAAATTCCCAAAATAGTTTTCCAAAGAAGTCTTTCTTTTCATTGTCATTTTTGTTCAGAATGAAAGGCATTTCCGGGAAGAAAGATTCCAAAGAAGTCTTTCTTTTAACATGTGGTTTTACTACATTACTATAAGTTATAGCCCTAATATTTTGGTCATGATGCTTTACTTTAACCCAGCCCCAACCCCCTGAAAAAAGGAAAGGAGAGTGTTGTTGCTCCCTTTACTAGTGCATCAGCTATACAATGTTCTTATTTGTTTGGAGTAGAGATGGTATTTTTCGTCTGTAACATTTTCCATTTCTGTTTCAGGTTGAACACATGCTGAATGACAGGTTGCTACAATTTGTCAATTTAGATTTACATGATGTGAAGGTACTAAATGCCGCTAACTTCTACAATCGGTTGACATTTGTGGCATAATATATCTTCGATTAACCGGAAAAGGTCGTGAATCACGCAGGTTTTGCCAGTTTAGTTCTGTGAGTGGAGTGGTTCAGTATTCTATCTATATTATTTGTCAAGGGCTAATGATGACATCTTAGTAAAGCTACTAGTTTTGGAATTTGGTAAAATTGAATTCTTTAATATGCTCATATGTCGCTTTAAATAGTAGTGAATCCAGTGTAAACTATTTACTGGGCTGATATACTTGCATTCAGACACTGATTGTTTCAAATTTTAATGTAGAATATTGTTGCTAAATTTCATTGCTAATTTTCTATGGTTAATAATGTTGGCTGTTGGACACCAGTCACCTTTTAACATATGTGACTATGTGAGCCGTGAGGCATGGGTATGTTCTAGCAACAATTTCATTGCAGAATGCAGAGGGTGCCTTCCTGCACACACGCACATCCTAATCATGAAGAATGCTTAAGAATTCATCGTGCTGGATAACTTCTATGCTAGAATTCGTTGGAAGTAGCTGATTCCAACTTCAGTGAAGGTCTCTTAGTCTGTGGAGTGAGCTTATGGAGTAGCTTTAGTAGTAATTGATTAACAGTCTTGTATCTCTAGGCCTACCGATAGTGTATGCACTTGTTTGGCTCATCTAGAGTAGTCTGACTTCCCCTCCATGGGCATGCATATGATCTTAGGACTTAAGCAACTCTCTGAAACAACTTAATGTTTTTAAAGCAGCTAGTTGTAAAAGCAGCTAGAGGTAAAAGCAGTTTCATTCTCTTTCCTATTATAAGTTGTATCAGCTAATATGGGATCTTGTCATTTTGTGCAGGAAGCACGGAAGCATTTTGACAAGGCAAGCCTTCTTTATGACCAGGTGATTCTCATCTCAGGTACTTCGATAGTTGATGATAATAAATAATCATGAAAAAAACGAAAAGAGACTCAATAAATTTGACATAGAAGTTAAAGTCTTTTTCTCCTTCAATCAAGATAGCACTTTTAGGTTTTGCAACTGAGGCACTAACTCACCCTACTAAATCAAATAAGGGACCTATGAACCGCTCAGGATGGTAAAGGAATTTTACCTTCCTTTAGATCCTCACTAGATCAAATAAGGCACCTACGGACCACTAATGACTCGTAGCTCCAAAAGGTTTTAAAAGTAGGCAATAGTTCACTTTCTGTCAATACATCTGTTAGTGAAAGATGAAATAATCAAATGGAATGGATGAAAAACAAATGGTAATATGCAATGTTTTCTGACTGATTTTATGATTTGGGGGTTTCCATTGATCTTTCCTTTCTTCTCAGTCTTTCATTTTCAGATTATTTTGGATTTGGGGGTTGATTTGGGGCTTCTCCTCTTCAATTCTTGGTGCTTGGTTTGCATTCCAGTTAAAGTTCCGATCAAGTTGTTTTTCTTTGAAGGAAGTTAGCTATCTGATTATGTTCTGTGAGGGCTCCTGATGTTGTGTCTCAATCTTTCGAGTTGTTTTGATATTGTGTTGGAGAGAGTAGAATAGTGATGGTTGAATGAGGTAGAGGTTTCTGTAGATCTCTCACTCTGATTCATTTGTAAATGGAGTGGTTGGGTAAAGTAGTTGAAGGGGTTGTTTGAGGGGTTTTGAAGGCTTGGTTTCTTGGGAGTTTGAGCGGTGGATGTAGAACGTTGGGAAGAGAGGTTTGTCAAGGTTAATGATTGGTTTGCACAAAAAATGGGAAAACATGAATCTAAAGGTCTATAGGTGGTAGCGATGGCATAGACATGGTCGGTTTTGAAAGAGGTTGTGATAGGAAATTCTTGTCTACTGGTGTATGTGGCTGTCAATGATGTGTGGCGATGCTAGGTGAAAAATTACTTGATTGAAGTGAAGAAATTTGTTACTGATGCATAGTGTTGGATTCTCTTGGTAGTGCATTATGGGTTGGATAAAAGTAGGGGCTAAAGTGGATTGATCCTTTAGTTTTTTTGGCTTTTGGTTGATTGGCATGTGAGAGTATTGGAGCATCAAAGCCCCGTAGGTTGCGGTGTGTGATCTTCAGACACACCATGAGCCTCAATAAGGAGCTGGGGTCATTTCGTCAAACATGTGAATCTGACCGTTCTTACTTTGCTTGGAGAAGATAGTGTGAAGCAAAGTACCTCATTGCGTCGATAGTGTATCTTAGTCGTCCCCTTATAGCTAGTGTTTAGGGTTGAGTTCTACCTTTGACTGAGAAACTTGGTATCCGAGTCAAATACTCGGGTGGGTAGGGTACGTGTCCCTGGCCTACACATGTGGAAGGTTCTTCCAAGAGAGAACGCCATGCGAGATGGCGGTGTGAAGCAAGGCAGTATGTAAGAGTGAGGGCAGCCTCGACTCCATATCTAGTTTTTGGGATCTAATTTTGCTGAAGATCGCACAATAGAGAGATGGGAGATTGTTAAGAAGTACAGAAGAAGTTCATACTTAAAGGCCTGGTTGGTTACTAACTCACTGGTAAGTAATAACCTTTGACGAATACGGTGGTGCCACTTTTTCTTCTAGGATCTCTCAACATCAGATTGCTCAAAATTCTGCCAAGTCTTCAGTCGGGGAAGAAATTTGGAATTCAGTGTGATTTCAAAGGTGGAAGGCAAGTGCTCTTGCTTCGGTGAAGTGGTTCTTTATGCGATCACACTGGATTGGATGCAGATTTGGAGCTACCAAACAAACTTTCACAATTTTAGTTACTTTTATTTGCTAGTCTCTGGGAGTGTGGAGTACAGTTGAAGGCAGCTTTTACTTTGTTTGGATTTATGGATGGTGTATAGACTAATCAAAGTTAACAGACTCAAACCTTAGGAGGCATTCAGATTGCTTAAATGAAGAAGTTAAAGCCGTTTTTTAACAACAGTTGCCCACTTACCCAAGCTCCATGCCTGTTTTATGTTGCCTTCCCGAAAAATTTCCCTTCAGGTCGTGCTATATTAGGGTTCTTCCTTCACGTATTATAAAGATTGTTGTAGCACTTCCTTGATTATGATCAACTGGTTATATGTGGGTTTGACAAATTTTCACTGTGCTACAAATTACAGGGAATCATGATATCTGAATGAAAACCCCAAATTTTTTAGAATATGTCCTGCTATGGCATTTTCCGTCCATTTTAATTTAGCAAGAAGTGCCCAAAACAGTCTTGTTTATCCAAGAAGTTTGACAAGTTACTGTAGGAGAAATTGGATTGATGTACTTGAATATTGAATTTCATGTAGTTTCTTAAATCATTGCATCCTGCAGGCTCGTGAGAAGTTTCTATCGCTAAGGAAAGGAACAAAGAATCATATAGCTACAGTTCTGGAGGAGGTATTATTCAGTATGTTACTGAATGATGTGTATCTAGACCAAAAGATACACTGGCTAAACCTTGTAGAGAAAGTATTTTTTCCATAAAATGCTTATATTTTGAATTATTCCAGGAGCTTCACCATGCAAGGTCTACTTTTGAGCAAGCTCGCTTTAACCTGGTAACTTAATATTTTGTGCTTACAACCATAACTGGTTATCCAGAATCAGAAAATTGTATCAAGTATACGAGGCTAAGAAATATGATGCTTGCCAGGTAACTGCTCTTTCAAATGTGGAAGCAAAAAAGAGGTTTGAGTTTTTGGAAGCAGTTAGTGGTACAATGGATGCTCATCTCCGTTACTTCAAACAGGTAAACCATTTTGTGCAAATTTTTTAGTTTCGTGCTGAATTGCTTGTGGACCCCCTAAACCTTGGTTAATTTGTTAGGGCTATGAGCTGTTGCATCAGATGGAACCATACATCAATCAGGTTTGTTGTTATATTCGCCTTTATAGTAACATGTGGTGCTTTTTGTAGGTAATTAACCAACTATTTTGAATTATATAGTTTTTCCATATAAATCAAAGTTTTGGTCCTGGGTTGAGGGTTTTAAGAGGGGATTTCTAGATTAGGTCCTTCAAGCTAGAAGAGAAGTTAAAACTGAAATAAGGGATGGGTAAAAAACATGTCTGAGTTGCTTAAATACTTTTCAAATCCATTTTACCTGCTTGACTATATGTGATCAAACTCATGGAGATGGTTCATCTATAGACCCCTCCTGAAAAAAAGAGAGGTCAATGTACTGATGATGGCGGGATTCAATCCCAGGACACGGTTACCGCCACCAAAGACTAGTTAATTTAAATCCGCCAGCACCTTGTTTTCTTATGATTCGAATTTGCATTTGGCATTGAAGAACACTGGAAAGTACACACAAATTTTTTATTCCTAACAATAACATTGACTAGTTCAAACTATGCTCTCGTCTTTGTTTATCCTAGTCTTGCTTATGTTTCTGTTTGTATACTGAAGCTATTTGGGTTCTAGCTCTCCACCTTTGGCTATATGTTGAGATAAAGGCAGAGAGATAACTTTGGAAATAGTATAGTGCTTGGTTCTTTGAGTTGAGTTAATGCATTGATGTTTCTGGGCTCCACTTGTTCTAATTAAAGTTGAGAAATATGAAGTGCCACGTGTTGCTTGTAGGTCTTGACTTATGCACAACAATCAAGAGAAAGGTCCAACTATGAGCAGGCAGCTCTTAATGAGAGAATGCAAGAGTACAAAAGGCAGGTTGATCGAGAAAGCAGGTTGTCTTCAAATGGTTCTCATGGATCTCCTAATGGTGGGGATGGCATACAAGCAATTGGTAGAAGTTCACATAAAATGATAGAAGCCGTCATGCAATCTGCTGGAAAGGGAAAGGTTACGAGATCATGTCCACTTGTATTTTCTTTACCTTTTTTTTGGGGTTAACTTCCGCATTAACATCGACATTTGGTGTTGGGATGATAATTCCAGGTTCAAACTATTCGACAAGGTTATCTCTCAAAACGTTCGTCAAACCTGAGAGGTGACTGGAAAAGAAGGTTTTTTGTCCTTGATAGTAGAGGAATGCTGTACTACTATCGCAAACAGTGCAGCAAACCATCTGTAAGTTGTTTATACGGAATGAGATTAAATTCTTTCCACCGGCGGTGCAAATGGTGGGTTTTCCACCACCGCTGTTGCGGCCACACAGCGTTCATCGATATAATCTTTATCGTTCATCTTGTAGGGCCCACATAGTAGTGTATCCATGCAGAAAAACAGTTTGATCGGACATCGGTATATGTATATATCAAAATTTGAATTTTAGTTTATAAAATAGATGGTCTGATTCTGTTAATAATTTTAAAGGTAAAATGTCCATTTTATAAAGACAAAGTTTTGGAGTGCCAAAATCATTTGGCTTTTATAAATCAAGATTCAAATTTGGATACACCTCTCAATGTCTGATCAAGCTAAATTTTTAAATGCAATTACTACTTTGCGGGCCCTACAAGATGAACGTTTCATATAACTAATAGACGCACAGTGGGGCTCATAATGACGGCCCGCTGGCAGAAGAAATTTAATCACATATGGAATATAAGTATGGATTCTGTCCATCCATTTTAGTATTAATTCTGTCCTTGCCTTTGTATCACTATGAATTTTTAGGGATCTGGCAGTCAACATTCTGGTCAGAGGAATAGTTCTGAACTTGGTTCTGGATTGCTGAGTCGCTGGCTTTCTTCTCATTATCATGGGGGAGTACACGATGAGAAATCCGTTGCTCATCACACCGTGAACCTGCTGACATCGACAATAAAAGTTGATGCCGACCAGTCGGATCTGAGGTTTTGCTTCAGGATTATATCACCAACAAAGAATTACACCTTGCAGGTAGCCTTACTGTAGGTTGCACTATTTTTGGTCATTTAGTTGTGTGTCTCATACCAAATCATCTTATTTCTGAATAGCTATGTTGTCAGTGAAAGTTAGTGTTATTTTTAATGTTTGTATTTGCTTGTCAGTGCAGGCAGAAAGTGCCCTGGATCAAATGGACTGGATTGAGAAGATAACCGGAGTCATCGCTTCACTACTGAGTTCGCAGACTCCTGAGAGGGTAATTCCTAAGTCCATTATCACAACGGGTCTTTGATTTTCATCCTTAATTGATAATTGAGTTGTTTCCTTTCAGTGTTTGCTGGCTAGTCCCATGGGAAGTGGTCATCATCGATCTGGCAGTGAGAGTAGTTCATTTGAGAGTTCTGATTTTGATCATGCACCAGTTGAAGAATACACATCCGAGAGGCTTGGCTTTGGACATCATGAACGAGCATTGAGAAGTTCACAACAACGTACCTCTGTGAAAATTGAGAAGCCGATTGATGTGCTACGAAAAGTATGTGGTAACGATAGATGTGCTGATTGTGGTGCCCCTGAACCCGATTGGGCATCCTTAAATCTTGGTGTTCTTGTCTGCATCGAATGTTCTGGTGTTCACCGGAACCTTGGTGTGCACATATCAAAGGTAAGTTGCATATTTCTGTGCATAGTGCTAGCATCTTAAGGCACTATTGTAACAATTTTTGGGTGCATATTGCTTACAAAGAATATAAAGGTTCTGTTCATGTAATAGTTTGTACTTTGTCCATCAATGACATAATAGTGATTGCTGCATTACTTGCTGGAATGAACCCAAGAATTGATGCCTCTGCCGAAGTCTGTTAGGATTACACCTTTAGATTACCGATGACCCAGCGTAAGGTTGAGAATGTTCCATTGAAGGTCTATTTTAATGCCCCTTCATCCAGCTTCTCATCTATCCTGCCAACTTAAATTCATGTCCTATTGACAGGATGGGAGCTCTTTGGTACAGTAGATTAAGTTAGTTCATGATCATCGTATTTGTACAGTACATTAAGCTAGTAGCTCTTCTCAGCATTCCTCCGATGTAACTATTGCTTGGAAGTTTAACTGATGGCCCTAGGTTGCCCATACGTGATGTTTCAGGGGGCCTAAAGTCAAATAAGAAGAGATTTAAGGATTTTTCTAACCATAAATTGGAAGTGGTTCTTTTTTTGTTGGGTTTTTACACAAATGTTTTATGTTTATTTGTTTTGTTTGTCTTTGGAAATTTGGGGCCCTGTGGTATGTTTTTTTCTTTTTGGAAATTTAAGTATGTTGCCATTTGGATATATCTGGAATGGGGCCATTTATAAGCTTAAGCAATATTGGGGCTAAAGCAAGTTTCCGTTAGCCTAAAGCTGGCTTTACCATATCGCTCATGGACTCTCTTTGGGATGGATGAAGATGCTGTTCATCAGGCCAGTGCTCCTAATGAAGTCATCAATACTGCAGAGCCAGAGGCAGAGTTAACTAATATCGACTCACTTGAAAGTATCGTTACTAATATCGACTCACTTTTAACAACCACGGTATTTTGATTTGCACAACACGTTTTCTTGGTAGTATTTGCTGGATTTGATGAGTATGCTTCTCCTTGCTTACATATTACTCCGTAGTTCGTACTCTGGCAATTGGATACGTGTGAGAATAGATGAAAGATTCAGTGTGCCTCTTTGTGGGATTGATATTCTATTGAGTTGGTTTAGTAAACGATTCCAGAGTGTGAAGGTTTTTGAGGATGATATTGTTATTGTTCTACAATTAGAAGTTAGAATAAGTTCATTTCAATATCTTAGGTTACCCCAAGAGGTTGCTTGTTTGGTTGAGTTCAGTTCTTTTGCTTATGGTTGGTTTCTATTGCAGGTAAGGTCACTGACACTTGATGTTAAAGTTTGGGAACCTTCTGTGATAAGTATGTTCCAGTCATTGGGCAATACCTTTGCTAACTCAGTATGGGAGGAGCACTTGCAATCAAGAAGTGGATTTCAGGTTGATCTTGTCCCTACAGGGTAAATAATCCCCACTATAGTTAAATGGAGTTTCACTTTCAATTTTGAAAGCTTTAATGCAAAAGCTTTGTTATCGTTATAAATTTGTGCTTATTATTGGATGTTGCTAATAGTCACTTGCTGTTCTGATACTGAAGCTTGTACAAGTCTGACAAGCCACAGATGCTTTTTATTGGGAAGCCTAGTCATTCTGATTCTATTTCAGTAAAGGAGAAATTCATTCATGCAAAGGTATGCATATTATCCTTCTCTTGTGCTCATTTTCTGAAAACTTTCATTTCCACTTGATTGCACGTGACTTTGAGGAGGTTCTTTTCATATTCCTGGCAGTTTTTTTTTTAAATAATATCCCGGATAGCGTAATGATTGATCCTCACAGTGTTCTCTTGTTTTTAATTAATGTTGTGCCTATGTCAGTATATTGCTTAGTTATCTAGTAGTAGTCCTGGTTTAAAACAACTTATCTGCAAGACCTGAACACTGAAAGAGTAATGCTACAATACCAATTGGGTTTCTTACACGTACACTTCAATAAAGGGCAATCACAATTGCAAGACGGGAATAACAATATCATGTGATGTGGGTGTGCTTCCCCTTCTTTTACCTTTGTTTTATACTGCTGATCTGTGGCTCTGTACGGGCAATCGGGGCCTAGATACGAGAACATGTCCATAACCTGCCCCACTGTGAACTAATTATTTGGTGGTCTGACCTTATGGGCATGACTGAGCATGTTTCTGGTTCACTTGATTGGCGCTACTTTTTGTGAATGTGGGTGCACACACGAACCAATTCTGAATGCTTCTTCATTTATAAGACCCTGAGTCTTTTTGAACGCCGTATAGTCCCTTGCCAATTTGGAAGAAATGTGTTGAATGCGCTACCAAAGTACCCTGCTTCATTATGACAAAGTACACAACCAAGAGACTGGAAAAAGAAATCAAAAGCATTGAAATGTGTTGCTCAGTCTGGCAATTTGAGGAGGCAGTTAAATTATTTGCATTAAGAACCTATGACAGTTGTTTTACCTTTGTTCTGGATATTCTGGGTTTGCGATTGTATCTTCATTATTAAGTTTTTAGCCTTTTCTTAGGTATTCTGTGAAATCTGCTCTGGAAAATAGGGAAGTGCGATCATTCCTCGCTTTCTTTTGTACATGGGTCGTATTCCCTCGATGCCTTCTCAATAAATTTTATTACTTATAAAAAAAATAGTGAAGTGCGATCGCGTTTCTTCTGATTGCAGTACGCAGACAAACTCTTTGTTCGGAAGCCCAGGGACAATCGTACAGTGGCACAACAGATCTGGGAGGCCGTTCGTGCCAACGACAAGAAATCTGTATATCGGCTCATTGTAAACTCTGAAGCAAATGTAAACTCTGTCCATGATCAAGTGTCATCCAAATCTTTAACCCTTGCCAAAGCGATGCTGCTGCAAGAGCAGACAAGCCTCGATCAAAGCTCTGGAATCTTAGCTGGGGATTCACCAGCAAGGTCCTTGAACGCTTCAAACTTAGCAGCAGGTACAAGTGAAAGCGATTCAATGGAGGATCTTGAGGGGTGCTCCTTGCTTCACGTGGCTTGTGAAACTGCTGACATTGGCATGCTGGAGCTCCTCCTACAGTATGGTGCAAACATAAATGCTTCTGATGCAAGAGGTCAAACACCACTTCATTGTTGTATTTGCGGAGGCAAAGCTACACTGGTCAAGATGCTTCTTACAAGGTAATTACTGATCCTGGCTACAAATCATAGTTACTATCACATCCTTCCTACAGATCATTTTATAATTCACTGTTTCAATACTTGTACAAGTTGAGAGAAAATAGGTTGAGCTGGTTTGGTCACTTGAAACTGAGAACAGTGTTTGTTCCTGCATTGAAAGGCTTATTGGGGACTTAGATGTAAGTAACAATAGAGAAAAACGACAGCACGATTGTTAATGGAATTGTTAGGGGAGGGACATAAGTTGCCATGGAATTTGAGGTTGAAGGTGGTATAATTTTATGAAAACCAATTAATGTTATAGACATTGACAGAGTAGAATGGGGGGAAAAGATTTGTGTAGCTCAGCTCCAATTGATTGGGACACTGGGAAAATGATTAATGCAAAGGTTTGTTTGGCTTGGTTGCTGTTTCATATTTGTGCACAACTATTGCGTTAAGTCTCCTTCACTGAAGTGCAAACTACTTTGGTTTAGCTTCCCATGTAAGCCAAATTCACCTTTTGTCGTATTTGACTCAAGTACTACTACTTCATCCGAAAGAAGGCTATATTGAGTTAGTTCCGTTTGTCTATTTATTCATCATAGCTTTAGGTGTAACTGTTTAAGCAAATCTCTTGAACTTTCTGTTATTTATCAAGGATATAAAAAGCAACATATTTATTTCTTGGGGGACCTTGGGTCTTTGTAAAGCCAATAGTGTGGAGTGCTGAAATACGAAATTTGCTAATATGAAATCAGTAGCATGGACTGATACCTTCATGGCTCCTGCATCCAATTCTCTATTATTATCTATGGGTGGGTTGTCTATAAGAATGGTTACTATACTTTCTTTGCGGCTCTATTGGAGATAAGGTTTTGCTTCCAAAGCAAGAATAAATAATATAATTGGTCGATGCCCCCATCCTCAACATGGATTCTCCAATCTGGCATATGTCTTCCAAAATCAGCCAAAGCAGTCTGTATAGCTAAATTGGGGAATGGGGAAGTAATATTCATCACTTGCGTTATTTGCCCATGCATGTTCTCTTCTCTTTCCTTGTGCTCTTTTTCTCTCCATGTATAGTCCCCAATAATACTGGTTGCCGCATATTGATCATCCGGCTCATTTAAACGGTTTATGTGCTCAACTGCAGGGGGGCAGATCCATATGCTGTCAACGGAGAAGGTAAAACCGCTGTTGAGCTTTCAATGGAGTCAAATGTTGAGGAAATGAGGTCCTTGTTCTATTATCGGCTCCAATTAGATAGTAATCTTGAAAAGGATTTGCTTCAAGGGCTTTAACATTTGAAGCTCGGTAGCCTCACTTCAGAAAGGAGTTAAGGCGCCATTTTTTTTGGGTCGTAATTATTTTTATAAAAAGTACCTGTAGATTTGAACTCTTGTGCATTTAGATGCAAATTTGTGCTTATGACTCTTTAGTTAAAGATGGCCCCAGCTGTTCTTGAGGTGAGAGCTGCTGGAAGCATTTAGCCTAGGGGCTGTGGTAATGTTAATGGTGGTGTTTTGTCTATTTTGTATGGTTCCTCCATTGATTTCAGAGTTTGAGGACGTGTTTGTTTGTACATTATTGGTTGATTTGTCTTTTCGAAGGGGAATTAATACTACATTATTTGTAAGTTATTATGCTTAGATTCAAGCAAGAAAAGTTGTTTTGGAATATCAGTTTGGTCGTTGCCTTTGTTTTTTGAGAATTGGTAAAACAGGAAGGGGGAAGAGATCACTATAACCGAAAGTTAAAAATAAATAAGCACTAATCCACAATCAGATGCCTTTGTCGAAGTTCAGAATTCAGATATTCCTTCGTGTTTAATTGTTTTTATTTTTCTGAGCTTTTTAGCCTTGAAGTCCCTAAAGTTCGAGATTGTGGACCAAACAATAAGGGGGGTAAATTTGGAGATTGATTCTCGTACTCTCCTGTTCTTCATTTGCACTTTTTTCTTTTGTCTCTACCTGGTTAAGTTACTATAACACCCTTGCACTTTATAATTTAATTTTCCTATTGCTTTTAAAATGACAGAAATAACCCTTGTATCTCCTGCGAAAAATAAATCCTTTACCACTCCCGGATTTTCGATTGCGCACAGAGAGAGAGAGAGAGTGTGTGTGTTCTCTGTTCTCTTTACTACTTTACTTTTTCTTTCATTTTTTGCGGAGCACAAATTAGACAAAGAAGCTTCCATATTTTTTTTTTTTCCCATGAACTAGTTAGAAAACTACTTACTTACGGAATTGCTGGGTATTTTCGGTTCCTCCCCAGATCATGAATTGCTTGGCTGTTTGTATGGGCAATCCTTTAAAGGGATTTCTATTCATGAGTTTATTGGAGGGGTAGTTAAGGCAATTGAAGAAAAAAGATTGTAGGTTAGACGTGCAAGGGCGTTAGAGTAACTTTACCTAATGGAGAAAAAAAGAGGATGCCAATAGAGAAAAAGAGAGTGCGAAAATCACTTCCCAATTTTCTAAGGACAGAAATTTGATTTATTTGACATGACCTAGGTGGCTAGGTAAGTCATTTATTATTGTTAAATTTAGCATTTTCAATTGATCTATTCTTAACATATTGATAATGTAAAGACATTACAAACCCTGAAAAAATATAGAGAAAAATGTCATGTTTTCTATAGTCAAAATAAAGAAGGTAGTTCTTCTTTCTCGGGAATATGGGTGGACAAAAAAGAAGAATGAAAGGTTAATGTGACTTTTAAATAACGCAAAAGTTTTTTTCCTCTCTAATTTGTTGCTTTGCAATATTGGACGGTCCAGTTCAATAAAAAAAAGAAAGATAAATAACCTATTCAATGTACGAAAGATAAATGTACAGATTATTCATTGTCCATGGAGCAATGTTAAAATTTTTCTTTCGAAAATGTAATGCTGTGTTTGGTTTTTGAAATTTTTTTTGGAAAATAGTAGGGGTAATAAGTGGAGAGAGATAAAGAGAGAAATATTAAAAGTAGTGAAAATCTAGAAGGTATTTTTTGAAAAATTCTTTTTAAAAATTGAAGAAAACATCTCAAATTACAAAAAAGCAGAGGTCCTCATCCATAGACCGAAAGAATGAAAAGGTAAAACAAAGGTGATAAATACAAAAGAAAAGCAATTTTATCCAGCAAAAAGGACAAAAAGGTGAAACTTTACTAATCTCACGATTATTTACTTAATGTACCCTGAAAACTTACTCTGAAAATGGCTCGAAAAGAATTTTGAGAAATTTTCGGAGTAAGTTTTGCCGGGGTACCTAGCGTTACTCGATAAGACGTCCCGATTTCTCAAGCCAGAGAATCAGATCCCGGGGGGCACAAATTCCTGACGGGTTCTCCAAACGACGGCCCAGATTTCACGTGGGGCAAAATCAACGGACCAGATCTTCTCCACTCTCTGTTCTCGCACACAGTTCGATGTTTCGCTTTCGGCCCCCTCGAGACAGCGACGCACTCACTCACACCACTAGCAGCTATCATCATTTCAGGGTAATTTATTGGGTGCTCTTGGAACATGAACACATGTCATCCGAAATCAGGGACGGAGCCAGAAATTTCACCACGCAGGGGCGAGCCTATATACACAGGGGCGAGCCTACGTACTTTCATAGGAAATTTTCTTTTTTACATATAAAAGTAGTGTTTTTTTTCTTCTTGCAGGGGCGACCGCCCCTACTGGCCCCTCCCTGGCTCCATCCCTGTCCGAAATCCTTATCCACCACACAATCATTTTAGAGTGTGTTCTACTAACTACAATAAATACTTATTTATATGGGGCTCTGTAAAAAATTAACTCCAATAGATATAATTATTTTTTGAATTAAATGTGATGTATTATGAGAGAATGATCTATCTCGCAAAACGAAAAATAAGAATCTTAACAAAACGGGGCATTTGCAATCACATATGGAGTATTTCAGTAAGGTTCACATAAGTGCATGGATCCCTACCTAATTATGGAAAGGTGGGTTCAAATACAAGGCAATCATGGTCCTTCCATTGGCCCCGAACGCATCGTTATGGATCCTGTAAGGTCACTTTTTTATTAGGCAAATCCCATGACAAAAACACATTGATTTGTATCCCCTTTTATTGCGTTGTAATTTATTTATTAGAGTGTCTGTTTAGGAAGTCGAAGGAAACCAAAAATATTATGTACTTGAGTGTGGTAGAGACTGTTTAGGAAACTGGCATCAAATAAAATCAATATCAGGAAAAGGAAAGATTGTCAAGGCAATATGGGATGGTGAAATCACATGTGTATGGCAAGATGGAAATGGAAGGAATCAAGGGAATTGTATCAAGAGATTTCGTGCATGTGCTTGAAAGGAAAAAGGAAATGAAGAAATCACGTGTGCGGCAATATGGAAGTGTTTTTCTGTCACAGTGCTTGAGCAACTCAAAGACAGGTTATATACAGTGCTCGAGCAACCTTCTAGTTTTTCCAACGTCTATTTATATGCACATCTTTTGGAATTTCGGGGACAGGATAGATGAGTACAACTCCTCCCTTGCTCCAAAACTGAGAAATACCCAATGGAGATTTTAGTTTGTCTCTTGGAGTAAACATATGATTCGTTGATCATCAGACTTTCAGAATAACTCCAAGAGTTCTTTTCAAACTCTGATTCTATTGAGTGATTTATCCTTCTGGTGGATTCTGGAAGTATCTCGGAAGGCTTGAGTGATTCAAGGCAGCAGCGGTCAAGCACTGGGTGAGGTGAACGAGCGATTCGGCAATCAACCTTGGTCAACCGAGAGCGATTCTAGGTTGTAAGTATAGGTTTGTTTGTAACCGTGCAATGAGTTATAGTGCATTATTTCCTTCCCGTGGTTTTTTCCCGTTTAGGGTTTTTCACGTATATCCTGGCGTTCTTTATTTGTTTGCTTTCCATTGGTGAGATTGATTTAATTTTCAGTTGGTGGGTTAATTAATTAAAGAGATAAAAACATAGCAAATCTATATACCTAGGCGATCTAGGATTTTTCAATTGGTATCAAAGCGGGTCGCTTATATTGGAATCGTTGGGTTTCTAAGCGGATCCTTGATTTGCTATGGAGTTGAGTACGAACCACCCTCCAGTATCTGATAGAATGAAATTTGATAATCAGAAAGTGAAAACGGAAAAACCTATTGGATTTATGAGTAAACACAATGAGTTAAATGATCTAGACAACAGTGATGAATATGACACGGAAGCTATGACTGTGTATATGAAAAATTTTAAAAGTTTTTTCAAGAACCAGATTAGTGAACATGGCAACAATGTCAAAAAGCAAAAACAAGCGTATAAGGTGAAAACGTGGGGAGACAGTGAATCAGAAAAAGGGGATTATAATAATAAAGACAAGGAGAATTATATGGCTTTTGTTGCTTCATTGAACTCCTACGAGGATTCCGAGTCTAGTGATAATGAGTTAGAAGAAGAAGAGAGTATTGGTGATTTGGAGACCTTGAAGGCCGAGTACAATAATTTATATTCAAAAAGTGTCAAGGTCAATAAAATGAACATTAAGTTGATCGAAAAATTGAGGGCTACTGAAAAAATCAACGGGGATTATGCTAGAGATATTTTTACATCTCAAGTTCATGCAAGAGAACTAGATGAGAAGAACGAGTTACTTAACAAGGAGTGTGATGATCTTAAAAGAAAACTCATAATTCTTCAAGATGAAATGCGTGTGTGTGTGGAAAATAAAATGCTCATGGAATCAAAAGTGGTCAAGCTGCAAAGTGAACTTGACCATGCCAATGCTACATTCGACAAATTGAATAAAGGTTCGCAAGCCCTTAATGATGTGTTGAGTGTTCAAAAGGCGACTTCAAACAAAGAAGGGCTTGGTTATGTAGAAGGTGCATCATCTTCAAAAGTGGGAGGAAAGATTGTCTTTGTCAAGCCAATTAGAAGTGCACCCAATTCTTCAGAGGCGAATAAATCCAAGTCAACCATTGAGGTGAAAAATGACTATAGCATGTCTAAACAGCATATTTCTGGAAACGCAAAGAGGCAAGCGACAACAATGAAGAATTCCACCACCACGCGTGGTGAGGTAAATTTATTTAAGTTTATTCCTATTTGTCATCATTGTGGACTCAAAGGTCACACTAGACCTCATTGTAGGAAGTTGCAAGTGCCAAAGTCTTCACACAGACACATAGCATATTCTCATGGTTATAAAATACATATGCCGACATGTCATTTTTGTGGTGTAAAAGGTCACATTAGACCCAAGTGTTTTCAATTACACGGATACCCTCCTGTTGCAAACAATCATGTTGTTAACAATAAAGCTATTTCTAAACATGGCAATACTCGAAAGTCTTGGACTAGTTACACTAAATATGATAATACTAGAAACATGTCTGGTAAAAAAATGGCTCTTGGAGTTCAACCAAATAAATTGTGTAACACTAGTCAAGTCAAGACAAGACTTATTTGGATGAGGAGGTTGGATTTAAAATCTCATGCGAATTTATCTGGAGGTGTTGACCTTGCCTTTTGAGGCTTGGTCTCGTTTCCGTAGTCTAGGTTGGTCTTTATTGCTTATAATGTTCCTAGAGCTACGAGTTGAGTCATTTGTTTAGTTTTATTGCTTCTATTTTTTAGCATTTTCTTTTGTTAATTTGCTTTATTTTTTAGCATTTTCTTTTGTTAATTTGCTTCCCTGCTTAATTCATGATTTGTAAAGAAAATCCAAAAACATTCATATATAGAAAAATTCTTTAAAAAAAAAAAAAAGGTTTTGGGGCTATAAGCATATTTTTCAAGGATGAGTGATCAGCCATGGGACTCAAATAGATGCACATTTTTTTTTTCAAATGCATGCGTACTTCTTGTTGTTCTCCACTCATGCGTTTTATTCGGACATTAATTGCATCATGCCTTATGACTCTATGATCGCCACATTTACACGTCAGGATTAGAGAGATTATTCAGATTGGATAGTTGGTTCTCATGTCCATTGGAATGTCTCATTTTGTTTCCTCAACGATTGACCTTTTGGCATTTTTGTTGGATACGGTGTTCTCTTAGTTTCATTTAAAAAAAAAAAAAAAAACATATAAAAAGACAAAAGTCTATTTGTGAGTTCTTAATGCTTATCCGGGCGTTCATCGAGTACCGGACAATTGGGGTGAGGTACTCTCCCTCTGAGCGTTCGTGTCACAAAATGGATAGACTTTGTGAAGGCTTCCGTGTTGGACCACTCGCTTAGTAACCGGGGATTGGGTATGAGGTACTCTTATTTCCAATATTCGTGTCAAAAGGCAGTGGGGTAAAAATACTAAAACATGTGTATTTGTTTGGAAGATTAAATAAAAATTGATATGACAAAATACTCATTGGTTGAGGGGGAGTATTTAATTGTTGAGGGGGAGTTTGTTAGGCTTTGGGATATCATTCGTATCATAATGTCTGGTTTGACTTCGTGGGAGGATTTAAGGGTGGTTGCCATTCTCATGGAACACGAGAAATCTTGTATCCGAAGATGGTGGTCTTAATATTTCTGACGTGTCACACACCCACTATTGTCATAGTCTCATATTGCATGTTGTACTTAATTTCAGATTTCATCATGTTTGGGATACATACAAGTTTACTCATGCATTTCAAAAACTTGTAGTGACATTTATTGAATCTCATGGTTGAGTATTCATCTCTGCATCCATGTGTTTGTCTTCCCTGGATTATTTTTTTTAATAAACAAACAGATTATTTTTAGTCCTATAAAAATTTTCCGTTTTGTTTTGGGCTCTAAGATAGTATCTTTTTCATACTCAACAATTATTAGAGTTTTCCTATACTACAATCGACTTCTTTTTGGATATATAGACCAACGACTGGATCATCCTCATTTTGGACTCACCTCACTTATAAGTTATTTTTCATCAGTCTCATTTTTACTAGTCAACCCGTGCATGTCCTTCATATAAATATATATTTGCATTTTTACCATGTGTTGGTGGATGCATATGTTTTCGGGCTCGATGGAGCATAGCAAGTTTCTATGTACTTTAATTTGATTTTTGGCATATGTTACTATCGCACTGTTTTCGAGACTTCCTTCACATGGCATATCAGTCTGGTTTAAATTGTTTTTATTCCTACTATGGCTTAATTTGGGTGCTCTATTTATTGGAGGCTTTATTGATTTGGGATATTCTTGTGTACTCTACCTTTGTCATTCCGTGACAAAAAGGGGGAGTAATTTAATAGATTGACTGACTTTTCAATGTTTATAAATGCATCTTCACAGGTTGTGATCAATCTGTTAAGGGATAGGTTGTTATGTATGTTTTGTCATGGAAGTGCCAAAGGGGGAGATTGTAAGGTCACTTTTTTATTAGGCAAATCCCATGACAAAAACACATTGATTTGTATCCCCTTTTATTGCGTTGTAATTTATTTATTAGAGTGTCTGTTTAGGAAGTCGAAGGAAACCAAAAATATTTATGTACTTGAGTGTGGTAGAGACTGTTTAGGAAACTGGCATCAAATAAAATCAATATCAGGAAAAGGAAAGATTGTCAAGGCAATATGGGATGGTGAAATCACATGTGTATGGCAAGATGGAAATGGAAGGAATCAAGGGAATTGTATCAAGAGATTTCGTGCATGTGCTTGAAAGGAAAAAGGAAATGAAGAAATCACGTGTGCGGCAATATGGAAGTGTTTTTCTGTCACAGTGCTTGAGCAACTCAAAGACAGGTTATATACAGTGCTCGAGCAACCTTCTAGTTTTTCCAACGTCTATTTATATGCACATCTTTTGGAATTTCGGGGACAGGATAGATGAGTACAACTCCTCCCTTGCTCCAAAACTGAGAAATACCCAATGGAGATTTTAGTTTGTCTCTTGGAGTAAACATATGATTCGTTGATCATCAGACTTTCAGAATAACTCCAAGAGTTCTTTTCAAACTCTGATTCTATTGAGTGATTTATCCTTCTGGTGGATTCTGGAAGTATCTCGGAAGGCTTGAGTGATTCAAGGCAGCGGCGGTCAAGCACTGGGTGCGGTGAACGAGCGATTCGGCAATCAACCTTGGTCAACCGAGAGCGATTCTAGGTTGTAAGTATAGGTTTGTTTGTAACCGTGCAATGAGTTATAGTGCATGATTTCCTTCCCGTGGTTTTTTCCCGTTTAGGGTTTTCCACGTATATCCTGGCGTTCTTTATTTGTTTGCTTTCCATTGGTGAGATTGATTTAATTTTCAGTTGGTGGGTTAATTAATTAAAGAGATAAAAACATAGCAAATCTATATACCTAGGCGATCTAGGATTTTTCAGATCCCATGTAATTGTGTAGTTGCTAAGTATCATGTGATAATGTCCTGAAAGCACTGAATTATCACTCCATCAATATATTAGCTCATTCTCTTGGTTTTTTTGAAATATATGGAAGATCAAACTAATAAAAGCTTAGCAACATTCACATAACGGAGTTCATTATAAATATCATAGACTTCTTGAGTTCAAAAAATGAACTAAAATTTTGCATATTTTTTTGCATATAATTAAATATATTTTTACATTGTTGGCACTAAATTAATCGTGCAAATCCGAAGTAAATGAGAATTAACTCAAAATTTTCAGTGAATAGATCATATAACTCAACAAAATAAAATAAACCAAGCTCGATTGAAAAATGACACGAACTCCAAAAAAAGGGCTATTAAATCCAGATGGAGAGAGTATGAAATTTTGTTACCTTTCCTTGTCATGTCATTGAGAGAATGGAGACATATCTAATTTGCTCCAGTTCCCTTTCAAATCAAGTTCAAAATTTGAATTTGGGATGGAGAAATGAGGGGTAAAACGGTAATATGGACATCCAAAATTGAAAAGTTTTGAACCAAACACATCATTTTGGGACATCTCAAAAAAGAATAAAGACACAACAAAGTGAGACGGAGAGAGTAGTTACTAAAGAAATCGAAGTATTAACGTCATCATATCTCAAGAGCACTAAATAATCACTCGATGAATCAGCTCTTTCCCATATTGAAGTGAAACCGAGCCACCTTTATAGTCCATACATTAGTATAGATTCGCTTAAATTTGTGTAATGTGTATGAGTCCTACTCTTACATGAGTACGTGTATAAGTACTCCGTATTTGGGAATTTCTGTGTAATCTCAGTAATGTTACAATTGTTGGATCCACTTTTTTAAACAAGCACATTGTGCGATTGTTCAAAAAATTGGAGTACCTAACTACCTATGGCCATGTCCCAGCTGATTTGGTTATGCTGAGGTGCAGCCCAGCACCATAGCGCTGTAGGGCGAACGATTTCGTCGTTTATTTCGGTACGGAAGGCTCACATTCAATATGAAATTCTACAGATCTGCACCGTTTATTACTTAAATTAAAATCTTAGCTGTTTATTGTAGAAACGAACCGCTCCCCGTGACAAAGTCCGGACTACACCACGGCCACCCCGAATCCTATACCGACAGCACTGCGAATGGATATATCTTCCATCAATCAGCTACTTCTGCTGGCGACGTTGCACCGGACCCACTTCAGTACTCTAGCCTAAAGGCGGGAAATATTTGTCACTTAGGCATTGTTAGATAGAGAGAGAAAGTAAGGGTCTCGAGAGAGAGAGAGAGAGAGAGAGAGAGAGGGAGGAGGAGGAGGAGGAGGAGGAGCAGGAGGGATAAGTATCTCATTCTCGCTAAAAAATTCGTATTCTGATTCTTTTTTCCTCCAAACGTTGCTCACACTTTCAAGAAAACAGTTGGGGGTTGTTGCTCATATCTAAACCTTAGTGGGTATATTTGTTAGCGTCGAGCTTTGACCGACTCGGTTCCTGGTTCTCCTGAGTCCTGACTCGAATCTGCAGCTGTTTCGTTGTTTCTTGGAGTTCTATTTTGTTTTCTTTACCCATTTTGGTGGGGGAAATAAAAGTACCTTTGTGTTGGTATTTTGATACTCTACAACTCCCATTCGTCATTTTTGGCTCTCTTTCTCTCTTCCTTTGAAAGAGATTTGTAGTTTTCAGCGTGTGCATTTTACAGATTCACCCCTCTGGCTTTAGCTTGATTCTCCTGAAATTAGAGGAATCTTTGGTGAAATGATTCTCTTTGTCTTTCTCTTGAAGATTTTGTGACAGAAAAAAACGATTCTTTTGTCCTCTGCTATAGCCTATATCCCTGATTTTCACCCACTGAAGCTTCTCTGGGAGTTTCTTCCTGGTTTTTTTTTTTCCCTAGGAAAAAAATTAGGAGTCTTTAGAAATTCTGTAAGCTTTTCCAAGCAAATGACATGACGAGTAGGCTTCCCTCAAACAAAATGTGGAGTCCTTTGGACTTGTTGGTCAACAAACCCTATCAGCATATCCTCTGTGGCTAATTTGAGCTTTTTGTGCTATTTATTACTTCTTTGAGACCTCATTCTGTAAATGCTGTGGGTTTTGGCAAGTGGGTTTTGAGCAAGTGTGTTTTATTGGCATTGCCAGTGGGGTTTTCACTCTCTCTTGTGGTGAGAATTTAGAGATTTCAGCTGGGTTTTAGGAAATTTTCAACTATCCTCCATGTCTGTGTGTTTTGTTGATTTCTGAGCTTCTACTCCACATACTGAAGTCAAAGGTTTCTGCTTTACACATGGAGAAGACCACCTATGTAGCTTTGGAACTCCTCTTGCTTGTGACTTTCTGCTTGTGCAACACAACAGTACAATGTCAAAAGAGGTCTATTAGCCGTATATCCGCCGACCCTCCCTCCCCTTCTGTTGCACCAGGCCACAGGAATAGGTTTGAAAGAATCATTCTAAGCATTTTTCTTGGACTCGCAACAGGATTGATCTTCTCCTTTCTTTTCGCTTGTATAGTTCGCTGCTTCATTCGGTACTTAGGCAGAACCCCTATTCTCAAAGGCCCAGTTATATTTTCCCCGAAAATCGCCCCCAAAACCCTCCAATCAGCTCTGGCGAACGAAAACCAGTTGCTAGGGTCGAGCCCAAACGGAAAATACTACAAAACCGTTCTTGATAATGGGCTCACAGTCGCGGTCAAGAGGCTCGAGCCTTTTGAAAATGGGTCCCCGGAAACACACAGTAAGTCAGTTAAGAGGCGGATGCAAGAGGAGCTTGAAATGCTTGCCGGCTTAAGGCATAGGAATTTGATGAGTTTAAGGGCTTTTGTTCGCGAACCCGATAGGTTTTGTTTGGTATATGACTATATGACCATGGGGAGTCTTGAAGATGCGATGAAGAGAGTCAGGGAAAATGAATTGCAGCTTAGCTGGGAACTAAGGCTTCGGATTGCGGTTGGGATAGTTAAGGGGCTGCAGTTCCTCCATTTTAGCTGTGCACCTAAGGTTTTGCATCACAACTTGAAGCCCAACAATGTGTTGTTGGATGCAGAGTTTGAACCTAGGTTGGCAGATTGTGGCTTGGCTAAGTTAATGCCTAACTTGGATAGGGAAGTATCGGCCTACAGTGCTCCGGAGTGTTTTCAGAACTGCAGGTACTGAAATAACAGCAAAATACAGTTTTCATGTTTTCTGTGCTATATAGTTCTGGAATGTCTTATGTGCTTACAAGGCTTTGGAACTTAGGATTCATCAGCTGTATTCGTATTGGTGTTGATTTTGTTGTGTAAATGGTCTGGTAACAGAGTCCAAATAAGAACCAGTTTGGCGTCACATCCTCAGAAATAGCACTGAAAAATGGTCTCTTTCACATCTTCAGAAATAGAACTTGGAAGTTCTTGCTTTTCATCTTGAACGCATATTGGGTTACGCTGTAATTCTCTTTAGTTGCATTTTCAGATGGCCTTTCTCACTCTTTTAGTTGAACTCATCTGTTTAATGTGAAATCAATTTATTGGTTGAATTCTGAAGGTTCATTTCTGGTTAGAAAGCCATTGATATTGATTATGAAGTTTTTGTTCGTCCGATTATCTTAGTTAGAATTTTTGCCTTGATATGTGAGCCTCGCAGTGGGAACACGAGCATGTGCTTGAAATTCTGTACTGGTTGGCTACTAGGCATGATGTAATTGCAAGCATTAGCGTTTGATTGCTTATTCCAGGCTTGACATGGTTTCTCATTCAGATAGGATGTAACTGTTTCCAAACTGAAACTGAACTTGATTTTCGACTGAAAGTGGATATATGTTCAATAGGTATACAGATAAGAGTGATGTCTTCAGCTTTGGGGTTATATTAGGTGTCTTGTTAACTGGAAGAGACCCAATGGATACATTCTTTGGGGAAGCATCCAGTGGGGGGAGTTTGGGACAATGGCTTCGGCATCTGCAGCAAGCGGGGGACCCACGGGAAGCGTTAGATAGGAGCATTCTTGGTGAAGAAGTAGAAGAAGAAGAGATGCTAATGGCTGTGAGAATTGCAGTGGTATGCCAATCTGATTTCCCTGCCGATCGACCTTCAAGCGATGAACTTGTTTCTATGCTCACCCAACTGCACAGCTTCTGAAGAACTGTAAGAAACTCTTTAATTTTGCACAGTAAGGATTTTTGTTTCATGTGGTAGTGGTAACCTCATAGCCTTGGAGGTTTTGGTTGTTTGTACAGCTTCCATGTGCAGCAGTCCTATCAGCTCTGCTTAGGTTTGCAGTGGAAGCAACCAATTCTATCTGTGTACATTGTCCTGGATTTTGGTTTTAGTGAGAGGGTCTTGGTCTTCAATCAAAATCAAGTTTTGTCGGTGTAGTTTGCGTAGTTTCCTGTTTGATGTTTTTCTAGGCTAATATCTTTGGGCACATACATGATGAATGCTGCATGTGTAAAAGTTGATGGTACTCAAAGAAATTGCTTTCGCGAAAAAAGTAGTTTGGGAGACATATACAAGGTGGGTTTCATATCTTCTAGTGGTGGTGGGGTTTGCTTTCCTTCTCTCTTTAGATAACTTTCTTCTCTCTTTAGATAACTTTGCTGGAATTACATGATGTCTTACCATCATATCAACTGTTGTGAGCACGGTGGGTGGGTGGGTGTGACAAATCAACGTACGCGATCATCTTTTTTACTAAATGTCTATGTCTGTGTGCTAGAGGTTTGTGCATGATAACAGAGAACTTTCCAATCTCCATTGCAAACCAAATTTGAAGCGAAAAAATTTGAATGCTGGTGAAGGTTGGTATTGTGAAAACAACAGGAAATTGCTTTTGGCATGCTGTCTTATTGGGATGGCTTTCCATACAACATGTTTGCTGATAAATCCAGTGGTTCAGTTCCTTTCCAAAAGTCCTAGAAGGTAGAAGCACCTCATGTGTCGCATAGCATATATAGGACCTCTGTAGCTTGAAAGTGTCATCATATTCATCAAATCCTTAATGTTGACTGATAAAGACATCACCCCAAATTCGTAAAGGAATCTTTATTTTCTTTGTTTTTGCCTTTTTCTATTTCTTGAGTTACAGATATCACTTCAAATTCGTAAAGGAATCTTTTATTTTCTTTGTTTTTGCCTTTTCTATTTCTTGAGTTACAATCTTACTTTATTCCGATTGATGTTCACACTTGGATATATAAATCCAGTTGCCTTGATATTGAATAACCGATGTTAACCTCCACAAAATATTCAGTTCACAGTTTCTAAACGTTCCGGCAGGAAAATGCCCAAATTAAGGCGCGAGTACTTGGAGCCCGGGTCCAATTTCATGTAAGGTTCGGTAGTCCCCTTGATTTTTCCAGCGCTCTTGCATATAAATTTCTCCTTTTCTGGGATTACCGGGACAAATTAGGACCTTGTTAAAATTTCATAAACGGGTTAAATGATGACTACTTGGGTTTTCCAGCCTTCTCTCCATTAACGGAGAGCGCCTAATGGGTTTAACTTGGATTGGGAGATGCTGCCAAGCGATGGTGCTAGGCAGTGGTGCTAAGCGTCCGATCTGGCCGTTTATCTCAACATGTACGTCTTGGATCTAATCTGAGCGCATACAAAACTCAACCATCCTTTGTTTGGTTTAAGATCCGAACCGTCGAGTGCCGAGATGAACAGTTGGATCAGTCGCTTAGCAGCACTGCCAAGCACTCTTGCTTGGCCCCATTATTGAGCCAAGGTTTCTCAATATGATGCTACATAACCCTGAATAATCTAGATCTGTAGTCTCTCTTCATGTTCATTGCCAGTTTACTGTGGGAAAGAAATTGAGGGGCATTAATAAAGTTTGTCCTTTGTAAAAGTATGTGACAAAAGTGGTTTGGTCATGCAGTGTACATGCTTTGCTTTGGGAGCATGAAAAGTGTCTGGTAAAAGGACATGTGGTGAGGGGGGTGGGGACTGACTGAAAGGTCATCAACTATGGGTTGTAAGTTGGAACTTAGCAATTTAGCTTACCCCCCTTCCAAAAGGGTGAGTACAAAAGGCATGTTGGGGTGCCGGGGGTTTCAACTTTTTAACAATATAGTTCACAGCTGTGAATTTTCTGAGATTTTTGCAAGCAATTGACTGCCATTCCGGACTTCCAGATTTCATGGTTGTCATATGAATTGTGCCGAGTAGGTGAACGACAAATTTGGGCCTTGGTTTGCCTACAAATAAAGTGTGCTCGGAAGTTGTCTTTTTTGATTAATTCGGAGTGTTAGGGTCAATTTATGCATCCTTGTCCGTCTTGTAATAACTTCAAGATTAATGAAATTTCCTTTTGTCGTAAAAAACGTATGCCTCTCAGAGAATCCTTGAAGACCTAAATCCGTTGTCCACTAGCGGAGAGTCTGAGTAAAGTTGAGACAGTCTTATATGGACATTGTTAGTCCTTACTTGTTTGTTGACGTCCAAGACAAGTGATTCATTTATTGTGAGAGAATGACGAGCCGGACGACAAGGTATTGGGGCTTCTTATACATCCGGCGGCTTGTGACCCGGGCCGGTGGTTCCCGATTCCTGTCTTTTCAACTTGTCTCGTCATATTGGATTTGCCTGACTACAACGACTTTGCTACATATCAAAGAGATATTGCTATATTCACTGGCTAATGAAATGGACGGTGAGATGAAAGCAATCCTAATGAAAACCGTAATCGTACTAGCTTGGCTTGATCTCCGGTCAAAACTATGGGCCTAGTTGGGCCAGGCCCAAGATGAAAGAGATTGGTCTGATTCTGGTGATGTATCTGAATCGGATACTGATGGGTCTGAACCAGTTGCTGAAGAGTCGGTCTCCGACTTCGACGAGTTGGCGGAGGTAGCCTTGATCGCGCTAGTGAACGAACTCATACGAAATGTGAGAGTATTTTCGCGGTGGACCAACAAATATGGAACACAGAGGGAGTAGTATTTCTTTGTGAGGGAATGATTGTGAGGATTCACAGCTTGTGATTGGTAGCTAGGAAGGAATCTTGGGGATGATTTGGTTGTTGACTAACAGGTTATTTTAAGAGTGAATGATACTACTGGTAGGTTTAGCAAGTGGCTTTGGAAGATTGTGTCGGTGTAGTTAGTTGTACTTCTTTATTATGAGTAATCGTTTTTAGAAAGTCTTCCGTTTCAAAATGAGTGATCTTTTTTAAAAAGCATGTCATTTTTAATTGTTTATATCTTTCAATATGAATGTCAAAAAAATATGCAATATAAATTTTGTTTGATAGATTATAATTAGTTCTATTAAGCAAAGTTTTCAAATCATATAAAACTTCATAAATCGAAAGTATAAGCATTTGAAAATGATACAGAGTCCCAAAAAGGTCACTTATTTTGAAACGGAGGGACTAATTTTTTTTTTTTGCCATACGGTATATATCAGCAGGGTTAATGGGGTGTTAGTATATTAGTTAACGGGAGGTTCAGAGGCTATCCAGAGCCTCGAGCTCTAAACTTGCTTTCCGTGAGATTCGAACTCAAGTCACACTAAAGAGAGAAATAAGACAACCAACTTGACAAGTTTGATTTCTCTTAGTTGTACTTCTTTAGGTGGACATTGTTGTTGGGATTTCTAGCTTGTGATTGGCAGCCAGGAGTGAATCTTGGCTGTTATTCTGCTGGGCAAAACCAAATGACCAAGGCCCTATATTAGGCATTCGAGTTGTGAAGAAAGGGTCATTGATTGTTGTATCATCTTTTCCTTTGCTAGAGGGGTGTTCTACGAAGCCTCGTAAAAAACAAAAAAAATTTATTTGCAATTTTCAAACTAAAACATGATGACTTTGTTTGATTTGGATTTCAAGGTAGATTTTTGAGATAATGAGTGGAGATAGATAGATAGAGACATGAAAGTAACAATTGAAGAGAAAACTTATTGGTAACCATACACAGAGGGAGGGGTTGATTTTAGAGATCCAAAGCAAACATAGTCAATGTATCCATGAAAATAAATTTTCAATTTTCTTTGCAACGTTTAAAAGATCTCATTGAGATCTATCAAACAAGATCCATATTCAACAAAAAAATTATTTCAGTAAGTCCATTATTTCCCCTTCCAAAAATCCAAAATAAGCGAGTAATTATTTTTTAAGAGGCTTAGTGCAACTCGTATTATTTAGTGGTCTTGGGGCAACGCCACGTGGTGTCCCAACACACCTTATCCATCGCACATTCTTATAGAATCCGTACATTTAGTACTGGGTACGCTTGTAGTGGATAAGAGCGTTGGGGCACCACGTTACAGTGACGTAAGACCTCAATATAAATCTCAGAGCAGCCATTAGAGCTCTCGGCAATTCTTGTTCTCCATTTTCCTTATAGTTCTCAGATATCAACTCAATACTAAATATCTTACAAGGCGAACGACTTGAATTATCGAAATGAGACCAGTGGTGGATTCACCACCAAAAACTCCACCCTGAAATAGCTAAGGAGATAAACGTGAAAAGGCAAATCCAATATCAAATTTGCGATAATGAGTTTTAAAATCAGGGACCGTCCAAAAGTGTTTTCAGTTGTTCGAACTAAAAACAAACTCTTCCAGGGAAGAGTTAACATTTCACTGTAAGGATTTGTTTTCAATCTAGACCATTGATTGCCGAAGTAGACGGTCCAAATGCCCCTGCACCCGCTCGGCAGCGTCCCCGGATCCGGCTTGGCTTCATAATCATCCATCCGAGTATTTTAACACGCTCTTCTACCATTAGATATCGACACACCTATCGATGAAGCACCAGACCAGAACTAGAAGTTGTCAAGTTTGGACAAGATTTACAAGGGCAGAAATATGGACGTCATATCATTTAGCACCCTGTATAAAACTTCAGGCAATCCTGAATTTCCCTGACCTTTTTTCTCCGACTAAAGACACAAAAATACACTACCGGAACAAGTGCGTTTCAGTCAGTCACTGGGGGAGGTCTCGAGTAAATTTGCTAATGGGTATCAGTTAAACATGACATCTATCGAATGAGACTACATATTTATGCAATTGCAATGTAGTTTCCAAGATTCAATACCATATGATTGCATTTGCAGTAACCTTCATCTGGAGCTACATAGAATTTGAAGTTGCTATAGTCAACGCAATACAACCGTGTGATTTCTGTATGATTGCCAATGCAATACAACCGTGTGAAAAAGAACAAATAAAGTTGCTATGGTCATCTACTTTCTACCTTGAAAGCTGAAACCTTGCCATTACCGAATCCATCATCGAGATCTGTTTCTGATAGATCACCACTCTCAAAGAAGGAGAAGTGAAGGGCCTTAACACATCTTTCTGCCTCGTCATCATTTACAACCAATGAGATATTCACCTGTTTAGGAGCAAGAATCCAATACTTGTTAGATACCCATTGTATTGATCATATGGCACCAATGTGTATACTAACGATAAGCGGAAAAAGGACCTTGGATGCTCCTTGTGAAATCATCTGGACATTAACTCCCTTGGTCCGAAGAACATTAAATACCTGAAATAACACAAGTCTTAGTAAACAAGCAAAGGAAAAGAAACAAATGAAGATAATTGAACATTGACATGTAAATTGGTGTCGGCTAAAATTTCCATCTTTTATGTTTGCTTTTCAACACATAAAAGTACATAGAGATACCTTCTCTAGAATCAATGAAGAACGCTGAACATTTCCTATAAGGGAGATAATTGATCTGTGCTGCAGAAGATTCACAACTGCAATTTTCTTTAGCTCTTCCACTACGTGGTCCAGTTCCTGTGCAAGTAAGCAATCTCAAAGAGAGACGATGTCTAGAAAACAAGCTTGAATATGAACTGCAACTGATATATTTACACCAACTATGGATGGCATACACAACAAATAAGGTGGACCAACATTACTCAGGGTAGACTTTCCAGTGGAGGGTTATGGCGATGGACAGTGCTTATCAAGACAGAGAGAGAGACCAACTAAACTACGAGTTCAAATCACTTCAAAACCCAGAATATCATATGCTTGCCTGCTGAATCAGTTCTCTGCTCCAAAATTTTGATGGATCTAGTGTCAAAGATATACTGACTTCACTTGTAGCAACTACATCCACAGAAATGCCCAGATCTTCAAAGGTTGAAAACACCTGCACAGTAAACCCACCCATAAAATTAGTAAACAAAACAGAAAGGGGCTGATAAAATGTAAGTAAGATGCTAAGGAAATTGATATCTCACCTTTGCAAGGAAGCCAAATTGACCAAGCATGCGAGTACTGACAATATCCAACATGGTAACATTCTGCTTCAAAACTATGCTTGTCAGCACTGCCTGCCATTAAGAAGAGACTTTCAAATCGTGGTGGGAAGTTAGAAAGTTTAGTACTCTTAACCTGGAAATCATAATTATCCTGCTGCTACAAACCTTGCTCATATCTCTACTTTTAGTGATGAGGGTACCAGGAGCTTTTGGGTTGTAAGAATTCTTGACCCTGACAGGGATCTCACCCTCTCTAGCCGGTCTCATGGATTGCGGATGCAGTACCTGCAGAGAAGAACTGTGTCAAAAAATAACCCTTTCAGCATTTCACATTTCACCGGATATGAACGAACCATAGCTAAAGCTGTAGCAATAACTAGCCAATCATTTAAGCGGGACAACTATAATAAGTGGAGATGAAATGACTCTTACGGATGAATGCTAACCCTCTTCACAAGTTCGAGATTAATTGAAGATTGAAGTACAAAAAGTAGTCAGCTTCCAGCACTAAAAGGATGGGCACATGAATTTTGTGGTGGTGGTATCAACCCAGTTACAAGGGTGAAGTAAAATACCATAATATAAGAACCTGTATTAAGTTTATATAAGCCTTAAGGTATCTGTAAATATCATGTGGAATACCCTGATGTATGTCATTGGAACTCTCGAGTCCGGCTCCTCTCCAATCTATAGGGAATTGGAGGATCCTCCAATTTCATCTTATATTGCGACAAGTGGCATCTAATGCATTCAATGGTCAGGATTAACCTATTTACTCCCTTCCCAATTTCAGCTCATCTCGTACTCTACGGGCACCCAATTACTCCCCAAATTTTTCAACACCGTCTTCCCTCCCTCAATTTTCACGAGCCTCTGTTTCCCTCCATCGTGAAAAGTAGATTTTCCCACCAAAAAGAGAAACATATGGAGATCCAAACACTACCTTTATTTTCAATCATCGTATACTATCACTTTGTTCTGATTTCTTCGTCTACGACGGATTGATCGTCAATTGGGGAGAAAGAGGTAAAAAGTTTTGTTTTTTCCATTATATTATTGACTGTAAATAATCAAGACCACTCTATTTTTGTATAACTAATTGTCTAATCTTTTATCTCGATGACGGATGAACAAACACCTGGAGTACAATCAAACTTCAATGGAGATGCAGATAATCACAATGACTCTGAGGATCATATACCACATCTAGGTTTGGAATTCAATTCAGATGATGAAGCCTTTTCTTTTTACAACAACTATGCTTTCACTATGGGTTTTAGTGTCTGGAAAGAATTCTGCAATAGGAACAAAAAAACTGGTGAAGTAACCTCGAGAAAATATGTTTGCTGCAAAGAAGGTTTTCGTGCACCGGACCAAAGAGATTATAAAACTAAAATACCTCGAGCAGAAACGAGGACAGGTTGTAACGCGCACATGAGCATTAGACTTGATAGAGAAAAGGCCAAGTATGTGGTTTACAGTTTTAATGCAACACATAATCATGACCTTCAAAATGAAGAAACTGCTCACATGTTGCTGTCGCACTGTAACATTTCTGCAGCCCAGGCTTATGAAGTTGATCTTGCTGATGACTCTGGTATTAGATTGAAATCTGCTCATGAGTTTATGGGGAGACAAGCCGGTGGAATGGGTAATCTCGGTTACACTCAACAGGACCATAAAAATTATCTCCAAAGTAAATGGCAAACCGACTTGGAATACAGGGAAGCTGGAGCTATATTAGACTATTTTGAGAAGCAAACACTGGAAAATCCCTCCTTTTACTATGCATTGCAATTAGATGTAGAAGAGAAAATCACCAATATATTTTGGGCAGATACAAAGATGATTATCGATTATGGCCATTTCGGCGATGTTCTAAGTTTTGATACAACCTATAGAACGAATAAAGAGTACCGCCCACTTGCAGTTTTTAATGGATTTAATCATCACAGAGAGACAATTATGTTTGGAGCTGCTCTTCTATATGATGAGACTGCTGCTTCATTCAAATGGTTGTTTAACACTTTTTTTACTGCCATGTCTGGTAAAAGGCCGAAGACCATTTTTACTGATCAAGATGCCGCTATGACAAAAGCCATCCCATTGGTAATGCCAGAAACGTATCATTGAATTTGCACGTGGCATATGAGGCAGAATGCAATGAAACATCTAGGATATTTGTATAAAGAAGAAGACTCTGAGTTTGCAAAACATCTTTATGCATTCATCAATGATATATTGGAAAAGGATGAATTCCTATCTGCTTGGGATGCCATGGTCTCTAAGTATGATCTTGAAGGTAATAATTGGATACAACATACTTTTCAAGTAAGAGAGAAATGGGCCAAAGCTTATGTCAAAAGTACTTTTTGTGCTGGTAGTAAAACTACACAGCTAAGTGAAAGTTTGAATGCTGATATAAGGCATTGCTTGAAATCAGACCTCAACTTAGCTCAATTTTTCAAACATTTTGAAAGAGAGGTCGAAAACAAGCGGTACAATGAATTGAAAGCTGAGTATAACTTAAGGCAAAAGTTACCTCGCAAAAAGATGAACACGCTGATGTTAACACAAGCTGGAGAAGTGTATACATCAAAAGTATTTGAGAAATTTCAGGCTGAGTATGAAGTATACCAAGCAGCTTATATAGAGGACCGTATCAATGAAGGTTTGCCAACAAGTGAATACACCGTTGCGATACTTGGTCAACCTAAAACTTACAACGTCTTAGGCAACAGTTCAGAACAAACTGTTTCCTGCAGTTGTTGTAAATTTGATGCAGTTGGAATATCGTGCAGCCATGCTATAAAGGTTTTGGATGTGATGGATATTCAGCTCATACCGGAAAGATATATTCTAAAGAGATGGACACGAGATGCGAAGGCTGGAATCGTGAAGGACTTTAAAGGACGTGAGGTTGAAGGTGACAATAAATTGAAGGTTACCAATAGAGATAGAATGCTATGCCCTGAATGGGTAAAACTTGCATCCTGAGCGGCAGAATGTGAAGAGGCATCTGCCTTGGTAGCTAGCTATATTAATGAGATGTTTGAAAAGGTTGAAGATATCTTAAAGAACAAACGAGATATGGATGAGTCTACTAATGAAGGACAAGACTCTCCACATGAAGCTCCTTTGGAAAATTTAGTTGCCGTTCAGCCAAAAGGACTTAAGAAAAAACAGGCTCCTCGCAAGGGAAACAAAAGATCAAAAAGTTGGACAGAGAAACAAGGGAAGAAAAAAAAGGGTGGATCAGCAGAAATTGTTCCAAATGAGGAGTCATTTCTTGGTCCCACAATGGCAAGAGGGGTGGTTCAGGTACTTATACTTTTAACGGATGTTATTTTGTCCTTAATCTTTCTTAAGATTGGTATCGACCTGTTGATTAAATTTGAAAGGATTATAACTTGTGCTGCTCATCAATTAGGGCCATGATATAAAAGGTATCCATACACAAAAACTGGTTGGATGCTCCAATCAAAATCTACCGTCGATGCATACAAGGTAATTCCTTATCGTTATGATTTTTCTGCTGCAAATGAACTTATAACTTATGACCATTGATCTGAATTTTGAAGGGTTACAACTTACAAGTCAACTTCTTGCCCCTCCAATGCAACTATCAATGACTCCATATCTCTAAAAATGCATGGACATGGGCATATTGGAAGTATTTCCTCTCTAGTCACTACCACTCAAATTTCTAATCCACCATTTTATTCTCTTCTATCTCAGGTACTTTTCTATCTAACTCAAACTTCTACATTTATGATTAAATGCATGTCTTAATTTCGGTGTTGCTAATTGGAACTACTTACAACCAGGATTTTGAAAAATATGAGGCACCAGCATGGATGAATCCTGAAGAAGTTGAATTTATGAGGAATTCTAGCTACAGCAATTTCATGTGATGCCTTACTCCTGATCACCTCATGAGGATTTCTTTGAATGAGATATTATAACTGTAATTTTGTTTCTTTCAGCATGGTTCTTTCACTGATATTATGTAGGTCCTGAGGATTTTTTTCCACTGATGTTATATTAGTAATTTCATCATGATTTCTTTCATTGATATTATATAGCTCGTGAGTTTTTTTTTCTAGCAAAACAAGCACAGAGCCAAGAACATCAATTCAATTCATAGCACTACTATTGGTAGGAGTTATAAATTTCACCCAAGGTGTTCACTCTCTGATCCATGAATCCAAATAAAAATACTTACAAATTGAATTACAACTTCACAAAATCAGACATCGAAAGAGAGTTGGGAAGATACTTCCTGCAAAAATGAGATGCTCTGTTTTAAAAAGAAGAACACGTTGATGGGTAATGGAGAGATGAAAACCTTAAGGGGCAGGGTTAACGTGAGGAAGACAACATTAAGAAATTTGGGGAGTAATTGGGTGCCCGTAGGGTACGATGAGCTGAAATTGGGAAGGGAGTTAATCGGTTAATCCTAACCACTGAATGCATTAAATGCCACTTGTCGCAATATAAGGTGGAATTGGAGGATACTCCAATCCCCTATAGATTGGAGAGGAGCTGGACACGGAACTCTCACCCTTTCTTGTTATCACCAAAAATCTCTCAGCCGACAGTCCGAGACCTTGTTTAAAGCTTTTAGCTGACTCCCTCTCTTTAGTCTGTATATAGGCGAAACTCAAATAAGGAAAAAGAACCCTTCAAATAGGGCTCAGAAACAAGAGATTCTGTGTCCTCCCCTTCTACCCACCTCCCGACTTTCTCCGGGTAGTTGTGTGCGTGTACATCTAGTACTGCATTTGAGCATTACTAGGTGCCCTTGCGCCTCCAAGACAAGAACAGGGTACTACTGGAAACACAGTCACTGAAGGAATGATCAATTTTGTAAAGCTAAACATATGCTATCGATGAAAATAAAACCTGAGCACCAAAGTATGCAAGCTCAGCTGCCTCTTCAAACGTCAAGAATGGTACAGGTTCCGCAAGCGGGTGAATGCTAGGATCACAAGTCAATACACCATCAACATCCTTCCACACCTTTTAGCATTAAGAAAATAGCTTTAAAACATGTTCAATTGATAAACTCCGTAAAAACACTCATCTCACATGCTTTGGGGTGTACTCTGACCTGAATCTCTCGCAAGCCTAGGGCTTTACCAATGGTTGTCGCTGTCAAATCACTTCCACCCCTACCGAAGGTTGTTACTGCACAAGATTTCCATCCCTACAATTAGCACAACATACATAGTGATTACAATGCTGCTTTTAAGTTGACTTGCAACCACAAAAATTTCTTCCAGCATCTACAAAACAGCAAGTCAGTAAAAAGACCTTTCCAAGGAATCCAGTGACAACAGGAATTGCAGGATCACTGATCCAATCACCGTGTAACCTCTTTGCAACAGCAGGGTAAGTTGCTTCCAAGATGTCCGCACTTGTGAAGTCATCCGTTGTTATAAAACCAATGTCAAATGCATCATACTGCAGAGCTTTATGTAGTCATTAAAATGGTAATACGTACCACAAGAAGGAAAGTAAGAACAAGATTGAAGCCAAGCCAGAAAACTTAGGACGAGCAAAAGTTCAAGAATGAAGAAGTAAAATGCTGCCCTGAACGACTAATGCAGGGATCTAAAATTGTTTCTGATGACTATTGCAGACATTTTAAGCTTGGTCTCAAGCAGAAATGGAGCAGAATGTCAGATGTCATACAGACATTAATGTCTTCCTAAACTTGAAATTCCTGGACGATGAAAAAAACCTTGAACAAATTTTCTGAAACCTTCAGTTATTGAAAGAGAATAACAGATAGTAACTCCATCAGCTATTATCAAGCCAACCACGGAAGCATACATCATATTTCAAGTTACAGGAACAGGGACATCTTGTGTTTAGACTTTAGAGCTACACAGTTCCACTCAATCCACTTCTGTACACCCATACAACTGCTAACATGGAGACCAAAGTTCTTAGCACAAATTGATATGTATTTGGTTGTGTGTCAGTCATTTTTTAAACAAGCGCTTCTAGTACAATGAAAGAACTCAAAGATTGAAAGATGGTAACAACTTCTTTATTTGTCAAGTCCCAAACATGCCAGAATAGTTCCAAGAGACTTACTTGCCGTGCTTTAGCACCAATCTTATTCAAATATGCAGCAAAAATTCTGGTGGACATGCATTCCCCAAATGAAACCAAATAATCTCTCGTCCTGAGAGTTAACTCCTTTATCCTAGCGATTCCCTTCAAAAGCTGCTCCAGTTCTTCCAAGTGTGCTGCAAAAATGGTCGGCCACGGAGTGGGAAAAATATAGCACAATCATCCATATCATACAATCGTATTGGAATGGTGATCAGAATTGCGAACATACATATGGAAGGAGCATAATTGATCAAAGCAAGTAGAGGAGACATTTTAAAATATGCTTCTACAAGTGCATCTGAACTCAAAGTATAAATGGTTTTAACGACTCACCAGAAACAACCGAAGTATCGACTCCAAGCTCTTGTACAGTCCTATGTGAACAAAACCTCACATTGATGTTTGCTGAGAATCGTCATAAATGAATTTATGACTCCTCGCAGGCCCCTTTGGATGTGAGAAAGAGAGAGAAACGGAGGGATTGTGGTTTCTCATCATTTTGGTGAGAATTGGTGAGAAACGAAAATAAACTAATTAAAATCCATCTTTTTCATTCATTTCTCATGATTTCTTACCATTTCTCACCTTTCCAGTTATCCAAACAAGTGATAAAGATCCTACTTACTTTTCCTTTCTCATCCTTTTTTCTCAATCCAAAGGGCCTGTTAAGATGTACAAGGTGAAATCTGAAAATGATCACCTTAGATGCAGTTCCTTGATAAAGGTCAACTCATCGATTTTAGACATGTTTAAATCACCACAACTCAAAACTTTTTCTCCAGCCTGTATATCAAGCATCCGATTAGGATTTGAACTAAATTAAGCGACAAAGAAGCAATGTCTACTAGATTCTAAAACCAAAATACAAAGGAAAAGCCTATGGTACACCCCTCAAAAAAAAATCGTTTACCATAAACATGCGTAATTATTACTAAAAAAATATGTGACTGATACCAAAAATATGCATAGCTAACCAGCAAAATGTGTAACTATTTTGAGGTTTACCAATTACCATACATCCCTATTCATAACTTAACCTAACCAAACACAATCAACGCCATAAAAATGCGTAACTAATGAGCCAAAAAATACGCAACATACACAAAAAATATGTGTGCCATCATCCAAAAATATGAGTGTCATGTGCTTGAGTACTTCCAACATACAACCTTGCATAACTAACCAAAAAAAAATGCGTAACATTTCTATGGTACACTAAACACCCTTGCGTGACTAACCAAAATATTGCGTAACATAAGGCAAGTATGACACTTTCGTGCACCTCGATTAATCCTGGTGACCAATCCCACCGCTTACTTGCGGTGGTCCCTATTAAAGTTGGTTGTATAGACCGACCCCAAAAGAGCTTATAGCACATCAGAGGTTTCGAACCAGAGATCTTAGGGCTCCGTTCAGTTGGGAATGTTGTGTGTGAAATAGATTTCCAAGAAAAGTGAAGTGAGGTGAAGTAGAGGAAAATAAAATTGATTTCCCGTGTGTTCACCTGACAAGAAATCTTACAAGAAAACTAAATTTCCTTCGTTTTAGCAAAGACTTATTTTCCAGAAAAGTTTTTCCTGGTGGGGAATTTGATATTGTGGGTCCTACAACTTTCTTGGTAATTGAACACACTGGAAACATGAAAATTGATTTTTCCATCCTTTCCGTGCTTTCCATCCTTTCCTATCCTTTCCGTGCAACTAAACAGGGCCTAGGATAAAACAAGAAAAAGCCCCAAGTAGACATGGGAATTACAGTTCTACTTGAACTCCTGAGTCTCAGTCATTGGGTACGACAACATTATAAACATAAAGACCACAGCTTTCTCCAAATTCAAGTACATACATATCCAATAAACTGTTAGTAAAAACTAGAGCATGGAATGTCCGTACAAGTAGAAGATGATTAGTAGTCTTCCCCATAGCAGAAAGCACAATGACAGGATTCTCCTCAGGAATACCGAGAATCAGATCAGCAACCTCCCTCATCCTCTCCGCCGACCCCACCGACGATCCACCAAACTTCATCACACACGTCAATTCTTCCTCCACTTTTCCCACCTCCCTCCCTCTCCCTTCGACCACATCCTTGAAAACCTCTTTCTTGCAACAAACCTTCGGTACAGCTCCACTCCTCCCGTACAATCGGCAAAGCGCCGCCGCCGATCCCGAGAATTTGAGCCGGTTGGATGCGACTGAGATAGACGGCGCGTGGCGCGAGGAATTCGAAATCTGAAGCGGAGCGTTGGGCGGAGTCGAAGTTGTGACGCCGTGGAATTGGAGGGAAGCTGGCATTTTTTTTTTTTTGGCGCTGGAAATGGAATCGAAACCGGTATACAAGAAGTTGAATTGGGGATTGGCCTGATTCTACGGGCTACGTTTAGAAATCTGTCAAACCAATAAATTTAAAGATTTTTACCATATCTGGTGGGCCTGATTTTTTTTACAGGGTTTTTAAGAAAATTATTTTAAAATTTAAGAGTATTTTTTTATATTTGTGTGAAATTTCGAATGGGCCCATGCGCATGCGGTGAACATGTGCGGTGAGCCTAGACTTTTTGCCACTAAAATACATCAAATATATCTATCAAAAGTTAGATTTTCACTATACGGTCTGATACCGTCACGTTAAATTGTTCATAACAATCCATTTTATAAGTCAAAATTTAAATTTTGATATAACATTCGATGAAATTCGATATATAATCAAACTTATTTTGTGTGTGAATATACTGTTTTGCGGGCCTTACAAAATGAACGATTTGAATCACTAATAAATGCATGGTGGAACTTATAATGGTGGTGGTGGAAAACCCCTCGTTTTCCACGGCCGGTGAAAGTAATTTAATTTAATCTCAATAAAAAAACAATAGAACCCAAGTGAGAGAAATTGCAAATTAAACCGAATCAACTCTAGAATTAACTGGGGTTAGCTCAGTTGTCAAGACTTTTGCATCTCATCAAAAGGTTAGAAGTTCAAGTATTCTTACCTGCTTGTGGGTGTTTTTTCCGTTGTATTTTTAAGATTATTTCTCCTCTTAAAGGGACTTGTAATTGAGTTGAGCTTAATAATTGTACTCCTTTTGATGGGCTTATTTATTGTGTTGGTTGAGTTGAATTGTTAGCTTCGATTTATCTCGTGGACTCTCATACAAATGATGTAATGTCCCGCAGTTTGTTTTTATTGTATTGGTTGAGTTGAGTTGAATTGTTAGCTTCGGTTTTATCACGTGAGCTCTCATACAAATAATGTAATGTCCTTCAGTTTGTATTTTATACTTTATACATGATGTAATAATCTCCTCCATCGATTTTAAAAAAAACAAAAACAAAAAAAATCTACAACTAGATTTGATTCGAGGGGATTGGAAGAGATATTAGTGAGGTGGGAGAGGAATAGGGGGAGTTTCGTTTTCAACGGACGGCAGTTTCCGTTGAGGGCATTAAGATCCTTTAACCAATTGGGCTAGCCCGTTACTTAGCCCATGCATCTTCTGAGTTAAACTCTAGAACTTTGGACTATTGTACGTCGGGTTTAGGCAAAGTTCCGCTGAAATTTTTGAGGCTTTTTCTTGTTTCATCGTTATTCAAAAAAAATTTGTGTTTGGCAGTTTTGCGCCTAACTTTTTTGGATTATTAATTTGTCTTGAAGAGAGCCGGCCCTTGGGGTTTTTTCTTGGATATTTCCGAAAATATTTGGGCAAAAGTCATATTAATTTTTTACTTTTCGATTTATCTTGACGAGACGAATCTATAATCCACAAAAGTTAGGCACAAAAATAACAAAACGCGAATAAAATTTGAATAAGGATAAAACAAAAAAAAAAAAGCCCCAAAAACCTTAGCGGAACTTGTACTTCTAAGCAAAGTAGAGTACTTCTGAGTTGGAAACTTGGGATCCCATTTCAACTAATGATCAACTGCTAAGGGTAATGTTTTTTTGACAGCAAGTTCTTCTGTTTTAATAATCAGGAGAATCAAGAACGAAGAAAACAGCACGATGAAAGTTGTAAACTGTATCCAAAGAGAGTTACGGGCTATCGTTGGTCTGCATTGTAGAATTAGTCGGGCTCAAGGACCTGAGAGTCGGGTGGATGTTCGATATGAATTAACTTGAAATTTAGGAGTCGGGTGGATGTTCGATATGAATTAACTTGAAATTTAGGCATACGTGGGCAAGTTTTCAGAAGTTCAAAGAAATGATTACTACTACTACTACTACTACTTTTTTTTTCATGGAGAGAGAGACCATGAAATGCTTGAATTACATATTTTACCAGTTGTAATGTGTAACATATTCATTAGAACCACTTGCTTTTGGAAGCTCTAGGTCTCTATTTGCTTGATCAGGTGATAATGAGTTCATATGATGTGTGATTTCACCAGGCTAACAATGAGAGAATAGATATAATTACACCTCCGAAGTAATGTATATCCGCGTTTTGGAGGATTGCTTGTCTAAAGAGTATTTAATAGTGCAACAGATCTAGGACTCCGCCTTTAAGGGAGGCGATATGATATTTCAAGTTCAACCTTGGTTTACGAGCTCCTATACTATAGTGGAATTGAGGAGGGACTACCCTTAAAATTTCAACATCGTAGTAATTGTTGCATTCAAACGTCCAAAAATACAGTCTTGTAAGTTTGTTATCGAACATTAAATCTGATCTGAAATGAGAGGACCGCAATAAAATTCAATTTGAGCTTTAGCCACATTGTGTGGATCTGGAAAGGCACTTTGGTGTCTCAACACTTGTTCAAAACAAAAAGATGACTTGCAACAATGAATTATTCTATCAGGTGAATTGGCAGCTACGTCTTGCACACATTTCTCTCCAAAGAGGACTGAAAGAATGGGAGATGATCTGGTTTCTGTGTCGCTGACTTGCAGTTAGTGTAGGTGACATAGTTTCTGGGTACTGGAAATTTGGTTAGCTTGATAGCTTCGTTGCACCGTGCTTGTTCTTAGACTGGAATTCTAAGAGCCAGAATGAGTTCTGCAGTTGAACTAATCGAAACGATTTCATGGTCTTTACCCGTGGATGTTTTGCTTCTTTCTAATGTTTTTGCCAGTCAATTCTACACTACCTTATTAGACTCTCCTAGTTACAGGGATTACAATTAAGTCGTTCAAAACGGAGAGCAAGCAGACAACATATTCTTTCATTTTCTTGAAACCTTTACAAAATGCTTCTATTTCAAGAGTTCCATTGCTTGGACAAACCCGAAAAACAAACAAAAGAATGCACTTCTCATTCTCGAAGATCAACCAACAACTGCCTTCACTTATCAAACTTTACTTACAATCTCAAAACCAGATTCATTATCTGCAAGCTGATCAGTAGATCAGAATGCTTCCGGTAGAGGCCTGCCTTCTATGAATGCCTGGAATAGGACAAGAGATCTCTCGGGTTGAGAGAATGGAGCCTCATGGGATGCCCCTCTAATGGTGGCAAAAGAAAGGATATCGCCGTAGACTTGAGTCCATCCACCAACCTGAAACAAATCACAAATGGGAATATATCATAAACAATACACAACATTTTGTTTATTTACTTTTTTACTTTTATTTTTCTGCTCTTGCATTTCATGAGTATGATTATTAGCAAGAATCACCTGCATCCCTGCAAACCAAACTCTGTATGGCACCGACGTGTTCAGTCCTAATTCTTGAGCCAGTCCCTGAACCAATGTTCGACTTCCAGTCAATGGGATAACAGAATCTTGATCTCCGCTGTAATTAAAACAAAATATGGAGTCAATTGAAGAGATTGTAGCCTTGTAGTTACGTAGCGCAGGATTTTATGCCTGAATTTGGTATGATCAAGGAGATCTTTGAAGGTCAGAGGCTATACCTGTAAACCAAGACTGGGATTCCTGCCTTGGTGATTTTTCCCACAAGAGAGATTGTTGGTATCTCCACGTCGAGCAACTCATAATCCAAGATACTGTAATCCAAGGAAGGATTAAAACAAGACGATACACAAAACATGAGCAAACAGTGGATGGCAATCAGAAATAATACAGTTTCAGCTAATTTTTCTACTTGGGATGCAATTCAAGAGAACCCTTAGCTCTTGTATTTTATTGAATCATCCGGATAAAACTGAACTTACTAGTATCATGAGTGGTTATTATTGGAGTTCACGTGCATCATAACGAAGTGAATTCCAGACATAATTTAGAGTTTGGAATCATCAAAGTGGTTTTTTGCTTAATGCACATGATTGACATAAGGGCTTCGGTAGATGTTCATAGTTCGTAATTCAATGTTTTAGTATCTACACAAGACTAGTTCGTTGAGGTGTTCATGAAAGACAATTACTTGCTGCAAACAAGCCATTTGTTGACTCCTACAAGGCGCGCATGGAGAGCATTTTGCACGTCTCGCCTGTTTAAGTAACTTACAGTTTCGTCTTCCACACAAACATCCACCGTCTCCGAGGTAACTTGCTGCCAAGTGAAAAACCAATCAGAATACTAGACCCCAAAGTAGAACTACTGGTATGTGGAAAAAAAGAGAAACAGTTGGTCGAACTCACCTGGGGACTGAGGATTTTGGACTGAGAAAGCACGGATGATATACACACATCAAGGGTAACATCATAGTTGTCCACAAATCTACTTGTTTCCTTGGTTATTAGGCTCATCACTTTTGAACAAGTTTGAGACACGGATCCTCTATAGTACTCCCTCACGTAGCGAGAATAGTTACAAGTGGAAGTAAACAATTTGTAGGCGGGATCCGATATAAGTCCATGAGACCAGAAATACTCAGCCCTTGAGTTGAAATCAGTTGCAAATTCCAAAACTGGATTGCCCAGCTGCAGTCAATGTGAAACACTGAAATTTAGAACAACAGGAAAAATCAAAACGGCTGAACTACTTTAGAATAGGCCATGGGAGGATGTTAATACTTCCATTTACATTGGCCAAATCTAATTTGTTCGTTTGTGGGACTCAAAACCTCTGGACACGGTCTCCGATAAGTTTTCTCTATTTATCTCACTCCACTCATTACCCTTAAAATCCTCCTTCAAAACCCAAAACGAACATGGTAGGGATTTGAATTGGGTTTTTGCACTTAGGAAAATTGAGATTTTGTTAGTTGATATAGGGTTTTACTATGGAAAACTGGATATTTTTTTGCAGTGGACTCACAGCAATTCCTTTCAAATTGAACAACTTCTCCTTCTTGTTGAACTGTATCATAAGTTCTGCTAGTTGAGGTATATAGTGACCTGTTTGGAAGTAAAGTAAAAGCATCAGTCTTCAAAATCTTGAATTGTTCTCCATTTGGCAAGACAACATTTTATTCAGTACAAACTACAAAGTGAAGTGTACCAGCATAGCTTTCTCCTGTAATGAACAGACTTCTGTTTCTATATTGTGGGAATTTGACAAACCATTTGTGCAAGAAGACCAGATTGTCCCTGGCTGTAATAAAAGACAAGAAAATTTAGAAGGCTGTGTGAACTGGGACTGTGGGACTTTTTCCAAGTCCAAAGGAGCAATGATACGCACACAACCGCAAACACTACTATGTCCGTCTGGCACCGTTCAATGCACATAAAGTCCACATGCATCGTACGTTTTCGAACACAGTCGCGTTCGGAATTGTATTTTAAAGTGATTTTGTAGACTTTCTGAGTCCAAAAAGGGGAAGAAAAAAAAACAGTAAACAACAAACATGATATAAAAGTGAAGTCTTACATGGTACTTGACAATTTTTTTTTGATAAGTAGTACTAGTACTTGACATTTAGTATTATATTGTACAAGAAAGAAAAATGTTAAAGGGTGAGGTGAAAAGGAAGAACACTTGCAGTATTTTCAACATGGAGATAATGTTTTTTTGGAAAATGAATGCCAAAGGACACTATTTCAACCCATCTCTACAGGAAAATCTGCATAGGCAGTCGCAATAGCAAATTTTTAAATAGACTCAATAAAGTTAGGTAAATGCGGATACAATTGTAGAGACATGCTTGTGATCTTGTCATTGACAGATAATGTTTGCTACGCCCATCGCTCTGTTTCACCGCTCAATATTTCATCGGCCGTCTCGGCAATTAATGGTCTGAATTTTAAAAAAAACCTCTTCCGGAAAGAGTTTTTTAAAATTCGGACCAGCGGTTAAAGGAGCGGTAAATGGAGAGCAGTCGGGAGACTTTCTGTATAAATAAAGGACACCGTTTCAACCCATATACAGGAAAAATCCAGAAGGGAAAATCATTCGAAATTTTGAAATAGATTCAAGAAAGTTGGGTGCAATGTGGATAAAATTGGACGGACATGCCTGTGATCTTGTCATTTACAGACAAAGAAGATGACGTATCATTTGAGTAAGAGAACCCAACTCCAATTGGTGTCTCCAAATACAACATATTTGCTTCTGCAGAATCAAACAACCACAAAATCATTTCCAAATCAAATCCTTGATTTTCTTGAAATTACCCTCAAAACAAAATGTATTTATGATGCTGTAAAAAAATACACTACCTCTGTTCCAGCTGTATTCATTTCTGACCAGTACTTTCCCACTGGGTCTAAACGGTCCATTCTCAGAAAATGCCCCCACCCCCAATGAAGAACAACCGGGCCCTACAACAAAAATTAAGAAGAAGAAAAAAAACTTAAATTCCAACATGATAGATAGAATGTGGGTTCTGTGGGCAAGGAAAATGATTCGGACCAAATTCGGATACAAATGTGTCCGGGGCTGTTCGACGTGCATAGATTCTACATGTGTGGAAATCGGACATGCCGATGTTCAAATTTGTATCCAAATATCTGTGTCTGTATCACTGCTCGGAGAAATACGAGAAGTTGGAAAAAAAGAGACCTCCATTGAGCCAGAGAACAAGAGGCTTAGAATCAGGATCTACTTCAGCTTCGACAAAGTAGTAGAACAGAGCTCTCGTTTTCTTCTCGTCAACGGTCACGTACCCAGAAAACTGCTGGAAATTGACTTGGGGTTGCCCCGGTAGCTGGTTGATTCTGTCCGGTTGAGAGAGAGAAGATTCCACTTTGATGAGATGGAGCAGTTGAAACAAAGTTAAAGCCAATGCCGTGGTTTTCCATTGTGAAGATGGCATGGCTTTCTCTCTGTCTAGAGAGGAAAGAAGCAAAGAGGAGAGAGAGAGAGAAGGGGGGAGGAGTGAGAGGGAGCTGACGATATTGCCCAGTCAGGTGACACTACTATATAAAGAGGAGAGTAGTACTGTTCTTTTGCTGGCATTTGTTTTTACTGTTTTACTTTTGTCGCTTCGAAGACTGGGGGAGGGATTAACCTGAATGACATGTGAGAAGAAGAAAAGATTACTTACCAAGACCATGTTTTGTTCTATAAATGGATTGCCCTTTCTTTTTGAACTCATCTTTTGGCTTTTGACATTTTTAAAAAGGAAACTGATTTTGGCATCTTATATTAGAATGTTTAGGTTCGTTCATTAAGTTTTTTAGCGAATTCGAGCCGAACTCAATAAAAATTACGATGAGCCGAACTCAAACCGAGCTTGTCTAGGTTTGGGTCGAACTTGAGCTTGTTCGGAGCCTTAATGACCCAATAATATCATATATTTATGTTCTCATACAGGTCTAAAGTTGCAAATAAATTTTTTAGTATGTTCATAAATACGTTCATATACATATAAAATGATAAAAATATATACATAAGTAAATTTGTTTTAAAATTTTCACTATGTAATTATATAAAATCCCCATGCTATACATATGCTCCAAATTTGTGAGTCTAAGCCAGCCGAATACTGTCACGTTTATACTCTGCTGATTTATGAAACGAGCCTAAAATTGAGGTTCAGATTCGGTTCATTTAGTAGACGAATCGAACTCGAGCGACCCTTTACCGAGTCGAGTTTCAAATAGTTCACGAATGGCTCAATTCATTTACAGCCCTATATGAAATTACCAAATTATTCTTTATTTTGTTTTGGGGTTCATCCATTTTTTTTAAATCAACAAAGAAGGATAGTGCTTTAAATTTAGACTTTCATCCACTCTCTCACACATACAAAGTTATTGTTGTAATTTCAAATAAGAAAAAAACAAAAATGGAGTTTCTAACTTTCTATGCAAGGCCGGCTCAAGGTATTTGGATGCCATAGGCCAAGTGGTGGAATAGTGCCCTATATAAATTTTCTAATTTAAAAACAATAAAAAAAAACAATTATCTATATATCATTTTCGTTCGTTCTATTCAACATGGTAAAAATTTCGACTTTAATGGCTTGATTTGTGTGACTAGAGTAATTTGTTTTGGCAAAAAGACACTTTAAAAAAAAACCCTGCCAGGATTTGAACTCATGTATCTTATATGGAAAAACAAACACTTTACCACAAAACTACCAAAGAAGTTTACATTATAGATGCACACAGAAAACATATATTTATTTAGGAATGAGTGCCCCATTTTTGACTCAAGGCGGGCGGCCTTTTGGGCCTTGCCCTTGGCCTTGGACCAACTCTATATGCTAAAAGTGAAATGCTAAAATCAATTTTCAAAAAAAGAAAGAAAAGTAAAATACATTAAATATCTCCTCAATAAAAACCGCTTCGATTCACCATCATCACTCGCACAATCGCAAGAAGAATAATTAAGCAAAACTTGACTTGACACAAACATTTACATGGTCATCTAGTTGTGTACATCCGCAGCCAACATCGAATTTTCAATACGTAACGAATGATGAAGATTAACTTGTGAGAAAGACTACAACACACATCTTTTATTTAGATGTTTATCATATGCATTTCTAAAATATTACTATGAATTATGGAGAAAATGTTACGAATTGTATTGCTAAAAAGTTACGAATCGTATAAAGGTTACGAGATATACCAAAATATTATGAATCATAATGAAAATGTTACGAATCGTATTGCTGAAAGGTTATAAATTCTAGAACAAAAATTACGAAACACACTAAAATGTTATGAATGAATCATAAAATAAGTGCATATGGTATACTATTTTAAGGGGTGTTTGCTGTTGTGTTTAAGGGAAAGTCTTCAATACACATCCCTTTTAAAGTGTGTACCATATGCATTTATTGTGGTTCATATTCTCCCATCTCATAAAAATTACTTGTAGGACCGGTCATTCATAACATTTTATTTCGTATCGTAACTTTTATACTATAAATTCGTAATCTTTCATCAATATGATTCGTAATTTTTTAGCAATAAATTCATAACATTTTGAAAATCATAACATTTTGGTGTGTTTCAATGTGGGTGCATATGATACACACTCAAATAAAAGGTGTGTATTGTAGCACTTCCCTGTGTTTAATAGAAAAGGGAAAGGCTACAATACCCATTTTTATTTGAGTGTGTATTATATGCGTCCCAATAACAGTTACAAGACACACCAGTATGTTATGATCCTAGTAAAAATCTTACGAATCCTAAATAGTATGAGTTCTATTGCTAAAAGGTTACGATTTTATAGTATAAAAGTTAAAAGATGCACCAAAATCTTATGAATCTTAGTAAAAATGTTACGAATCCTGTTATTAAACAGTTACGAGTTTTTAGAACAAAGTTACGACAATTATCAAAATATTACGAAGTGGCACAACAATATGAACAATACATCAAAATCATATCATACACACTTTTAAGGAGCGTCTATCGTAGACTTTTCCCAAGGTCGGAGTTAATTTTTGTATAGAATTTCATTTTATGAAAATTCGAGTATATATTTTTGTCCAAGTAAAAATTTAGAACGTCTGTCTGGGGGCAAAACATTGATCTGTAACGGCTCTGTTTCTCTCCTGACTTGGCCCTATCCAGCTGGTGCCACTGTTTCTCTGAAGAGTGAAAATGAAAAGAGAAAGGACAATTAGCTGGTATTGAAAAGTGTAAATTTACCGTCCCTACTGCTTTTGGTCTGCGTGTGGGGTCGGATCCGGTTAAGTTTGGTCCGACCGGAACACGCTGAACAAATATAAGTCGTTCAAAACATTTTTGAACAGTTCAGATGAAAAAAATGAACCAAACTTGATAGGATCCGACTCTGTGTGCGTGTGTGTGTGTGTTTTTTTTTTTTTGCAATCAGCTTCTCAACAGTTTGGGCCACTGTGCAGTTGGCCGTTTTTAGACCTCCTGCCGGACTTAATTCAATAATATGGCTCCGTTGATATTATAGATCTCGTCGAAATGCTTAGGTGTGGTTTTAAAATCATGAAAATTTGAGTATCCGATAATACAGTGGTGGAGGTAGTGCATGCCATCACCGGTGGGGACTGGACTTTCTAGTAATTTCAATTTTACTCCTAAATTATAGAAGTAATGACAAATTGTATCAAAAGGATCATACACATTTTTCTTTTATATCACTTACATCCCCTAGTACGTATCTTTGTCAAGTTTCTACAAAGGTTCTATTAATTAATGCTTTACATAAAGAACTTTCATCGATACAAATTTTATGTTTTAAGTTCATTTCTTTTTTATTATTTGTTATTTAGTATAAGTAAAAGATAGAAAATTTTAAGACTATGTTTAACAGTGCATCTACCGAACAAGATTTCTAGCTATGCCTGCCACTGCAATAATATGCAATCGAAACACAAAGAGAAATCAAATTTGGGTTCTCACACACTAGAATGAAAACCACCAACATCCGGTTATGAGTTGTTTTCGGTTTAAATCACATATTATTTGGTATGTAACATGCATTCTGACAGATTTACAATATGAACAAAACCGATTACTAAATCAAGTTTGGCAAGGGGCTGAAAATGGCCCAACTGCACGGTATGCAATTTTATTCTGAGCATCATCTTTTGGTCTATGTTCAAAAATCACAATAATGCCTATGCCAAAACTCTCCCTGCAAGGCAAGACTCTGTTCCGCAGAAAGGAGCTTTACAGGATATAAATTCCCCTTTTTCTTCACAAAACTGGTGAATATGACAAGTTGACAACCAATGTAAAGTAATTATTTCGTCCAAGAAAGGAAAAATTTTCATTTTGGAATCTTGTGAAAAATCCAAAAAGGATGGCAGCAGCCCATACTTCTCTTTTTCTCCATAGTCAGACAATGGAACAAACCCACATCTTTGGTTTTCTTTCCTTCTTAATTTCCAAGATTATTTGAACTAGAAATATTGGGAAAATTTTTCTTATATTCTTTCGACTTTGACCAAAAATTCATTTTGATCATTCACCTTTCAATTTCGTCATAAAAATACTTTGACTTTTCAATTTTTTTCAATGTCATCGTTTAGGGATATATACACGAAAAATAGGTTGTTTGGATTAAACACCCTACACACATCGGATGCCATTAATTCTCGCGTTAGCCCCCTCTTTCTTGCTTTTTTATAGAATTTTTGGACGGTTCGGATCGGCCGTCCGGTGGCCAGAGACAACCCGGCGAGGCTGTTGATCCCTATAGCAGGACTCAAAGAAAACGGATTCCTTTTAAAGGATGACATTGAAAAAAATTGAAAAGTCGAAGTATTTTTATGCCGAAATTGAAAGGTAAAGGACCAAAATAAATTTTTGGTCAAAGTCGAAGGGATATAAAATAAATTTTTCCAGAAATATTTTTTGAGGGGTATTACAATGGCCACACATGGATAAACCGTGATGATGCCCCAGGATAGCGCTGTAAACGATCTGAGCCGAGCTTTGTTGAGAGCTAGAGCAAACGAGCCAAAAACTTGAGTTTGAGTTTGGCTCGAGCCTTAACGAGTCGAGCTTAGTTATTTACTCAGCGAGTCTTTTTAATCGAGCCGAGTCTCCCTTAACAGGTCGAGCTTTTGTCGAACGAGCCAAACTCCACTTGGATCGTTTCTTAAACGAGTTGAGCCGATCGAGCGTTAACCCTACCCCAAGGAAAACCCATATCTTTTATTGTAAGGAACTTTTGATAACTCAGGTGTCTAGGTCAACTTATGCGCACCTCGACTTCGTAGGAAGTTGAATGCTCTTCGGTCTTGGATTTGGACAGTAAATGACCATCCAAATCCCGATCATTTATCTAAACAATCGAGGATTTGAAATTGTTTATAATCTCTCAAGAATTAAGACTAATCTCTTACAGGTAGGAAGTTATTCAAAATTCTTGACCTTTAATTGTTGAGATGGATGACAGACAATCCACAATAACGATAACCGGAGACAATCAGATCGGAGACAATCAGATCACAATAATTTCCCTTAGGCCATTCTCTTTCCCTCTCCCGGTAACCAAATAGTAAACTCTGTACAATAGAAACAGCCACATTGATGAGTCCATTTCAGAAATGTAAATGTGGTCCAGAGTTTTCCTACTGGAACCCTCTCCTCCATTACAGTTTTCTGTCTGCCGTATTACACATGCAGGAAAATACTTCAAGTCTTCAACACAGCTAAGGATATGTCTCTATCTTCATCTGGACCGTACCCATCATGTTCTCGGTCATATTTCAACGATCAGGACAATTCATCTCTGATATCATTATATTTTAACCAACCCATACAAAAAAATAAACGCAATCGGATAATGGTAATTGCTTGTTCGAATCACACAACTTTCAGTTCAGATTCCCGTCAAACTTCTAAACTGAAAATCGGGTAATTTTTGGAAGAGTTAAAAATACCATGTTCTAAGAGATGATCATCTAAACAGGACCGGGACACATACTGGGTAATTTTCACCTACTTTTAAAGGTAGGTCGACAAAATTGAACTCATATTGAAACCCATCAATCCGCTTGACACTTGTGGGGAAACCATCATCTGTATCAAGCTTATTCCCGTTGCAATCGCCTCCGCAAGATGCCACCTAGCAAGCCCGAAAATCTGTCGCCCTGATTTCACTAAGTTATTACTCAGGCCATTGTATTTGATCCTAATGTATTCTCTCGGATATGATACGGAGTAGCTATGCTAGGTTTTATATACAGGTATGATGAATGAAGAGTGGTCACTTTATTTCACTTAATAGTAATTTGATTTTTTCAATTTAATAAGGGGATGAATTCAAAGGGGACCAATAGAGATCAATTTGTGAATTGGGAACTGGGCTTTAAAAAATGGTAGTACTACAATGAAGCTCAACCATGCCTTTTGGAGTCTTGAAATGCAAGTAAAGCTCCACTTTTCAATTCTTCCTTCCTTCAACTTTTCTTTTTTGCTTTCTCCTCCATGACCTTTTCTCCTCTCTGAAAGAGATAAGACATACACTATCATCTATTCACTACATCATCTATTATATTTTTTGTAGGGTTCACTCCGGATCTCAAAAAAATACAGAAAAATGTCCATAAATTTTAGAATAATATTTTATGGGGCCCTGTAAAAAAATCAGCTCCAACGGATAGCGGTAAGTATTATTTCTTGATTTGTAGGGGCGAAACTGCTCAACTGCACAGTTTCGTCTCTACGAATCAAGAAATAATATTTACCAATATTTGTTGGAGCTGATTTTTTACAGAGCCTCACAAAATATTATTCTAAAATTTATGGACATTTTTATGTATTTTTTGGGACCTGGGGTGAGCCCTACAAAAAATGTAATAAATGATGTAATGAATAGATGGTAGTGTATGTAGCAGCTCTCCTCTCTCTCCCCTCTCTCACCTTCCTGTTTTCTCTCTCTCTCTCTCTCTCTCTCAATAGAGAATACTTTTGTTTTCTAAGATAAGAAAGAGGAAAAAGCTAGAAGACTTTTTATTTCATGGTCCTCTGTTGACTAAAGTTGTGTATCGCTAAATTAAATGAACTAAAATTTATTTTACAGATTTTTAGGCAGGTCATTTTTTTTACATACATTAATTAACCGAAAAATTGGACTATTGCCATTGGTTTGTAGTCCATTTAATTTAACAAAAATGCCTACTCATACAATTTTTTCATTTTTTCAGTACATAAAAAGGAAAACAGGTAGTTCCTTATAGTTGTTTTCTACATGAAAAATCTACACAACCACCTTGTTTGCACTTCATTGTCAATTAAAACTCTATTAAGAAAGTATTCCGCACAACATGGAATATGCTCATGTAGCACGGTTTAATTGGCGATTAAATGAGATGCTATTTTTATGAAAAAAAATAACGAGGCATGAAGCGGTGCCCTGTGACTGCATCATCCTATTGTGAAAAAATATTGTGTACGTTCACATGCATGACCTCTCAAGCTTGTGAGCGAAAGACGCCTTCGATAAGTTAACGAAAACTCTGTAGCACTTAGAAATGGTACCCTAAATGGCATTTATATATGGACTATGGTGCACACCACTAGTCCTAGTTAGAATTTTTGCTACACTTAAAGTTGAGTTATGGCGTAATGTATTCGCGCTTTGACACATTAATGTACGTTGATGATCTACACATTGTGATGTAAGCTGATTCATACCATGTCATAACCTCCGTCAGGGATCATTGTCCCGTCACACCACAATGTTATACATAGCAAATTTTTTTTTTTTGTTGGGTGGAATATTGTGAACGGAGGAAAGGGAAAAAGGAACGTAATATAATACTCCAAGCTAGGACTGAACTGAAAGGTGAAAAACTCTATGAAGAAAGTGGATTGGAACTTGGAACTGCCAGAACACACACACACTCTCTCTCTCTCTCTCTCTCTCTCTCTCTCTCTCACACACACACACACACACACACACACACAGAGTAGTACTACTACATGGAGATGGAGGTCATGATGGTGTCAAGGTGAGAATGATAGCTAGCCACTTGAAGATGTTGGAGAAAACATCTCCTCCACGCCAGGAACAGGGAAATTTGCATAGAGTATATTATTGGTAGCATTTGTTTTTAACCGGCTTGGGCCAACCATTGGTAGAGACAAAAGGAAAAAACTCAAAAAAGGCCACTGTTCCACGTTGCCTTTTTTCTTGTGGAGGGGTCCAAAATAATGCACTCTATGATCTCCAATCCCCACCACTTCTTCCACATTTCAATCCGCCAGAGAAGATCGATTTCATCCCCAAAAGTTTCCAATTTAAGTTATTTTTATTTTTATTTTGTGGGGTATTTCACTGAATGTTAGAGTGTAATTATTCACAGCATGAGTACTTCGTATGTTTTTTCAAAGCAAAAAGATCATCCCAGTCATGAGGAGAGAGCAATGTTATGAGACTCCGGTACAGATTTGACCACCAATATCTAGAAACTGTCCGACATACACGAATCCCCACATGCTATGTATAGAGCCCGAACATGGACATCGAACGGCTAAAGATATATCTGTGCCCAAAGCATGTTCCGACAACCAAAGTGTGTTACTCCTATAATTTGACAACCATGCTTCGTAGATGAAGATGTTTTTTTTCCCCACAAAAATGCTTAATAATTAACCATTCCACTTGTGAAACCCATTATGAGAGGTTGACGAATTCGGTCCTTTTATCTTTTTAGCAAGTCCTTTGAGCTATAGCCATTGGAGAGGAGTTCTCTAGTGAAGCTGCCACAGTTTTACAAATACTAGCAAGCATTCATTCCAGGTTTTTGGGAAATCCAAGTAGAAAGTGGGTGGTTTAGTTTAAGGCCATTAATAGGGTCAAAACTGGCCTTTAAGATTACTTTAAAAACACACACACTCTCTCTCTCTCTCTCTCTCTCTCTCTCTCTCATGCGCAACCTTTTCACCATATAAGAATGCACCAACTTTTGCTGGTTGAGTCCACCGAGGAGGAGGGCCACGCCCACCACATGCCCTTTGCCCATATTCTAACTCCTCTCCTTTTCCAGACCGGAAACAAACACCACCACCCTATAATACTATTTCATTAATTCAAAACCTCATTTTGTAGCTTCTATTTAATTATGTATTATTTAAATAATTCGAACCTCAATTTAATGTTTTATGTATATATATTATATACAGAAAGCCTGCAGCGCATGGGAATGATACACCCACGGCGTGATGAGGGGGAAAAAAAATAAAAAAGCCTAACTCTAATCTACTACTACAAAATTCTAGGCTACCCCAAAAGGGCCATTTTGCAAGCTTCCACCACAAAAGATGACAAATAGTGTGCTTTTACCCTTTCTCCTATACATCTTCTTCCTCTTATAGGGGCATCTTTCTTTCTTTCCTTCTTTTATAACTTGCGTGTTCGGGCCAGTTCATGTGTAAACCGACTAATCTTGGAAGGTGATCAATCCTATAGCTCATTTACGGGTGGTTCCAATTAAAGCCAGAGCGACTGATCCTTAAGAAATTAGCACGTGAGAGATTTTGAACCTGAAACTTTAAAATTCAACAACTTCCTATATCTCAGGCGTTACCTATTAGACCAAGCCTGGAGGATTGAGCATCTTTCTTTTGGCTTAATTAACCATTGTGCTTGTCCTTATATAACTATGAGCTTTCACCCATTAAAGTTGCGTAAGAGACCCAAGGCTTTCAATATTTAACTTTCATTTTTGAAAAATTGTGTCAATGATGAGAAAAATTATCATTGGAATGACAATTTTTTAATCGGTAAATGGCATGCACCCAACCAGTTGAGTAATTATTCAACACTCCTAGAGGGGTGTAAACTAGTCGAGCCGAGTTTTGTAGTGTTTGAGTTCTGTTCGTTTACTAAACGAGCCTAAAATTCAAGCTCGAGCTCGGTTCGTTTGTGATCGAGCCGAGTCCTAAACAAGTAGAGCCCGGTTCATTTACTAAATGAGCCAAGCCTATACAAATGAGCCAAGCTTTTTCGAGCCGAGCTGTAGAGTATTGAGCTTGGTTGATTTATGAAGCAAGCCTAAAACCCGAGCTTTGGCTCAGCTTGACAATTAAACAACCTGAGCCAAGTCGAGCCTTAACTATCCGAGCCTCGAGTCGAATGTGAGCAACTCAGGCGGTTCGTTAGCAACCCTACTCCTCCTGGAGTACCATTGACATTTTCACGTGGTACTCATAACAAATCACATAGCGATAAATTTTGCGGGTGATAAGTACTTGTGTTAGGATTTTGGAAGACAATTAGTGAGGTGTTGTGGTAACTCATTTGCTGAAAATATCACGGAAGCAATGGCGACATGGTACCCAAAGAGGAGGCAGGATCCTCTGTGCCGAAGGGCTTTCCGGCCGTTTAATTTAAAACATAAAAAAAAATTACATAATGCAACGGCGCTGAAAATCTCTCGACACAAAGGCATAAGAGTACCGAATAATTAATACGACCGGATTCCCCAAATCAAGCCCAACGGCTTCCACTAACTCAACTACAAAAAGAATAAGACGCCCAGATAATCCACCTTCAAAAAGGCTAATCATTTTCAAATCACCACTAATCTAACTGCATACAAAATCTCCAAATATTCTGCCACTGCCTATTTCCTCCATATGGTCCCCCGGTTTTGAATAAGATTAATTAAGAAAAATGGGCCAAAGCATTTCCTAATTGACTCTCGACAGACCCTAGAATTGTGGATTGGGACCATTTGGCCGACAAATAAGTGAGATAATTAATTAATCTCGACGTATTAGGGTTGTAAGAGTTCCTAGATGGAAATGGCTTCTCTGTCATTGGGAGTGAAACCGAATCGGGTTGCAGTTCACCCCTTTTCGTCCCGATATCGGTCTTAATTTTATGAACCAAAACGTTCATATTTTAGATCTGTACCAAAATTTACTTTAAACGGACATTGATCAGTACACAATCGGAACGAATTTAGATGCAAAAATGGAGTATTGGTGCGTTCCGGTTCAGTGTGCATGGAATGCAGTTTGCACACCAAAATATATTCCGGTAATTAATCAAAATTTATTCTGTTATGTGCTCATAGATGTCCGATTAAAATAATTTTGATAATAGGCATTTCGACGATATTCAAATTATGAACGGTACGAATTATGTAATTAAGTCAGATATAGGAACTCCCAATGGCAGAGAATCCATATCCTTCTTTACATCGTTTTACTAACTAAAATAAGTATTAATTTTTTGAATTAAAGGTGATACTTTATAGAAGAATGACCTGTTTCATAAAGCGAAAAATAAGTACTTAAACAATAAAAACCTTAGCAGAACGGGAATTGACCTCTTCATATCCACCAGCTAACACTAAAGCTGAGGAAACCGATAACAATGTAACAGCTAAATTTGCAAAAGGGAAAAACTTGCTAGTAGTCAACAAACCACGAAATGATCAACGGGCACGCCTAATACAAAAGTTGCATAGCAGTAGACATAATTGAAGAAATGCCGCATCTCATAAAAATTTAACTCATAGTTTTCGCGTCTCCGCTGTCCTTGACTCAATAAACGTCATTCACGTGATGGAAACAAGAGATTCGAGTTACAAATAAGTACGACGATACAAACATCAGAGGCTGTAGCTACGAAGTGGGAAATTTCAATCGCGTGGCATGTTTCCGTGCAGCAGAAGTAGAAGAGTCCTGTTCAGTTTCTTTGCGAGACGCTTCCCAGAGTCTATGCTCAATAGCCAGTTTCCTCGGCTCCATCAAACCTTGCTCAACTAGAGGATCATACAATCAACATAAGAATTATGAAGGTGTAAATTAAGCTCAAAGGAAATATAATGCCATGACAATTCAAAGACACTCAACATGAAGGCTGCAGCCATCATGGTGTGTCATATTTCTCCTAGGTAAAATCACTGGCATTTTTGTTTATTTAACTTCCCGAATAGCATGTGCGATTGCCCTCGAAATTCCAGCTTCGTGCACTTAAAGTTGCAGTTTTAATCATCTCAAGAGGAGCCATACTAAGATTGTTGGAGACAAACCCGACATGATGATATCAGATGGGAAGCTCATGTTCAAGGGAGAGAGACTACAGAAAAGCAGAGGTTGTGTTTTCTGATATCATATACTCGTTCAAGGTCATTGGAGTGAGATTGAATGCCTAAGATGATCGTCCAACAGCTAGTCCAGTTCTTAAAGGTCTCATTTGGATACCAATCTTGCAACACAGAAATGAACAGCCAAGTGCTGACTTCAAGAGATCGAAGCTTATTAGAAGTTTGTCAAAATTGATTGGAACCAGAGAGTAGCTAATAGCAACATACAAACAGAACCATAGCTTTAGCAGGAAGCGGCCCTCATAGTCGGTGCTTACTGGTAGATAGTTTGGTCCCTTTTTCTTTTATCTCAAATAAAGCAAGTTCCTCACCAGCCCCAATAAACAACCTTGTGCAACTTCAAATTTCTTGAAAGATGGATAATTCTATCCCCCACCATGACGCATCGTTAAAGTGTATCACCAGTAATCATTACAAGAGCAAGTTCCATCTCGGAAGTGATGAAACCGATTAACGTCTCTGATAACAATCTCTCGCTGCACAACTGTTGATATGCACTTAATTGCAGCATGGCAGTCCTGACATATTCGGAGATTTTTCATGATACGAATAGGACTTCCAAATGGTGTCCTAATAAGCCCAAATGCTAGAGCTAATCTTTCACTGTGCACCCACAAGAGGCGTGCCTTTTCGTCATCCCCCACATCTTGTAATAGTGCCTCATAATTGGGAACATAGCCTGCCGTCTTGGTTTTCATGTTGAGCCACTCCAGCATCCCGCGTATTAATCTAATGTCAGGGTGTGAAGCATCCCCTACTAGGAAATGATGAACAGTTCCTTGACTCTCAATCCAACTGAGGCCTGGTTCTTTCCTTACTCCTTTCTTCTTCATGTTTTTCCTAATAGAAGCTACATTATCCCACCTTCGTGCGGCAGCATACATATTTGAGAGTAACACGTAGGTTGCATCATCACTAGGTTCCAATTCAAGCACATGAAGCGCAGCTACTTTTCCAAGGTCAATATTATTGTGAACAATGCATGCCATGAGCAAAGAACGCCAAATCACTACAGAAGGCTCAAATGGCATTTCCTCAATCAGCTTAACAGCCCTGTCAAGATGGCCTAATCGCCCTAAAAGTCCTACCATGCAAGTATAATGCTCAATACAAGGATTGATATGATAGTCATTTACCATGGAAGTGAAATAAGCTTGACCTTTGTCTAATACCCCCGTGTTGCTACAAGCTGAAAGAACGCCAACAAACGTCACTTTGTCAGCTTTAGTTTTTGTTTTCTGCATATACTCAAATATCCTCAGAGCCTCACTACTGAGACCATGCATGGAATACCCTGAGATCATAGCATTCCATGATACTACATCTCGGTTGCTCATCATTTCAAACACTTCACGAGCATCCTTAATGCTCCCACACTTGGCATACATGTCTATTAAGGCATTTCCAACTGTTATAACTTCATCATAAACGGTTTTAATAGTCAAGGAATGAATTTCGGTTCCAGGCTCTAAGGCTGCTAAGGTAGCACAAGCACAAAGGACACTAGCATATGTCACCTCGGTTCCCTGCATGTTGTCTTCACGCATTTGTAGAAACAAGTCCAATGCTTTCTCTGCATCTCCTAATTGCACATAACCAACAATCAAAGTGTTCCAAGTCACCTCATTTTTGTATGTTGACTCCACAAATAGGTCCACTGAATTGTCCATCTTTCCACATCTGGAATAAACATCTATAAGGGCATTTGATATAAATACATTTGAGTCAAAACCAACCTTCAATACATTGCAATGGATTTGCTTTCCCAACTCTAAATCTGCTGTACTTCCACAAGCTTGAAGCACGCTAGCAAAAGTAAATTGATTCGGAAGGACTAAACTTTGCCTCATTTGACAAAATAGTTCAACAGCCTCTTTGCTCCTCTTGCTCTGAGAGTATCGCGCAATCATGAAACTCCAAGGAATGACATCACATTTTGGAATTTCTTCAAATACAAGCTTAGCATCCTCAAGATCTCCAAATTTCGTATACAAGTCAAGAAGAGCAGCACCAACATAAGGATCCATCTCATAACGCATTTTCAAAGCACAAGCGTGGACACTCCTCCCTAAATCAATGGCCTCTAGTCCAAGAGATGCCTTAAACATGCTAACAAGAGAAAAATTATTCGGCCTTAACCCCGCCATCCTCATATGAGAAAACAGTTCTAACGACTCTTCAAAAAAACCATTCTCTACATAGCATGTCACCATCCCGGTCCAAGAAACCATGTCCTTGCAAATAATATCATCAAATGCTTCTCTAGCATCATCAACAAGGCCACAAGCAGAATACGCGTCGATCAAAGAAGTGCCCACAAACGTATTGGACCCGTGACCTAGCTTATACAAGCACGCGTGGACGCTCCCACCCAACTCTGCCGATTCCACACTCACAAGCAACTTCAAAATCGAAGTAAAAACAAATGGGTTAAGTTCAAGACCTTCCCTTCGTAATCTAACAAACAAATCAATGGCCTCAAGATAGCAAAGAGACTCTGCACACCCCTGAATCAAGGTAACATACGAAACGGTGTTTCTTTTGGGCATTTCATCGAACAACTTGCGTGCATCAGACAATAAGTCTGTTTTTACATACATGTTCAATAGTACATTCCATGCAAACAAGTCCAAACAACTACCTCTCTTTAGAATATCACAGTGGAGGGCTTTCCCCGAGGTGGGTTCGCCATTTTTCACGCAATTCTGGAGCGTAATTGCGTATGCATGAGAATTGAACTCTGATGCTGTGTTATGGCTTGTGAAAAGAGTGGGTTTGTATTGTTCGGTGATTTGGAGAGCTTGGTTTGAGAACCCATACTGTGAACAGTGAATAAAAGTGGTGGATGTGAATTGGGTTGACAACGTTTTACAACAACGGGAGTATCTAATCATGCCCTTGTTTTGATTCTCTTGTCAACTTCAAGAGACGATTTATGCTCCTCATCTAAATTGATCAGGATTCGAATTGATGAAGATTCGATTCTTGAGTCACGTCACAAGAGACAATTTATGATTGGCTATAGTCGTAAACTTCACCATTTGGTTCATACACTTTTTTTTTAAAAACCCTGCGGTAATATGTGGTAATATGTGGTAGAGAAGAATCATGAGACACATCTTTGGTTATTGGAATGGGTTACCTAGACGTGGTTACTGGAATGGGTTAACTTGTTCATCGTGGAAGCATATACCATGCATTACTAAGCCTAGGCTCGTTTGATTGGTAAGTTTATTCCTCACATAATTGATTAGGATTCGTTTCTTGAGTCATGCCATAAGAAAGTAATTTTTCAAGAATTTTCTTGTTCCGGCGTGAACGGCCTACTTTTGACTGGACTGCATAAGAGGGAGCCCGGACAATCCGACCACGTAACAAAAAAATGTATTTCTAGGCTTCGGTTAGAAAAAGTAGCGTCCAACTTGGGTTGTAGTCTGGATTGTATTAAGGAATGATTTTTTCACAAATAGCCGCTTAAGTGATAACTAGTCAATGATGAGGAAGGCAACGAACATGTAAGCAATTGGTATGGCTAAACTTGCAAGTTGTCAGAGAACCACTTCTAGTGAAGTTGGTAACTCATCCCCCTCCTCCAGTAGTAACCAAGTTTCGAGTCCCACGAGGGGCAGGACTTTGGGGGCCAGAGATATGAATAGCCTCAGGACCCTTTGCTACCCCTAACACTCCACTGATATATATTGCCTGACAAAAAAAAAAAAAAAACACTTGCAAGCTGTCGACTAACCACACGAAATGATTAAGGGGCACACCTCAGTTTGCTAATACACAAGTTGTATAATAACAATTTGACATAATTGAAGAAGTGCTGCATCTCACAAAAATTTAACATATAGTTTCGCATACGCATTCCTTCTCAATAAAGATGAGCATTTGAAGGGTAAAAAATAATGTACATACAAATATATATAACTTACTTCTCAAGAGTGTGTTTTCGTGTATTGGAAACAGAAGACTGAGTATCCATAAGTATGACAATACAAACATTTGAGGCAGTAGCTACGAAGAACTTTCCATTCGTTTGGCTATTTTCGTGCAGCAGAAGCAGAAGAGTCCTGTTCGGTTTCTTTGCGAGACGCTTCCCAGAGTCGATGCTCAATAGCCAGTTTCCTCAGCTCCATCAAACCTTGCTCAACTAGAAGATCATACACTCGACATAAGAGTATAAAGTCGAAAAGTAAGCTGAAAGAAAATATTTTGACAACTCTTGCGCACCCCTTGACTACTCCTTGGGGACCAATCCTACTGCCCACTTGCAGGGGTCCCAATTAAAGCTAGAGCGAAGATCAACATGGACTAGCCCCAAAGGAGTTAATAACACATTAGAGGTTTCAAATTTGAGACCTTGGAGGGAGCAAACCCCCAAGTCCCAAGCCAAGCTGAAAAGGAAATATAATGGCATGATAGTTCAAAAAAGCTCAAATTCAACAAGAAGGCTGCAGCCATCATGGTGTGTCATATTTCTACTATTTATAAACACGGGCATTGTTATTTATATAATTCCCACAATAGCATGAGTAATTTGCCCTAGAAATTCCAGCTTCGTGCACTTAAGCTGCAGTTTTGATCATCTCAAGAGCAGCCATACTAAGATTGTTGGAGACCAACCTGACATAATGTCGGATTGGAAGCTCATATTCAAGGGAGAGAGACTACCCAAAAGCAGAGGTTATGTTTTCTCATATCATTTACTCGTTCATGGTCAATGGTGTAATTGTTTCCCAAATATACTCCTTGCGAACCATCCAACTACACCCTTTGTTATTTTCTTGGAAACCTGCTCAAGACAGGAATGATGGTCCGCGAGCATGTTTTGTATCTTGTAAGGATTTTTAGAGCACCTCTAAATCCACAAATGCTTACTTGTTATTCCTTCTGATGATGGGTAGATACATTTCTAGAAGCACCAACATGACCTGCCTTGGGCACCTACACACTTCTAAAAGCGTGTGCAAGATTTCTTCAGCGTGCGTCAATAAACGTTCTAAATTGATACTATCTACTCTATAGCAAAACTTCAGTGACACCTCAATTGAGATCCTTGTTGATAGACTCTCTTCAATGATTTTTGAACCATGCAATTGAAAACAATTTTATGCAATCATTCATGATTTGACGTTTGAATTACTCCGTTTTAAACAGTAACTTTTAGAACATGAATAAATCATGCCCACAGTTTTGCCTTCGTTTCCCTTTTTTCAACTTTTGCAATGGCACTGTTGAAACCGCCAATCAATAACTGCATGTAAAGATGGGGATTGTAATCAAGTAACATACCATCAACAGAGTCATGTGTGGATGGTGAGTGCCCACTGCGGCTAATCCAAAATTGGAGTCGCTCTTTGGCAATCTCCTCTTCAATACCATGGACTTCGGCTCTTCTCCAAAAGTAAGTAAGCCAAGCCTAAGCAAGTTAGAAGGGATATAAACAAGAATCCAGTCGTCAGAATTAGAAAACCAGTTTGATCTCAAAATCAATTGCGTAGAAATAGAATAAGAAAAAGTAAAATTATGCACAACCATTAAATTGAGGTCATTGTTCAATGAAGAATTGTTAAAATTTAGAGTTATCTCTACGAAAATTAATGAGGGTTAGGGATGTAGATTGAGGTGTAAATAAAAGAAATCTCCACATGTAGCACATCTCTTCGCGAATATCAACGTTGTCAAGAAGGCTGGAGCGAGAATGAACTATTTGAGCTTAAAATTTTGCTTTAAGCACATTAGCATTAGCTACTCGGACAAATGAAGTGGCTTCTACCTAGTAACAACATTGGTAAAAAGGGCAAACCCAGTGTACAAGGCTCCCACCAATGTTGTTACTAGCTACTGGTAGTAACAACATTGGTAAAATAGAAATAACATACCATGTATTGACGAAGCACCATACTATGTTTTATAACCACATGAAACATGCACTTCGTTAAGAGTGTGACATGTATAAAATTAGCATGATTGTGCTAACAATGCTCTGTAAGAGAGAAATCTCAGACCTCCTTGAACAGAACATCTTCAGACTCTTCCGGACTCAGTTCTGCAGCGAAACAAAGACCTCAAAGTTAAACCCAGGTTCATTATGAAATTGGATGATTCATAATGCTGTGTGCAGAAAAGTTTTTACATGGACTTAAATGATCCATACTGCTATGTACAGAAGTTTTAACAAAGTCTCATCTTTGAGTTTTCAATGTTGGTCCAAAGTAGTTTGGGCAGTACTTGATTATTAAGAACAACTGAATAAGGACATAAACAGCAACCAACTCCCATTCTGAAAGAAACAAATTCATGTGCTGAGGAAGGAACAAAAGCAAAACTATTTCTGTATGATATCGTCAAAGAGTTAAACAAAATAATGACAAGGGACAAGTTTGCCCTAGTGACATTTTTCCAGGAAGGTTGCATTTTGCTGAGGTGTGGATACTGCTAGCGTTCTGTAAGTTTTGACTGCGAGAATTCATCAATTGAGTGTTGGATCATTGCCTTCCCACTAAATGGCAGCCATACGCTCTGGAATATCAAAGCATCGTAGCTTCTATAGCAAAATGCCATAGTAAGTTACACTAAACAAACTCTAAAGTATACAAAATGAACAACATACCAACTGCATCCGTGTACTTTGGGTCGCCAGGTGACTTGATATCTGCACATAAAATAATTACACCAGTAAGTGAAAAGAGGAAACAAGTATTTCAGTGCATAATCGAACATGAGAGATTGTCATTTTCCTTCCTGTACCAATAGACTTCCTCAAAGCAACAAACAAATTTCACAGTCAAAGAACTCCATTCCTAGTTAACTACTACCCCAAAACATAATCTAGAAAACATCAACATCCTTGAGATTGGCTAACATGCTCAAATAGTTTAAAAAAAAAAAAACAGGAAAATGAGACGGACAAGGGAAACAAGAAATTAGAATCTATACCGGCTTTTATTCCCCAGGTGAAGCTATGCTTCAAAAAGTTTGAATGTGTCCAACTCTTTATGGGAAAGAGCCTTTCGGGGAAAAAGAAAATATACTTTAAGTCGGAGGGTAGTTTTGCCAGTTCACCAATATTTCCCCTCAGTAATTGGGCCAACCTATTCAAAGACAGCTGATTTTGGACAAGGGTTTTGATAAAAGGGCAACCTCATTTAAGAACTAAAATCACCAATTATCCATTGTTACACACAAGTCTACATGGGACAATGAAGACTTTTCAGTGCCTCACTGAAGAGAGAGGATCAGAGGACCCATTCATAAACAGTGCTGCCATTTTCAACGAGAAACCACATATTGTGAGGGAGCTTATCTATTTAAGCAGGTATCAGCCATCAAGCATATCAGGAACACGCATATTACAAACCTGAATTGGATAGTCGAGTTGTATTTGCACGCCGCTGCTGTGCCAGTGCAAGCACGATGGCATCCTCAACCTGGTAAAAAGCAACCATAGATCATGTAAGTAGGTACTTCGATGGAAGAAATACTACACTATACACAACTGCAGTTGCAGAACATGGAGAAATGAAGAAAAAGAGAAAAACAGAGCAAGCAGCCTGGACTGAAGAATAAAAACTACTGACGAGCAGTGAAGCGTACAAGATAAAAGCAAAACAAAAAAATCTTATACTTCAGAAGGAAACCTTCAATGACACAAGTTCCTTCAAGCCCATTTCAACTGAAAGCATACTTTCTATATTCCCTTCTCCAGTCAGATCAAAGTCCTCGAAAAGTTTGCTCCTTCTCTCGGGATTCTCATCGCCTGCTCAACAGTGTAGATAAAAAGGCATCAACGATGAATAAAAAGGTGATATCCCAAAGAAAATTTGTTATCTCTATAAGACGGAAATCAATGATGATATAGGTGCTAACATTTCTCCCACCCTTCCTCTTTCGCTTTTTGCCCTGCAGAAATAACAACTTCAAAAGGAAGAGGTGCCAAAGATGACCAGTACTCGTACTTTGACACTGCAATATCTGCACAAATGCCTGAAGGACAAAGGAATATTGCGATACAATAAATCTGATTAGAGAGAGAATAGGTTATGACAGAAATCCCAATCCAGTAAAACACTTGTAGACCAAGCAGGAATTAACCTGATCACATTCTATTCAGACAGCTAAAAAAATGCAGAGCTAATTGACAAGAGATATGCACACACTCTAAGTAGATGGAACGCCCAAGTCTGAGTACTTTTGAAACCCCAATGATACAAGTTCAAGGCTGTTACATCGTGGGAAATTTCAAAGAAAAAGAAAGGTACTTTTATAAGCACCCAGTTTAAAATTTTGAAGCTTTTGAGGTCTTCTTTTGAGAGAGATAAGATTGAATGACGCAGAAAAGGTCAATCCATGTTTGAATGAACATACAAAAGAAGTCACAACCTGGGATACAAGAAATAAATTACACGAGAACTTTAGTCTTAACTATATAGGTTGGATAAAGTGAATAACTAAAGGCGCACATGAACTTTTTTTCCCCTGTTTTTGTGTCGGTAAGAAAATGAAATTTCTTTTTTAAATTAAGTAAAACATAATTGTAACATGTAGATTACCAAGTCGTGCAGCTAAACCCCAATAACGTGCGAGCCAACACCTCTTAAGAACAACTTCTTCCTGCATGGTGATTTGCTGGTAAATTCAATTTTGGAAAAAATGATAGTAGTACGTATCAAGCAACAAAGAAAGAACCTACCATTTCACTTTGTGTTAAAACCATCCTCTGTGTCATTGAGCGAAGACCTTTAACTTCAGATTCAGTTCCCTGAAGCTGGTCTACAGCAGCTGCAGCCTCAGTTTTCACTTTCTGATTCAAGCAAAATATAACATACAAATATGGTGATGGAAGATCTATTAAATTTGCATAGGAACTATATATGCTATAATGAATAATTACAGTGGAAGCATTATTACCTTAAGTTCAGCCCGAAGGGATACAATTTCCACGTCTACCCCATCGTTTGTTTGCTTTGCTTCTTTAAGCGCAGCCTATAATTTTATGTAGATCTTTTCGTTATGCTTGAAGGACACAAGGCAAATGAACTAGTAATAAGAAGTCAAAAATAATGGCCTGAAATGCCCTGTAACATCCTATTTTACAAAATTTTAATGTATAAAATTCTATTTTCCAGAACACCAAACCACTCATAAGTAAATATAAAATTCTGTTTTCCACTTGCACGATGGCCTAGGCGACTCAATTTCAAGACAAGAAACTGAGAGGTTCATCAGTAAACCTTTATTCAAAATGAAGAAATAACTCAACCACCACCCACCTCTCTTTGACGCAGTGCAGCTTCCTTCCTGCGAGTGATTCACATGAGAAATTTTGATCAGTATCACAAAGAAAGAGCTATAAGAAGAACATATGATCCAAAGAGAGAGGTGATGTAGGAGGCATTCATTTACCAGCATACCTGCTCAATAATTTTGCTTCTAAAGAGACTCCTTCTCCAAGAGCAGCTACCTGAGGAATCAGAATTGAACAGCAAGTCAGTATCAAAATTAGACAGACCTGGGTCAAAGAGGACAGTCCAATCAAGTCCGTAGAACAGTCTCGTGCTTGCACGCCCTTACTTAATGAGGCAAGGAGATAACATCTCATTGGCAGGAATATAAAACTCCGTATTTTTCAGGATGTACTTCTTGAAAATTTTAAATGATTTTTGATGTCATCATGAAAGCTATTTGCTCTGCATTGTGGGAAAAATTGGACTAAAGTTTGATTTCTTTGAAGGAAAACAAAGAAAACCTCAAAAGTAACTTCAAACTTGAGCAAGTCATAAGTGTGACTAATTGTTTAGAGAATTGGTAAGAAATACACATGAAGCCTGTCCAAAAGTGAAACAGAGGACAATCAAATTGCAGGTTAGGGATTATCTATCGCCAGAGTCATGGAAGTGAAATAAGTGTTCCGAAATGTACAAACTCTCGTATAACATCCACTTGAGAAGCAAATATCTAGAAGCTGCTACAAAATTGCTAAATATGAGAATATTATTCATAGGACGATTTCTAGTTAGAAGGCACCACACTATTACATTTCCAGATGTGCAACAGCTACAATAAATACATAACCTGTTTCTCAAGGTCCTTAACTCTAGCCTCTGCTTCCTTGCAACCCTCTTCTGCAAGACTAAGCTGTAAGTAAACATAGTCCAAACTTATTGTTATTCACCACGGACAGCATGTTTGAAAGGCTATATGATCGATGGTAATATTGCACTGTTATTCTTTTTTGACAGAGAAGGAAAGATAGAAAAACAAAAATTGCACCTTTTGAAGAATATTCTCATTCTCTTCTTGTAGCATATCAAGCTGCAGAATGAGTAGAAATTAGATTTGTAAGAGAATATTCAAGCATAGAAAACAAACCATCCTCCTCTTATGTCACTAAATAACAAACTTATGATGCATATTCAGATGTCAAGCTCATGCTGACATGGGAATTTTTTTTTGGAGATTAATTGACATGGAAAGGAACACTAACATACTTCATCATGAAGGGCAGAAGCATCCCGTTGATCTCCTGTATCTTTCAAGTTCATCTGCCCCATATCTGAAGCAAATCTGCAGTTTATATAAGTTTCAATGTTATATAAGTACGATATGTTCTCCAGAATAGGCCAACCAAGAGAGCATACAATGATCATGAGTACATGCAAGGGGATTTATGCATGCACAGATGGAAGTATTTCTTCGGCTGAGCAATGAAGCATAGATTCTATTACGCAAAGTTCGCTCTTTGTTGTCCGAGACTATGGTTATACAAACATGGAGACTTATCTTTGAGTCACAATGATAGTAAAAGACAATAAGGAGGAACTTTAGTTTTTTGACCTTTTCTCTCTGTGCCTAGTAGAGGGAGGATCAATTGGTGGTATAGGAATTGGAGTCTTCAGCGATGTTCTACTAGGTGGTACTGATGGAATTGTGCGAATAGACATCATAGGCGTTGCAGCTGATGTTGAGCGAACTGAAGGAGCTTCCTCTACAATGTTCCGTGCCAACTAAGAATGACAAAAGAACATCCAATTAGCTACCTTCTTGAAATCACAACTATCACATCAAACCCAAGCCCCCACTAATTACACATACATATGTTGATGAATTGCAAAGAAGATGCAAACTAATGCATACTTCAAAAGCCGGAAACTTTCACAGGGCAGCTTAATGTGAAGCAAAGTCCCACATCACTTGGGTACCAAAGTAATATGTAGAATATAAGCATGAGGGCACCCTCACTTCAAGAGCTTGCTTTTAGGGTTGAGCTCTACCCAAGACCGTGTAACATGGTATCAGAACTGGGTAAGCCAAGGATGGGTAGGGTGCGTGTCCCTGGCCTGCACGTGTCAGGTGCTACCGAGTGAGCACGTTGGGTGTGAAGCAAATCCCACATCACTTGGGTACCAAAGTAATATGCAGAATATAAGCGTGAGGGCACCCTTGAACCTCACTTCAAGAGCTACCTTTTGGGGTTGAGTTCTACCCAAGACCATGTAACACTTCATTCATTAGTTATTTACCACTGAGATCCAAGCAATTTGACCGAACTCAAAGCAATAGTTAATTTAATGGGGTTCAATTGCATTTGAACTTGAGGAAGGACAATCCAACCTATGAACAGAAGAACCTGCATTACTCTCTCTCTCTCTCTCACATCACAAACACACACAGTCGTATTCAAATAATTAGGTAATTTTTCTGATACGTAACAGTAACTGTATTTGATCTTGAACTTGAGGAAGCACAATCCAAGCTATGAAGAAGCTGCATTACACATTCTGTCTCTCAATATTCGTGGATCTAACAGAAAGGCAGGTGCATTGGACCATAATGAACACTAAGATCTAAAATCCAAACTCAGTGTTTGGTTTCCCAAAATTCACTTCAGAAAACAATTAAAGACATAATTTTCAACCATGGTCCATCACAACTTCTGAAAACACAGCGATAGCAAAATCGACCCCACAAAGGCACCAGATCAAAATGCAATGATTACGCCAACTAATGCATACTTCCAAAGCTCGAAACTTTTGCAGAGCAGCTTAATTCATTAGTCATTTAAAACTTGGGATAACACAATCCGAGCAATTTAACGGTGTTAACCTGTATTTGCTCTTGAGGAAGCATAATCCAAGCTAAGAAGAACCTGCATCACTCTCTTTCTCTCTCTCTAAACCATATTCAAATGATTAGTTTCTCTAACAGCATTTAACTGTATTTAAACTTAAAGAAGCACAATCTCTCTCTCTCTCTCTCTCTCTCTCTCTCTCTTGTATTCAAATAATTAGTTTTTGTTAAGCATATTTAACTGTAATTAAATTTGAGCAAGCACAATCCAAGCGATGAAGAAGCAGCATCTTTGACACACATACAATTGTATTCATATGATTAGGATTTTTTTGTTAAACAGTATTTACTGAATTTGAACTTGAGGAAGCTCAATCCAAGCTAAGAACAAGCTGCATTACTCTCCCTCTCTCTATGTAGATCTAACAGAAAGGGAGGTGCATTGAACCAAAATAATTACTAAGATCAAAATGCAGTAAAAATCACAGACTGGAGTGTACTGAAATTACCGCAGTAGAAGCAGATCTAGTCGACGGAACCACAGGCTTAATACTATTACTGCTGACGTTGTTCAGCCTCGTCGTCGCACCGAACCGAAAATCGTCGAGGACATCGTTTTCCTCGTCGTCGTCGTCGCCGTTATCAGCGGCCTGAGAAGCCATGACCTGAGCGAGTCTCTGAGCGGCGGCTTTGGCGGCGAAGTTCTGGTTTCGCTTGATGTTGGAAATGCCGGTGGCGGAGGAGGACCGGGCGTGGTGGTGGTGGTGGCGCGACGGCGACATTGTCGGAGAGGAGGCGGCGGCGGTTGAGATCGGTTCGGTGCTCCATCGGTGGAGGGAGACTGGACTGTCGGTTTGTCTGAGGGCCATTTATATGTGTTGGGAGTAGTGGTTTGAGAGAGAGAGAGAGAGAGAGTCCAGTTTCTTCGTTTGCTCGTGGAGTGGATCTTCGTGTGGTGTAGTGAGACGCAATTCAGCACAACGTCTGGGAAGAGAGAGAGCGAGAGAAAGTCCAGTTTCTTCGTTTGCTCGTGGAGTGGATCTTCGTGCGGTGGAGTGAGATGCAATTCAGCACAATGTCTGGGAAGAGAGAGAGAGAGAGAGAGACTGTTTACTACTAGTATCAGTACCTATCAGTAAACCAAAGTTTGACCCTTTGGATTTAGAGAAAGGGAAAGGGGAGGTCTGAATTTGTCACCAGATAGAGTAGTAGATTTGCGTGAGAAATGATTTGGGTGAGATTTGTGTTAGAAAAAAGGAGACAAACTAATCGAAACAAAATTAATTCTTTTTAATGTTTTGTTTTGTTATTTGAATGAGTACAGATTAGAGTGGTGTTTTGGCTAAATAATTGAGCCAGATTGTTTTTTATTCTTATTCAAAGCATTTACTAATTTTGTGTCAATTTTTTTTTTTTTGTATATTATTGATTCGTATAGGCGAGAAGAATCTAAAAAGTAAACTTTTTTTGAACCAAATTGAATTGTTTTGAATTATTTTTGTCTTTTGTGATGAACCGCTAATCCACAAAAATTTTAACGCAAAATTAACAAATTCAAAAAAACTGAATAAGGATAAAAAAAATAATCTGACTATCTTTTTTACAAAAACAAAATTGTCTATTAGTGAAATAATTATTATCCTTAGACATGCATGCATCATGATGTCGGTCGTGACACTTTAGAAGCCCTAATCAATAGTATATCAGGGATAATAGTGTATATATAATCACGAAGTTCACAAACTATAAGCGTAGAGTTTGTGGAACACCTCATAATCATGACCCACAATTTCTGTGGATAATAAAGATCGTGGTAAAATTAAGTACAAGCTAATATTAGTAATTATGAAAGAAATTCTAATTAATACTCCATAGATGCAAAAACTTCAGAATGGGAGGAGCTGTAGTGCACCCGTCGCGCTACACCGTGTAGTGGGGCCAATCCGGTCGTCCATCTTGGCATGAACGGCTCGGAGCTCCTACAATCCTAGCTATCCATTGTTCGGATGCAAATCCGAGCCGTTCATTGCCGAGATGGACGGTCGGATTAGCCGTCGGTGCACTACAGCACCCGCGGGTCCAAAAGTTCGTAGTAGCAAACCATACCTTTGTCCAAATTTTGCCATTTCTTACTAGGGTTGTGATCTAATAACTCTTGGGAGTAATTCAATACCTGTGACACGTAGGTGTGATCCAACGAGTGCAAGTAGTAGCGACCAACTAATGATTTTAGCACTATTGAAGCACTCTTGCCAAAATTTGACCACATAACACTTATAGCAAGCCAAAAAATATCTTCGGCTCTTAAATAATGGCCACAACAACGATGCTCTAACAGTCACTTTGATGCAGGAGCATATTAGGTTATTGGGAAACATCGTGAAATTCATGCTGAAGTGATTTTCTAATTTCTAGTCAAAGAGTCTAATTACTTTTGTATTTTTTTTATGAGTCTTTCTTTTATCGGTCCTGATAATAGGTGCCCCTGAGACATCTACTTAATTAGGAGCAATTAATGATGTAATTTGGAGTTAATGATGTTTAGGGGCACCTATTTAATTGTAATTAATAATGTTTTATCTTGTTCAACGAATTTCTACGCATTAAAATTTTGCATACTTGGAAGTACTTTCCATGATTTTGTTAGTGGCATTAATTGCATCATCTTGGCTGCCAACATTACCCTTTAGAATAGTTTTTGTTCTAGAAGCCAAAATAATAAGTAGGAGTATGATATACGAAAAATTGGTTTGGAAAGATGCACTAGTTGAGTCAACTCAAATTCAGGAGGCGTACCGCTAAGAGATTTTTGGATTTTTTTGGGGCTTTTTTGTTTTTATTTTTATTCAAAAAAAATTTACGTTGCTAGTTTTGTGACAAACTTTTGTTGATTATTGATTTGTCTTAACAAAAAAAATTGAAAAGTAAAAATTGTACAACTTTTACCCAAAAAATCAACTTTATCTTGGATATTTCAAAAAACATTTGGGTAAAAGTAATGGCTATGTTCGTTTGGAACATTTACTTTGATTTTATTTTGTTTTCCATTCATTACCCTACTTCTTTTTCCAATCATTATCCTATTTTTTCAATTATTACTTTCTCATCTCTCTCTATCTCTCTCCAATCATTACCCCTATTTCCAATCATTACCCTATTTCTCTCTCCACCCACTACCAAAACTAAACTAAACTAAACTCTTAACCAAACAAAACCAAATTACTTTTCCGGTTTGTTTTTACTATAACATGTTGAATATGGATCTTATGTTACAGGCATTGCAAATATCTTTTAAATAATAACAATTTATGAGGCTATAAATATCACATACACATTAGATGAATAAAATAGGATTTGGAAATGTGAACAGTGAATTGGAGGAACAATCCTATCTTCTCTTCTTTTTCTCTCTCAAGTTAGACGAAGGGTAAGCTTTTATTTACAAAAAAAAGAAGTCAAGTTTTATGTTACTGCAATATGCTATGGTATTGGCTTTTTTATTTGAAATCGAGATGTGAAGCATTCATTATCATGGAAAAAACCTTCAAGCAAGGGTATAGTTGGTGTTTAAAATTATTTCTACCGTGACAGTTAATGAAAGTTGGTGGAGTTAATAAGTCATTGCATGGGAACAAGAAACTAGCATTACCCATTAACAATAAATTGCACTTGATCAAGTGCCTCAGGGGCATTCCTTAGCATTAAATTTGCCCCCGATCGAGTGGCTTCCCGAGACTATCCCAACCTCGCAAGTTTCGGCCTACATCTCACTTGCTTTTGGATTGGACCTTCCAATCAAGTGGATAAATCCAAGCCTTCTCAGTCCATCTTAGGAACTCCACAATGTTCTGAGCTACTAGTAATTCTCTCAAATTTTCCATTACATTATCTTTGTTAGGAAAAGAAAAGAACTTCATAGATTGATATTTCACACCCAAGAAGGCGAAAGCAAGGAATCAAAGAAAGGCTCTCTCTCCGTAACGCCATTGACGCCAACCTTTATTACTGTTATGCTTGCGTTCAATATTAGTAGGCTTATTTCTTAGTTCAAATCCACAAAACAAATTGATTATCGCGCAGATAGAACGTACACAAGCTCATCGCAACGATCTCCCGCGAATTAATCCTTTCATCTTCGACATGGGAGATTGATTTTGCTTCATAACATCCGCGTACTGCGCGACGCGACCTTTTAAAGCCGTGTTCTCCTCCGTTAGCCTACTGATATGGATCCGTAGAGCTGTGATTTTTTTCCTCTTCTCGTCACTTCTCCTTATCAATTCAGCCTGCTGCCTCGAAACATCCTCCATCAGTTCCGACATGCTCAGCCGCAGCTCATCCCACTTTTGCTCCCTCTCCCAAATGCCCGAATCAATCCTCCTCCCATCGCGCTCGGATTCAATGCCATCTATCTTCGCGTCCCTGCCTCCTATTCTGTTTTGCTCGTTAGTTTCTCGTTGGAGGAAATTTGTTGGCGTGACTTTGGTGATTTTGAAAGATCTTGTGCTGGTAATGTGAGGATGTTGGACTTGTTTGAAGGAACTTGACAATGGCGTTGATGAATGATCAGCTGATAATTCAGCGGAATCGGATCGCAGCTGGTCGTACTTTTCGGCTAAAGAACGGTATGATTTGTGGAGGTCTTCTACCATTTTTATCAGTTCTGGTCTCTTTTCGTAGTACATTTCAGCTCTCTTGGCAAATGAATCACCATCTTCTTCAATGAGGTTCAACATCATCCTTGTTTTCCTATCCAAATCTGCATATTTGTCACAAGGTTTTGACATACATGAAAAGGAGGAGCTAATCACCATCCCATGGAGGCGAAACATTCCAAATTTTGGGGTTGACGGAGAGTTTGCCCGATTAATTTCAGAGCCCCAGAATAAGTCGAGGCAAGATGATTGAGACCTACGGTCGTTAAAAAAAAGGTTTGATGTTTTGGAAGAAAAGTAGAAAACCAAAATATTATCAAGTGAAAAACAATACGAGATTCAAGCACGTGATAGAAGCATAGTCATATATATTACAGCTCCGTTCTTCTAAACTTTTTGTCTAAAACATTTTTCGGTATTTTTTCAACTTTTTGTTCATCTTTTCATTATAATTTTTGAAGTTAATCTATTGTCTCGACAAGAAAAATAAAAAAGGTATAAAAATGTGGGCAATATGTTAAAAAAAATTCTTATAAGATGACACTTTAGATAAAAAAAAACAACGGTTTGGTATTTTTTTCGGTTTTTGTGAACAATTTTTTTTTGCTTTTGGTCATAATTTTGTACCTTTTAAACTCTTCTCATCGAGATTGATAATTAATTCAAAAAATATGACGCAAATCAAACAAAAATTCTGAAAAAACAAACAAAACGAGATAAATAAAAAAATTTTAAGAGGAACGGAGCCGTATGATCTGGCAGTAACATTTGATGCTTTCTGCATTAAATGGCCATCACAAAATCCTCGTCATTTACATTGAATATACAGTGTCCTAATCAGTGGGGGAGCTAGCATATGTCCAGAGGCACGTGCTCCATTTTTGAAGTTGACAGTCGTAGGGAAAAAATTTTGGACTTCGGATTGGAGCTGTACAGTGAGGTGTACAACATTTGACCCTCGTAGGGGAAATTTCTCAAACTATTTGGGTAAAAGTTTAACAAGTTTACTTTTTTGATTTCTCTCATCAAGATGAATCAACAACTCACAAAAGTTTGATGCAAAATTAACCGATACAAAAAAAATTCAATTAAGGTCAAAAGAACTCAGCCTTATTCTTGTACTTTTGCTGTGACCCTCGTTGGAAAAATTTCACTAATTTAAGTCAAAGCAAAAGTAAGAAGTAAGTAAAACTTCCCCTAAAACCTTGTGATCATCAACAAAGTCAAGCCCATTGCGGGCCAAGCATATAAAATATAAAATTCGGTCTTTCTAACCTCTGCCCACCGGGAGGAGAATAATATTTCAATAATTTTAAAAAAGTTCGAATATCAATACACATATCATGGATATTAATATATTTTCACAACTATCAATATATTTTTTTCAAATATCGATACATCTTTTACGTATTATCCTCCGCTCTAAGAGCAGATGTTAACATTTTCCTACAAAATTTCAGGAGAAAGTGACTGATGTGTTTAATTGTAAATTGGACATCTATGTATCTATATCTATAAAATAAATATGTAAAGTGGGTACTCTCGCCATCAAGCTAGCCTCCATGTCAGTCAATTTTGTTTCATCTAATAAAAATTTTAAATAGCGGTAGTTACATAGGAGTTACGTAGCTTACAGGTTGCTACACATCTCATTTATTGGCCTTTCGAAATTGTTGCACCCCATTATATATTGGTGAAATTGGAGAAATACATGTGCATGCGACCGTGTGTCATCACGTACCAAAATTCACTCGTTTTTGTCAAAAATAACTTTCTAAAATTCAAGACTACTACACTTGATTCCCATTATCTATGTTGGAGTATATCGTCTATGCAATTATGTACTCCTACATCTCAAACTGTGGAGAGAGAGAGAGAGAGAGAGAGAGAGAGAGAGAGAGAGAGAGAGAGACCTGATAAAGTGGAGTGGAGCCATTGAGACTGATGATGGTTATGGTGGCTGTCCCACCACCATGAATAGGAAGAAGCATGCTGCTCACTGCACTTCTCCATGCCCATGGGATAAATATTGATTGAAACTAGGTTTTGAGCCTCCTAAAATGCTTAAGGACCCTCTCTTAAGGAAAGGTTGCCAATCATCTGGCTGATTTTAGGGGTTTCCAATTAACACTTGAATTTATATAATTACTAAAAAGGAGAGATGACAATTGTATTTTGAACTGAACAAGGCTACAATCCAGGCTTTAAAATTGGAACTGAAAATCCACTCTGATTCAAGTTAATTAGCATTATAATCTTGTTTATTTCCGTATTAACTAGATACTTATATTTATTCAATATGTTTGTTTGTCTCTATATCTATAAAGTATAAGGCCTAGTTTAGCTTCTTTTCTTTTCTCTTTTTTGCCTTAATTCAAATTTTTTCGCCTTTGTCATCAACTTTTGTGTAGATTATTGTCTTGTCTCAATGAGAGAAATCGAAAAAATAAAAAATTATGTCCACCTCTTAATTTTTTTTTGAAAAGAAAACCTGGAAATTTTTAACTTATTTTTGTCATTATTTAAAAGATTTTCAGTTTTGATCACAATTTTTTACTTTTCTGGTATATCTTGTTGAGGCAAACTAATACTAGTACTATTTCATAAAATTTAACGCAATACCATCCAAGGCAAAAAAAGAAAAGAAGACATGGCCTATTAAGCCAAACTAGGCCTAAATATACAAGGACTCTCCACATTCGTGTGTGTGAGAGAATTCAATCAATTATTAACTAAATCTTTTCGACAGAGGTAACAATGTAAATTAATAAGCCTTACGATAGGTTGAGTGAGAACATGACAACAAAGTCTTATTCCAGATGCACATAAATTGACTTGGACACCCGATTATATAAAATAAAATAAGGGAAATGATATTGGTACTCCAAAAATTGATGCAGGCACTCCAAAAAATAAAAGAAAGTGACTTTGGAGTTACACTGATTTAGGAGTGTCTGCATCAATTTTTGGAGTGTCAATATCATTTTCCTAAAATAAAATAAAGCCAAAGATAAAACAACAATGTTTACACTGGCATAAAATCAATTGGCTTCATTTCCCACTATTTAATTTATTTTCAAAAAATCAAGTGCAGTCATATCAGTGTTTACACTGGCATATCCTTCAGCTGGTTAATCCATCACCAATAAAACTAAAATCTTCTTCTTCAACTTTTGAATTTTCTCGTCTCCCGGCCATCAAGTCCATCTATAACTTCCTCGCAATCAAAAACTAGAACTGTATTCTTCCGTAGGATCTATTGCTGCATGCCGGAAAGAATTTAATCCAAACATCAATCGGTCTTGTATCCAAATTGATTCGTTTATGTCAACAAGCTCCAACTGCGTCTTTCCTCAACTCTATCTAATGATAAAACCTGACTGCCATTTCGCCATTCTCTTGGATCCTATGCAGCAGATTTCATTTCATTACCACTCTCAGCGTCTTACACACTTGTATCCTATGCTGGAAGACTCCATGGTGATTCCATTCACAGAGTAGTTTCTTTGTTCGGCTGCAGAGGGTAAACGGTGTCGAAAACAATCCTTGCAAACACATGTCGGACTTCACTAAGTCTTCCCAATGCTAAAGACTCGTAATTGATCTTACTCCCTCCTTTTGGAACAAATCCCTTTTCCTTGCCTTTTCTGACACAATGAAATATCATGCCTGCCTTTTCGTGTAGTGCCAACGATATAAAAACCTGAAAATGAAGACAGAGAATCAAATATTTGCACATCATCACATTCGAAAAAGCTCAGAGGCTAAAAAAAAGAAAAAGAAAAGAAGTTAAACTGATGATTGGCAAATAATAAAGTGAGACAAATGGCTGGGGGCAAAGAGTTTGAGAATTGAGGCATATAGGATTCTAAGGATTTTCGAAATTTCATGCGTAGCTTCTGGCATTTAATGATTAATTTGAAGTTCATTTTCAGCACCCTTGAATCTTGCTCTTTGGAGGCTTGGAGCATTTATAAAAACTTTCGAAGTTCTGTTACTTTGTCCTCTTACAAACAAAAACAAATTATTCCAACTGAAAAGGTCAACTAGAGGAAAGGCATGATTAACGAATTTCGATTTAGGAGGGTTCGAGCGGGAGGCCAAAAGTGACATCAACAATCTCAATGCCATAGTGCAACGCTGATACAAGTGAACGCACAAGTTGATTACCAGAACAGCCGTTAAAAAAAAAAAAAAAATGGTTACCAGAACAGATATAAAAAGCCATTTCCAATTACTTTTATTTCTCAATAAAATTAGTTAGCTTAAAGAAGGACGTTGATTAACGAGTTGGATGCTTACCAAATCTGAGTAGGGTGCCTGCGGGTATGCCCTCATGGCTTGGGAAACAGAATGCTCATCTGTCATCTTGTCTAATGCATCTTTTGCTGATGCCGCAAGATCAATGACCTCACCAATCAACGTAGCGTCTGAGTCTATACTTCCAGGTTCTAATAACTCATTAAAGCTCGCGTCATGTGGTTCAGAAATCCTTCTTGCAATGTTTACAGCTTCTGATAAGGACCCTCCACAATGTACAGCAATGCTAAATGCAGCAACCACCAAAGGATCTCGTGGATGATCTGCTAGAGCTTTATGAAATGCCAGGAGACAAACCCTGTCAATACAAACTTGTGCTTTAGTTCGAAGTTCAGGTAATTCAGAATGTTAAAGTTGAGGTGTAGAGAATTACTTAAATATACTACTAGCATCATCACTAAAAAGGCGAGGTTCTACTATCTGGACTCAAGACTACTTTCGCTCTTTGGGAGGATTTGAATTTGCGAAAACCCCCAGCCTGATGGAATGAGTTCTATAGTAGTTATGATGGCCCCTTTAGCCTGAGACCTCGAACATGCATTTCGTGGTGCCACAGCACATCCAAGCATACATATCTTAAAATGCTGAGAATTGAAAAATTGCCGGACAATTAACAATTTTAACCATTTGACAAGGAATTTAAAATCACCTCCCATTGTTCAAATACTCAAACCCTTTTAATGTCATCGAATTTGTTTTCAAACTTAGGGGGCAGGTTGGGAGATTCCTTAGAGACTTCTACCCGTATATTTATTTTATATTTAATATCTACGAACTCTCTCCATACATACTGAGGCAGAAGAAACATTCTATAATGTGCACCCTATAGAATTTTTAATATCCACCTAACAACAACCAATATGTTACCACATTCAACCAAGAAAGGTTTGAGAATTACTAGATATGCTGATTGTTGGCCTATATACTATGTGGCAAAAGATTTTCCTATTTGATCTCTCCACGACGTCCTTCCCCAAGACACGTTTATATCTCTCGCTCACCAATTGATATCTACTCGCCACTAGTAGAAGCTAGCCCCATTGGGGTAGGAGGGCATTTCCATCATGAAAAAGCCTAACAAAGTTTAACCAAAATGGAGTGTGAGCGTGCATGTACAAGCTACCAAAATGCATGATGATACTCCATATGTTTGCTTATAGGCAAGGAGAAGTTTTATAAGATAATGCACCGGGGGCACATTCTCTAAGCCATCCATACAAATATTCCAACCATGAGAAATGCGCTCTCTTACACACTAAGATAATTTGAAATAGTTCTTAAAATTTTCCTTTTTCGGTAAGCAAAATGAGGAGATTACAAACAACTAAGAAATTACATACCACAAGCTAGAATGGCATGGCCGGTCAGGTGCCAACAGTCTGTCCAAGCTAGAAAACAATGACTGCACAAAAACAAACCAAGAACAACCGAAACATGATGTAACGAAATGAAAGCAAAAGCACCAAATCAAAGATAATTCTAAATTAACATCTGCATGACCATTGCATCAATGAAATTAACAACGATCATGATGGAAGTGGAAGAACACCAATGCCAGGGATAAACACAACAATGTTAGAAAAATATCGTACATGATTCAGGTAACACAGTTCGACACTTAAAATTACTACGGAGAAGAAAAAAGCAGGTGATGACTAACTGATAGCAAGAAAATGTATAGCCAATTAACATGCAGTGATCTTACCACAAGCATGTTAGATCTTGTGTCCCGCCTCCGAAAACCTTGAGAAACAAAATATGCTGCCTGTAAATGCATGCAACAGCTTATATCGTCATCATGATACACAGGAGAAAGTGTTTGTTTTTTTTTTGGATAATGCAGTTATCAACAGCAGGAGGAAAAAAATCGTACTTGTAGGGGTAGAAGTATCTCCAGAAGCCCAAACTTCCATAATAACCGCAAAGAGGCTTCTGCAGATCCATATGCCAGCATATAATTCAATTCCATAAGAATCCTTCCCTACAACATTTGGAGTTTGCAAGTAAATTACATACCAAAAAGGGTCAAAAAGTCAAATTACATGACTTGGACGGATGGACCAGAACTTTGATACCCTGTCAAGTCTCAACAATAAAGAAGATAATTCTTTCATAGAACGAGCTGTTTCTCTGGAAAAATGGAATCCTAAACGAGCAGCAATTCTCATCCCACGTAAAATGCGAGCTGTAGAAATACTAATTAGAAGTTAGATGCCTTCTAAATGTGGTTGAAAGGCAAACATCAAGAAGGTAAGGGGAGAGAGAGAGAGAGAGAGAGAGAGAGAGAGAGAGAGAGAGAGAGAGAGAGATCACCACAATCATCCTCAAAAGAAGTACTTGCAGGTATTACAGTCCGCACCTGTGGATCAACAGGTGATAAATACGGGCTGTGTAAATTACGAACGTAGTAACTCCTGAAACTGAAGCAACAAGAATTACATACATACTTTAGCTTTCTCCATATCTTCTAATCCCCCCAAATAGTCATAAACAACCTTTGCGAAGGGGTCAAACATTAACCTGCAAAAGCCAAAAGAGTGCGAAAATGTAAATTCAAGTAATATTATCATGAAAGTCATTGACTCACTTTTAATATACAATGGCACTGATTCAAAAGCAAATGCATTTAAGTAACTCCTCAAGGGTCAGGTAGATTACCCATTAATCGTAAAATCCCTTTGTAAACAATTTCTCCATCGAATAAAATCATCCTCATTGCAACCACGAGGCTTTCTGAAACCAAAATTCGAATTCCTTACATACTTCCTCCCACAGGTGCTAAAACTTGAAACCTACTCAATAAGAAACGATGTGAAAGAGGGTAAGACAAAGAACAGAGTCGAATCATATTGCACACAATGACACAAACCTGCTCGACTTAAATTCCACAATGCATCATGAAAAGATAATTAACTGCTTGGTACATAGAAGTAGGCAAATGCACATCTATATTACCCAGAAACAAACCTCAATAATTGTGCCATCTACATGCACATGGCAAATGGGAAACCGCCTGCCAACAACTTCACACCGTGAAAATGTTCTTAATACCTGCAAAATGTGGACCAGATTAAACTGTTTATGCCGCAACCTATTGATTTGAGACGAAGAAAGCAAAAGCTGGCAAGTAATAAACTGAATTTGCAACAATAGGGATGAGTTTTTATCCTTCATAAACCAAAGGAAACCGGTAATTCTTTTGCCACTACCCCTACTTTCTCTAACCTAACCAAACCAAACTGAGCCTTATGTCCCAATCACTTGGCGTCGGCTACATGAATCCTACTTTCTCTGACTTACATTTTTACCTTTTCCCCCTAAAAAGGTACATAACTGCTATAGTTGTAAGTAAGATAAACTAACAGTGTGGCTGTGGGGAGGAAATTGGAAGCCAAAGTCTAGATTCTGGATATAACCAGCATTTTACAAATGATTGAACTTCCAGATATACCAGGCACTTGAGGTGTTAAATAGTAAAGACTCTGTTACTAGTAAACCATCTGAGTTAATTATTATGATAATGGTCCAAACTGAAGCTTACTATGAGATTTCACCAAAAAAGCACAAGTATACAAAAGGATATACCTCCTTAAGTTCAGCTGATGTAATAATGTCAAAGTCTTTAGGAATTCTCTTCAAGATAAGATCCCGGACACATCCTCCAACAAGGTAGACTTCATATCCTGCAAATGGAAGTATCACTTTTTAGAACATTGGGGAAAAATGAAAATACAGAAAACACAAAGAATCCAAGAGCTATGTAGCACCGACACTCCAAAAGGGCGCCGTGTCCACGTATTGGACACGGGGACACGGCGGGGACACGCGGGGAAACGTATTGGACACGCCACGTGGCGTGTCCAATAATTTTTATTATTTTTTGATAGGGGACACGGCGGGGACACGGCTGGGGACACGGCTGGGCGTCAAAATGTAATATTTTTTAAAATTTTGGGGGTTAATATGAAATTATTCAAAATATTTGGGTTAAACTGTAATTTTTCTTTTAAAAAAAAGTTATACAATTTGTGAACTTATTCATATACAATGGTTCATAATTTTTTATATATATATATGTAAATATATTTATTTATTATTTATTTATACACGTGGCGTGTCTCCCGCCGTGTCTGTATCCCCATTTTTTTAGAATTGCCGTGTCCCGTGTCCGTGTCCGTATCTGTATCCGTGTCTGTGTCCGTGCTACATAGTCCAAGAGGAAATGCATGATTGACCTTTTTATGTGGATGCTCATGATAGTCACGGGATTGCAGGGCAAAATCAAAGTACTTGTAAATTTGTAATAACAATACGAGGAAAAAAGTTCCCAAATTCATTTTTTAATATAAAAATAAGCAAAACAAGAACTGGCAGAATAAGTCAAGCATCTACGTATCGTTTTTCTTTTGGGTGAGTTCAAACATCACCATAAAATTCACATATAGAGCATCAACGATTCAAAAAAGTACAAAACAAGGAAAGTCGGATTGAGCATTCCAAGTGAATGACCGTTCCATTTCTTCCCAAACTCATTCCCAGGAATCAAACTGCCTAAACTCTTAAACGCAAAAGGCAAACTTTGGACCCAGGGCTCTAGCCCAAGCAGTCATGGAGGGGGGCCTTAGTGCCTGTGGGAAAGGTCTCAGGTTCGAGTTCATGGAGCAAAATCAGCCGGCTGTTGTAACACTAACCACTAACCCTATCACTGTGGCGAAAAATAAGAGAGGCAAACTCTGGTACCTTTTTTCCTCAGCCCATTCAGAACCATTCGTGTTGGTTTCCCAATCATAGACGTCTTGATTCCAAGATCTTTTGAACTCAATTTCTTCCATTCAGGTGCCTTGCTATCACCATTACCTATTTCACAAAACCAAAACAATTCAAAAACTTCTACATTGGCAATAGCAATACGCTACTCTCCAAAATCTATTCAACATTGAAGTTAAACAAATCTAATCTTTACCGCAAACGAATTAAACAGAAGGACTCACTATTTCACACCAAAACAAATAAAAATCTTCCACAATTGCAATGGGAAAACATAACTTTGGAAGCTTCCAAATTCAAAAGCTTCCAAATCAATTCAAAAGCTAAAAAAAATCTAATCCTTGGCACAAATTACCCAATTCACATCAAAACAATGAGGAAAGATTCAACATTAGAATAAAAGAAACCCAATTTCCAAAAATAATTCAACATTGAAGCCGAAAAAATCCAATCTTTAGCACAAATGAATCAAAAAACTTGACTCACTCTTTACGCTTGACGTTTTCGAATGTTTGATTTCTTGCTTGGAAATACTAAGAGATTCAACAGGTGACACCACTGCTGCAACGGAGCTGCTACGCCGAACCTGCACTAGAAGTAAAAGCTCAGAAGAATTCAGGAGTCTAAGGTCTCAGGTTAGAAACTTCTTAATTGGCCCGCTAGTGGACGGTGAGATTGGTCCCAGTATTAATCGAGAATCACGTAAGCGTAAGCTGGCCCTGAGTTGTAAAAAGAAAACAAACATGAAAGTTTGAAAACGGAAACAAACCTTGTGAGCGCAGCTGACGAGAGGGAGACGGAAAGTGAGGTGGGTTCTGTACGCGAAGCCTTGAACGGATATCGCCATAAATCCACAGAGACTAGTACTTTACCAGCATTTCCTATCATACGAAATGCTGGCAAAGATAAAAGGATAATTTCGGAATTTTTTTAGGGTTCTTATTTTTCAGAGGACGAAGAAGACGAAGATCGAATGGAACACGATGAAGAAGACGAAGAAACATCGTATCAGTTGGGCCGGATATTTTGTGAGTTGTGACCCGTGAATTAGAAGAAGGCCTGATGGCCCAATTTAACTGGGCCTATGTGGTTATGTGGTCAGAGTGGAACCCATATATTTTGGACCCAAAAGGTTGGGCTCATACATACTAATATATTTCAAACCGCCAACCGAACAGAACTGTTCCGCATCCACCATCATTGTTATTTTAGGATCCGTAAACTACCTTGGTTTGGTTCATTGAAGGTTCGGTTTGGGAGGTTTGGACGGATCAATTCTTTCGCTCAGCAGTCCTAAGAACAACAACTAGTGTTATTTTGTTCACCCGCACAAAATGTAGGTGAACATTAGTCATTTTACGTCCGGAGACCGAGTCGACAACGAGTTAAACTTCGATAGCCAGAGATGAACGTTTGTAGGATCTTATTTTTCTAAAAGCTGATGCAAAAATTGGCTAGGTCCGTTTTTTGGCTGAGTAAAAAAAAATATTAATCTTTATAAAGGATTAAAAAGATTAAAGGGATATGTTTATTTTTTCCAAGCGACCGCAGGAATTTCCTCAATGACTTCCCGTACATTTGATGTTTATTGGCCAAATTAATTCATAGAAAGCATCCTTTGCAGGGAAGACTAGCCTAAAAAGTGAGACCAAAATCAGAAGATAGGTCATCAGTGTCCCAAGCCTTGGTCCTGAATCTTAAGATGGTATTTTTCGAGATCTTTTTCGCCTTTTTGATCAAAAGTTCATTTTTTCGACTCGTCTCAACAAGTAAAACCGAAAGACTAAAAAGGAAGAAAATGTACTAATAAATTTGTAAGAAGTCTAAACTAAAAGAGGATAGACTAGTGGGCCTAACGGACCATTACATCATGTTTTCAACTTGGGAGAACAGTTTGAAATGCTATGGGCCACCGGTGGGCCTAAAGGGCCTGTCTGAATACAGGCACTCTTCACGTCTCTAGTGCTTTTCTAAACACTTTGTTCGGTTTTGAGAAAAAAATTTGATCTCACGAGTGGTAAAGAGAGTAGAGAGATAAATAAAAAAACTTATTGAGAACCGTACAGAAAGTAATTTTTTTTTTTTCAAAACTTGTAAAAGAATAGAAGACAATAAAATAAAAAAAAAAGGCAAGACGTGCAAAAAAAAATAATTAGTGAACTTTTGTGTTACAAAGAGGTCAACTTGAACAGAATGATATAAATACCAAACCGTTATGGTTTGGTTAGTACATCTTAGGCTATGTTATGAAACCCCAAAACCAATTATATATTATTTTGGGGTACATATATACCTCTACAATTAGAGATATATATATATATATATTTATATATAAAGCAGAAAAAACAAAATAAACAATAATATAAATAAATTACAAAATAACTAGAGAAGAGCTCAAAATAAAAGAAAAAAAAAGAAAAGATGATGGGATAATTTAACAAATGGTACACGTGAGGGGGGATGATGAGTACGTAAACAATAATTTAATTAATTTAAGGATTCCTGGCATAATGAAGGATCATGACGTGATCTGAAGTGGACGAGTCTGGAAGTAAAGTGATTGTTGTTGTTGGGTCTGTTGAAGTTCTCCATATGTGATCCCTCACGTGCTGCAACGTCAAGAAAGGTAGAAGCTGTTGCCCTCTACATCTTATCTCTATCTGCGTTAACCACATATCACACCGATTATTAATTATCAAACACTAAGTTTTTTTTCTCGGCAAAATGAAGATTTATGGATTCGAAAAGGGTACATCGAGTGGGGAACTCCCTAAGCACAGACGCTTAACGAGAAAAGGAACAAAAAGCCATACAATAGAAAATTGGACAGCACCACTCCTCAAAAAAAAAAAAAAAAATACACAAAGTTAATAGTGATGATAACAAAAGTTTTCATCAAATAGGCCATAGAGATTAAAAAAAAAAAAAAAACAATTTATGTACTCTCAATGGTTAAATGTGAATATTTTTCTTGCTCCGGCGTAGAATTACCCTCCTTTTGCCTTGCAATCTTAGAATATTGGAAGGTTTCTTCTATAATTTGAAATATCAAGTTCAGTGGAATGACTAATCGGAGGGACCAATCTCTAGTTGACATTTGGAGGTTGAGGATATTGAAAGCTCTAGTTGTATTATGAGAATAATTTGGTTCTACGTTCAATAACTAATTAGTAAGATCATTTTTGAAAGGATTAATTTCGTAGTAAATTACAAGAAGAATATCATCATCTAATCTAACATTTTTGTAGGTGTGGCATTGGCTACCAATTGAGCTGCCCATAAATAAGTAAATAACCCAGAAATCCATACCTTAATTATTACGGAGCAAACCTATCCTGACCACTATTGTAAGTAATTATTAAAAGTCAAACATGTCCTAATCACTTTTAGGATATCCTTTAATTCATTCATCATCTTTTTAAGCTGAAAACAATTCTTCATGTGATCTGAAAAATCCTGAATTTAAATCACCCTCCTTCACGATCGAGTACATCTGATGAGTCCGACCTCGGTGTTGATTTCTTGCGGCTTTTCCTTATTTTGTTTTGTTGTATTTTATTTGGTTTATTGTAACTGTATTTTAAAAATATATATAAATAGGATAATCTTGTTCGTTAAGAAAAAACCAAAAACCACAATTGTCTTTTGTAATATACTCCTAGTACATAAGCTACCATCTTAATTTGTAATACTATATAAGCTTCTTCCATTATCCTTATTAACTTGTATATTATCTTTTCAAGTTAATAAAATTTCTTTTTCTTATAAAAATAAATCTAAGCCACAAATTCTTCTTGAACTTAACTAGCTGTCATAGTCATCTTGAAGTCATGCTTTGTCACAAGCTTACGTTTCCCCCATTCTAATACTACAGTACTTCCTTTTGTGTTCCTTTAAAAAAAAAAAAAAACTACTTTCCGTATTTCCCTCCGAAGTCAGAGTAATTGCTCATAAAGCACCGCTACGTGATGCATCACGTGTTTGCTCCACTATGTATTGTAATGACAGCCTCACACTTGATAATGGAATCTACATCAATATATTGTGGAGAAGGCCGGTGGAGTACCACGTGATTAGCAATTACTCCTAAATTTCCACTACCTAAGTTAAGTACTTATTTTTTAAATTAAAAGTGATGTATTTTATGTGAATGATTTGTTTCGTAAAACAAAAAATAAGTACTTAAACAATAAAAACCCTAACAGAACGGAGCCTTAATCCATCTGATCTCTCTCTCTCTCTCTCTCTCCCTCTTTTTCCTTCACTCACAAGGAGCAATTTTTTAGTGCCGAGTGGGTACGGGCCATGTGGTGCCGAGCACCATATCGGCCGTCCAAACGTGTATTGGACGGCCCATATCTGTTTGGCTAATTTTTAATTGTAAAATTACCAAAACGTCCCCTCAAATCCAAACAGATTTGAACCGTTCAAAACACGTTTGAATTCCAAAATGCATGTTCGGCACCACGTGACCCGTGCCCACATCGCATTGAAAAACTTCTCACTCTCAAGAGATTCGAGGGAGAGGCTATACTCCAAATAGGGCCGACTGATTGGGGCCTGCCCGACCATCCCACGATAGGAAAAACTGCCCTAATTTAATCATCACGGGACCCACCTTCCCTTTGCTCGTAAGCCTAGTATCATCATAACCTAAGACTTTCTTTGGATTATAGTACTATAGAAACATAGCATATATATGTACAGACGTATATGAAAAATTATACTCTCATATTTTCATTATTTTAATTCTATACGAAAAGTCGTACTAGTATTATTTTTTCGATAAAATACAAACAATACACGTAAACAAAATTTCGACTTTTTCACACAAATTTAAAAATTAATTGAGATGGAAGAAGTAATGAGTAGTATGACAGATATTACGGAAAAAAATATCCATACATGGTACGTACATAAATATTTGTATTTTATCATACGCATAGTTAAACATTGATAGAGATGCATGGAAGAAATAAGGAGCAGTATGACGTATATAACGAATAAGTCTATCCGAACACTGGCAAATATCATGATAACGTGAACTTACTCTTTCCGAAAAAGTAGAACCAATTTTTCGAGCGGAAAAATAAAACACTTAGATGTATGAATTTTTCCAAGTTTTTTCAAACTTAACATGGACGAAGGGAGTAATGAATAGAAATAAGAAAAAAAAATGCCCGAACATAGATCCAGCAAAATCCACACACTGCGATGACTCCAAACAACTTGTTTTTGGATCTATCTCGAAGTCCAGCCAGAGTAACATAATTCTTGAGTAGGGCCATCTGTTCTCGTTCTCAATCATCACTCTAGCAAATTTTAGTAGTTTTTTGAAAGACGCTTTTACGTTTGTGATCCAGCTTTCGCTAGAGCGTTGTATGAATAAGATCCGAAAATCGTTGTCACAATCATTACCTCCTTGTATAATATAGTAGTAGCTATCGCTAGTAGTAGGAATGTAAATAAAAAAAGGTGACGGATCCAAAAGGCACGGCGTGGTATCAGCACTATTTATAACCCATTTCATGCACGTCTCACTCACGTTGCTTTCCCTCTCAATCAAACCCTAATTTGAAAAGGTCAATATTAGGGTTTTCTTTAAAGGAGAAAAATTATTCTGACTGATTATAATGTAACCTGGCCAAAGCATCTTTAATTCCAAAATATTGGGGCTAGTTTTTTATATTGTTTAGTCTATTATGCATGCATTAATTCCATTCCCCCATTAAAAGAATTTTTTTTTAAACAATTATCGATCTGCCGTCGTGCTTTTTTGAATTATTCGCTTCTTTTCAACGACTCGGAATGATTCTGTTGTAGATTTCTCCCTCATGCAATACTTTTTCTCTAACGTTAAAAAAATAACTTTTTACTATTTCTACAATAAAACTTTTTAATCCTATTGGTTGGTTGTGGAATATGATGATTGGGGGGGTCTATCTAATTCCCTCAAAGTGCACCACTTAGGGTTTTTGATGGACCCTGTAAAACCAGAATTTATGGGAAAAGAAAGTGAGCAAAAGGGCCTACAATAATAGCTGCCGTAAAACATGCGAAAGCATGACGAAATAAGAAGAAAAAGGGGTAATTAATGCATGGAACCAAACTACGTGTAGAGAACGACACCGTTCACGTGGAATAATTATTTCAATAGTCCGGGAGCTCAATTACATGATACTCCAGAATCAGAAATCACAAAATTCGATAGTGTCCAATTTAGGGTCGCAAAAGAACCGAATAGCTCGCGAGCTCGGCTAGTTAGGATCATTCGAGAAAAGCTAAGCTTGATTAAAGAAGCTTGTTTAGTAAATAACTAAACTCGGCTCGTTAAGGCTTGAGCTGAGCTCAAGCTCAAATTTTTAGCTCGTTTTAGTCAATGAGCTGAGCTCGAACTCGACAAAATTCGGCTCGGCTCGTTTCGGCTTGACTTGTTTGCTGCCCTAGGATCCATACAATTAGTCGTGAGTCCTATAAAAATGCGTGGCGTTAGCAAAATCTATAGAGCACCACGTGACGGTGCTCTGGCTCGGATTATTGAGTAATCAGACCTCCTTTTGTGATTTTCATGGACCTGTGATAATGATTTCTACGTGTCGAGATAGGAAACTATTTCCCATATGCTAATGAGTGCAAACGAGGCCAATTTAATTGATGATTATGTTCACATCAAATTAAAGTCAATGCACTCCATATAGTACATATAAAAAGCAGGAAACTTTATCTCAGCCGTTAATCTGCACGCAGGTTCATGTATAGACACATTCCCCTTAATAAACCGGCTAATTAAATACGTGTGTCTATTTTACGTAATTAGGTATATGGCGATGAGAAATTACTATTAACTATCAACTCAAATAAGCGGGCTAAATACGTGCGTCTATTTTAATTATTTACGATGAGTTTTCAAAACAAAATTTATCGTTTGCACCGATACTATATTATATGGTTAACTATCAACTCATATAAAAGTTAAAGTTAATGTGTTCCTTACCGTGTAATCGAACTTTATACGTTGAGCGGACAAACACATTATTTGGATATTTTCGGGGTGCGAGATTCAACGACCAAATCTAGTGCCTACACTTTTACGTATCATATTTTAGGGTAAACTATCAACTCATCTAAATTCTAAAGTCATTAACATGTCTTTTTTGTGTAGTTCAACTTTCTTTAATAAACAGGCTCGACAGGTATATGCACTTTTATTACAGATTAAAATTCTTTCTGCCGGCTGTGGAAATGTGGGTTTTCCACCACCACCTTTTTGGGTCCTCTTGCGTGTTTATTCCTGATTTGAACAGTTCCTTTTGTAGGCCCATAGAGCAGTATATCCACGTCAAAAAAAAAAAAAAACTTGAAAACTGAAGTTTGTTTTGTAAAATTGACAGTTTATCTTTATAATTATCGATAGAATCAAAACGTCCAAGTTATAAATCAAATTTCAAATATTAATATACTTATCGATGTCTGATTTTATGCATGAAATTATTAGTTTTTGGGTCCTACAATATAAGCGGTTTAGATTACAACTATAAATGCTCGGTGGGGGTCCACAATGACCGGTGGTGGAAAAGTTTGGTTTTCCACCAGCGGTAGATAGAATTTATTTTCCTTTTATTGTTATATGAGGTTCAAAAGACATAATCTATCGTCTACTCTTATAATATACTATTAGATATATAGTTAACTACAACCCCATCTAAACCTTATTAACGAGCTGAATAGGTTTATTATTTGTATTCTCAACAACTCCGAAGACGTCTTTTTGGGGTTGAATTCCGTCCCTAGCAAGTGTTATTGCCGTCCTAACATAAAATAAAATAAAATGTGAAACATTCTAGGGCACCAATCATACATGCAGAGAAAGAGTCCAGAAATTACGCTAGTAAAGATCACTTTTTAATTACTTATTTAAATCTTGCTTCATTGAATTATTTTTTTAGTGATCGTTTTCATTAATTAACTTATATACAAAGCTAATCATTGGCTACTTGGTTGCATGCTCTTATAACCCGAAAGTGACAGCTGTCAACACGGTATTGCGTGATTGGTTCCGGATTTGAGTAATTCTATTTATTTATATTTTCTAAGTATGTGCCAATGGTTGACCTAATTAATCTAATCCTCGTGTAATCCTATTTCACCAAAGAATTATTAAGGAGAATGTTGTCTGTCACGTAGCATACTAAATAGGAATATTATCCTCCGGAGCATATCTGTGTAAGCATATTTCAAGGGTGTGTGTGTGTGTGTGTGTTTGTATGAGAGAGAGAGAGAGAGAGAGAGAGAGAGAGAGAGAGAGAGAGAGAGAGAGAGAGAGAGAGAGAGAGAGAGAGAGAGAGAGAGAGAGAGTATTGTCTTAAACTCAATATTACCTTACTTCACGACGGCATGAAGTGCAAGGAAACAAGGACATGCATCCAAATAATGGTATTAAGGGTTGACCTAAACACTAATTATGTGAGATTTATAAATAAAATTAAAGAAACAACTTGGAGTGTTGTGTGTGGCATATATACATCCTAGATATATTATTACAATATAAGGAGTATAATTAATTATCTTATGAGACTTATAATAAGTCATGGTGGTTATAATAATATCTACAACTACAACGTATGATTGTACGTAATAGAATGGAATTTTATTGGTTTAATTAAAAAGTTCAACTTATGAATTGGCTACGTTTGAGTGCGGCATGTAACATCCTATATCTAGAAAGGATATTTTACGAATACGTGGAACTATAACGTGTGATTGAAATTATAATTATAATTTTTATATTTCTTTCGATAGTTCAACTCATGATGCGTCACAGTTGTCGAACGGGGCTGCTAGCTTATTCCAATTATAATAATTCACTTTTTATATTTTGGGTCAAAATTGTTGGGTTATTATCACCTAACAAGAGGATTGAATTAGCATATATACACATACATGCTTCACGTTTTATAATAATTTAGAGTAAGTATTATAATTACAACTACAACGTATGATTGTGATATAATCGTATTATTCCATTTATCCTTCACTTCTATATTGTAGGTTAAAACGTACATTAATTAGCTTTTATCCCCTAGTGTACACTTCTCATTCTACAAATTAGACTACGTATGAAGTAGATTATAAATCATTAAGCTATTAGAGATCGAGAAGCGTAACTTTAGTATTTCTATTTCTTAGGCATCCCTTGTATGTCGTCAGACCCTCTTCCATAAGCCGGCAAAACACGTATGTACAATATTTTAAATTACCAGGTAGGCGATAAAGTTCGACCAGAAGATCTAGTGCTTGATTTGATACAATATCAGATTGATAATTACCAAACCATTTAAAAGCTTAAGTAATTTAGCGAGAGAGAGAGGGGGAACTTTGTTCTCACTCTCTTTTACACCATGTTCTATTTATTTATATACGTCATATCGTGATTGTTTTCTCTTTCTAACCGTCAGGTTTTGATGACCATTTTCAAGAACCAAGTTCATGATGTTCATGCATGAAGTAGTCGTAGTAAGGCCTTTCGAGCTACCCGAGTTCTCGTTTTCTCTCGCGCGTCCTTCTGGCTTGGATTACTACTACGGGAGACTCGGGCTTCGCGAGTTTTGAAGGGATTAATTCACAGGCAAAATTCGTAATCTGTTGCTCCTCTTTTCTGTTTTTCGATCTGTTTTCGGCCGTAATTCCAACTTTTGGTTGGATGTTTTCGTCTTCTGTTTCGCGCATGATTGGCTTGAGTATAAGTGCCAACCTAGTTTAGATGTATACTTAAGTTGCGATGCAATATCATCGACGTACCCTCAACTAATTTCTAATTATATATAAAATCTCTTCTTTGCCGATTAAAAAACACACACACACATTCTGAAGACATGCAAAACTAGCGAAGGATCAAGTCTTCGGTTCACTATTTTATTTGTTAATGACAGAACTGATCGGAATTATTTATTTATTTTTTCATAGAATGATTGCACTTTGAAAATTCTTGAACTACATCATCAAATACTATTAATTTGTTCTGTCGCCATTTGGACTTGGTAGTATATTCTAAGACAAATAAAATAGAACAAATAAAATAGTTTTTTTTTTTTGATTGGCAACAAATAAAATAGTTGCATCATGCAGCATGCATTCCAGCAAAATTTGTATAGATATATATATTTTCCAACAGCTCTTTTAAAAAAAGGACATATATACTATTAAGAAACAGGAGAAAAAAGAACATTCTATCTCCCAAATAAAATTTCAAGGTTACGTAAAATTCAGCAAAATTTTACACTAGCATACTTCTCCACGGGCTGGTTCAGTACGTAACGTCAAAGGTTATCTGTTCTCACATATCCGCGTCTCTTTCTATTAGATTGTTAACCACCAACTCATCTAAAAACTTAAACTTTAGAGAAATGGACAACTTTATTATTTATATTCTCAACACTTTCAAACGAGTCATGATTGTGTGATTGTCAATGCATAGAAACATAGATGACGAAAGGGCCAAGGTTAAAACTACTCAGCAAGATGATTGATTCTTAGGTGTTTTTTCAGGTGTATATTTGGTTCGGTTGAAGTTTGGGGTGTTTCCTTCTGGGTTTTTTTTCTCTTGGTTGGATTCTTGCCAGCCTCGGGTTGCTAGCGGCATGTGATTGCCAGAGTGAGGACGTGCCTTCTTGTGGTTTGTCCTTCCTCTAGTTTGATGTCTTATTCTTGGATTCCTTTAATCTTTGTAATTCGTTTTCAAAGATTAATAAAATCTTTTTTGCCGTTTAAAAAAAAAGAAATAAAGATGAAGATAATAGGGGATGATGAGCGGCAATGAGCGGCCGCATACTATTTGATTATGGAGCCCTAAAGAATTCCCGATCCATAGGTTGAAAAACAAAATAAGGCAGATCAACTCCAGCAAATATGGGTGATGAACTTTTTCTCTCCTCTCATTATAATGTCTTTAGTTTCTTTTCTTCTCTTTTTTTTTTCTTCAGGAAATAATCCCTAGCTAGCTGCATGCATGGAGACAACGGCACGACACGAATACATACGCGATCCTTATACCCGATTCCTAAAGGAAAAATTTAGTACATTTTAATTAAGGAAGTATAACTCGAGATTAATCCTAGGTTTATCGCGTTATTGTTTTCCGTCATCCAAAATTCTCCATTAGATTATCAAACCATTTTTTTTATCGGCAAAAGAAAATAGCTTAATATACTTAAAATTCCTCATTGTAAACCAAGTTACACCAGGCAATATTATTTTCCTGTCCATATCATACAAAGTAGAACTATTTACTTAGATGAGAAGATTTGGTGTGTTACGTCTAAATCCACAATCTTTCTTCACGCTGTTGATTGCTGGATTGAGACCCTAACACACCCACCGGATTCCGAAGAATTAAACGAAATGCTTATTTTTACGGCTGTCCAACCTCTAGATTTTATTTTTTTTTTGAAAAAGGCAAAACTTTATTAAGAAACTCAAAACCTCTAGATTTGCCTAGCCAGCCCAACCAAAAAAAAAAAACTCAAGATTTACCAGATACAGTATTTATTCACTGTTGATGAAAAGTCTCTCCATTAATGGTATCCATAGCTTTATAAGTTACTGTTACATTACATATCGAATGATCCATTTCTATTGTGAGAGAACTTTTACCCTTAGTAAAACTGTTCCCTTTACAGATATGTGGAGTATATTGCTTACTTGAGACCCAAAATATAGAGGTTACTTGAGACCCAAACTATAGCTCAGTTATCCGTAGGATACTTTTTGGGAACCCTTTTTTCTAATGGATAACGATGTATTCGGCCAGCTTACACGCATGCACCTTCGACTAATCCTAGAGAACCAAATGTTACTCGGGAGAAATCTTGGACTACAAATGTCCCCGCAGGCTCAATTTTTCGGTTATTTAATTTATTTATTATGTCTGCGACCTTATAACATTGATGAAAAATTAAACCTTCCACGGAAGCTTACTCCGTGTTTTTAACTGTTCTGATCAACTTATATGTTCTTCGACTAATTCTAGTTCGGTACCCTGAAACTAACGACCGAGCAAACAAACTTCCGGGGACTCCAAAACACTGGTTACTTCACAAATTAATCTTGTAAACAAAGGTTGCTTGTTTGCCTTTTAAATTCTAGTTTTTGAAATATTTTTTGCTTCTGATAATACATGCATACATATATACATATATATATATATATATATATAATAACATTGTTTTTCAAGGATCATAGACAAATGTTACTTTCATGGATATATTTGAATGGAAGCAAACAGTAAACCCACATATCAACAACAACGAAAGCCCACTACGTTTTCCATTTGTTTTTTTTGGTCTCGAGGGGAATAGGGTGGTACGTAGTTTTCTCAATTACCTCAAATCTAATTACCTAATTAACCTTTTTTTTATTTGAATTAACCTTAATCCCATCACTAAGAAGATTATAATAACTAACTTAACGTGCAACTTAGCTGCTGACACCCGATTTCTACCCTAATCCCATGAAACCATTGATCCTAGCTTTTTAAGGTAAAAAACTAATAAAACAAAAATAGAAAAATTGCTACCTAGCTAGAAATATACCTCCCACCTAAAAAAACATGATGGAATCAGAAATGATAAAATTTTACTACGACACCCCATTTTAGTTCCAGTGTTTCTGTCATGCTCCTCTTACCAACCACGTCCATGTTCTTCCGGCCGGCCACTTGATTTAAACTGTTTTCCGAAAAACGATACAGATCAATATCCGATCACGGCGATTTTTTAACGCGGTCGGCGTAAGTCCTGACGAGTTTTTAAAAATCAAAACGTATTAAAAATCATCGAAAGGGGATCGTGTAACCCCATTTTTAAACATAAGCCCCCATCTGCTGGCCAATATATACTGCCTGATATTAGCCAATATTTGGCCACACTCTCGAACACCCCTTTATATCATACCATTGGCCGATATTTGGCTGCATCTCCAATACCCCCTATGTATCACGATATACGGTGACTTAAAACCTTGTCCATAACACGACGGGTCCAGTCCCAAAGTAGGCCGGAGATGATCCGAATCCTTATTTTTTCTATTACCTTATTTGGGTTCTCGTTTGTGCATATGTTTTGGCCAAATTAATGTACACATCAACAATGAGAGGTACACATAATATGCAAAAGCAAAGCTAAATATATGGGCATGCTGTGGTGCTACTTAATAAACTACTTCAAAAACCATTAATTTGAAACTTAAATAAACTACTGGTTAAAAAAATAACATACCTCGGATTCGCTATCCAGTTTCAACTTATTAACCAGATACTTCATTAACAATCGAACTGTCATCCTTCCATCCCTTGAAAAAAACAAAAAAAAAATTGAAACAAACACATTATAGACATAAGCCAAATCCTTTTCTATAAATGCAGAAATGGTAGAAAGTAATTCAGCGATATTAAGCTGGTCCGGACACCAGGTAATTAGGAACTAGGATACATATCTACATCAATAACGCGGACATGTATAAGTTGATATCAAATGATTTCGACCGGAAAAAATCGATGTAGATCGTTACAGGGTTTCGAAAACTTGGATAAAACGTTATGGTATCAAACAGTTTTAAGTTTTTCGATCGCTACATTTATAAATATCAAACGTCATAGGTTTTTCACAACTCCTTTTTTCTTAATGGCGGAAAAAAAGATTTCCTTAATCGCAAGCACCACTACGGCATCACAACAAGGAGATTAAATCCCGACTATATTAGCACCTGATCCCTAAACAATCACATGCCAACCCGGACCCAGGTAAGCGAAGAACAAATGGTTGACAAGCAGTTTTTCACAACTCTAAAACATGTATATCTGTCGATATCTAAAACCTTGAAATGCAAGAAAACCCCTTTCAAGAGAGAGAGAGAGAGAGAGAGAGAGAGAGAGAGAGAGATGCGAGAAAACATAGGAACTTACTTGATTCTGAGGTAGCTCTTGGGTATCTGAGGCAGAAAAGGTTCTTTTGATCTGCATTGAGAAACCGAACGCAATCCACATGAGAATATGAGATTAAGAAACCGAACACAATCCACATGAGATTAATTCTTACGTTAAATAAACATTAAACAAACCAAAAGGATCGCAGGTTAAATACTTTGCAGGTTAAAAGGGAAAAGGAAAAATACAAATACAAGATTTTTTAAAATCTTATTTATTTCCTTCTTGATTTTTATTTTTGGGTTTTGGGTTTTTTGGGCACTTACTGATTTTGTGAAACTTGAAGCACAAACCATAACCCAGAATGAGGTCTCCGTGGGGGATCAATCACCGAAAAACCCGAACTCGACCCAACACCACCGCCCACATCTACTCCGCCGCCACCGTGGCCTGGAAATGGTCGGCTCAAATACGACCCGCCCGGCATTAAAAAAGTTGAAGTCGAAGCGGTCGCAGGAAAAGGCATCATGATATTTTGAGGCCTAAATCCCCAGTTAGTATTTATCTTCTGATGATGTGGAAAACCCGAGCCACTATTTCCGCCTGGATACTGCCACACGAACGAGCTCGGGACGTTCGAATGGACCAAATCCCTCAAATTCGGTTGCACGTGATACACGACATCTGCCGCTGCAGCCGACGACGATGTCATCACTTGCTCCAGCCCACCCCTACCACCTGGTAACAGATCGAGCTCAACCAACCCCGTTTCCAACCGGGTTGGTTGAGCTCGATCTTGACTAGACCCGCTAATTGGGCCAATACCCAATTGGAGCCACCCTTGGTCTCTCATCTCCTCATCTTGAACCACAATAACGCCTTTAGAACTAGAACCTTCCTCGTTCACGCTTTCTGTTCTGGACTCGTCTTCTGCCATCGGCCCGATGAATAAACCCGATCCTAAAGTACAACACTCATACCCACCAGCTTCTTCTAATCGGCCCATGAGGCCGACATAGCCGCCGCCGCAACGATTTTGTTCGGAGATACTATGAGGAGGAGGAGGATTAATCATAGTCATACCGAAGTACCCAGATGCCCCAAAAACCTCAGACTGCTACCGCCTTTGGTTGTTTCTAAGCTAGCCATGGATTTGAGAAAGAAGAGTAAAACAGAGTGGTGTTGGAATTTGTGGGGTTAAGTTCTTTTTAGATTGGGAGAAGAGCATGGTTTGGAATTGTGGGATTGGAGGCGAAGGGATGAGAGAGAAGAGGAGAGAGAGAACCCATTTGATTGGGGTGAAGGAGAGAGTGCTGTTTTATTGTGAATATTAGTCAGAAAAAGAGGACAAGAAGAAAGAATAAAACCTTGGAAAATCTTTTCACTTTTCCATTTAATTCTGTCTGTTTGGAAGGTTGTGGGGAGATGAAAATAGTTGGTTGGAGAGAGAGAGAGAGAGAGAGAGAGAGAGAGAGAGAGAGAGAGAAGGATATAGATATATGGTGGGTCAGTTATATATATAATGAAAAATATTGTGCTCGAACAGTAATATGTTTTTGACTTTGTAAAGACGACACTTATATTCCAGTTTCCCCTGTGTCATCAATTTCTTGTTTTTCCTTTGGGGCAAAAAGAAGGTAATTAAGGGTAAATTCCGAAATGCACCACCGTAGTTTGGTCTCGTTGTCGAACTAGTCCACTAAGAATCTAAGATTTATTTGTACAACCCTTTCGAGTTTAATTATAGGGTTCAAACAAATCAAGCCAAGCCGAGCTCTATCGTGTTTGAGCTCAACTTAGTTACTGAACAACCTAAAACTTGAGCTCAAGCTCAACTCCTTCAAATGAGGCAAGCCCTTAACGAGCCAAGTCTGCTTCATTTATTAACTAAGTCTCTATAAACGAGCCGAGCTTATACAAATTAGTTGAGATTTAAAGTTTTGAACCCGACTATTTTATTACGGAAGCCAATAACATGAGTTCGACCTTGACTTTATTACTAAACCAGTGGAGCTTGCCCTTCACTATATAAATAGCCCAAATTGGTCCAGAACCAAACAATGCATACGCCGCATTTTACCGTTTACTCAATGGAAAATCAAAACCCAGGGTCCTTTTACCCATAATGGGATTTACTTTACCTATTCTAGGAATATAGTTCAAAAGGGTGTGTGTGTGTGTGTCTATATATATATATATATATATTTAAGGAACATCTCATAATTTTCGATCAAATTTTAATGATCCGAGTTGCTCAATATGATCAGAACGTGATTTTAAAAATATTCACGTGAAATCAGCAAAAAAAAATGATTGGAAATGACTTGATCCAAATAGTTTTTTATTGAATCGTTCAAATAAAAACTGCTCAAATCAAGCCTTTCCCGGTCATTTTTTTGGCCTAATTTCTTATGTAGCATCTTTAAAATCACATTCTGCACACATTGAACGGTTCGGATCATAAAAATTTGATCGGAAACTATGAGATCGGGAATTATGTGATGTTTTTTTTAGATATTTTTATAGATGTCTTCGGAATCACTCCATTGTATGTATATACAAATAATTAGAACTCCAATGGGTTGGCCTAGTGGTCATGAAAGCCTCGCTGGACATAGAGGTTTTTACTCATTCTAAGATCTCAGGTTCGAAGCTTCGCAAGTGCTATCAACTTCGTCGGGGCTAGTCCATATAGAGATTAATTTGTTGGTGGACTGTCTCTGAGAATTAGTTGAGATGCGCGTGACGTCGTAAGTTGGCCCAGACTAAGTTATAAAAAAACATGCATATAACTAGCTCTTATTTTTTTCATTATTTTTTTTCTTTGTTTGGTTCATGTCGAATCATGTTAGGTAGATGAAAACCTATTGAAAAGTTCTAGTCCATGCATGGATTTTCTTGCTTTTGATAATTACCGGATCAAAAATGGTCTGCACAAATGAATAATTTGGATGACAATATCTCACTTTTAACAAAATACAGGCCTCTCAATTGATTAGGATCCATCATTAGGCACGAATCAAAGCAATATTGTTGATAATTATCCTTATAATTATGTGCAAAATTAGTTAGTATCAACTAATTATTGAAAGATAGTTTTTGTCTCTTTATGAACAAGCTTATGTCCTACACTTTTAGGCAAAGAAGGAGCACTCATAGCCTTGTAGGGGCTTCGGCTTTTAGACGCCATTAATTCATAAAGGCAATGCCAATATTATTGGCATAATATATGCTATATATATAATGTAATGACAATACCTATGTCTATGTATCGAATAAAAAATGTGCTGATTATATTACAAGCCTGTAATAAAAATGTATGATATTACCATTTGTAGCTAAAAATATTGTAAATTTTGGTAATGCATGATGGTGTTCCCCTTCAACCTGCGATTTAATAATCCCACAGTTGGCCCGTGATCAAGACTTGAGACTTAATGATTTGCTTCTTCCTAAGGTCTGAGTTTCGAAGTCTCTCTCTCGGGTACGTGCAATAAACTCCTCTGGGGCTGGTCTAGATTGTCTTTAATGGGGACTTTGCAAGAGAGAAGTGAGATTACTACTTAGGTTTAATCGAAGTGCGCGTAAACTGACCTGAGAACCTGCGAATTGAAACGAAGGGACGTGGCCTTGTAGGACATTAATTTGTTTTCTAATTACCATGTGCCTCCCACCCTCCCTCCAAAACTGTACTGGATCCGAATTGTCAAATGGCAAAGCGTTTAGATAATTAGAGGACACTAATAATAGCTTTCTGAGTTGGATTTCCCATAATTAAACATATATTTTATCAGTTCATTCAAACTGCATGCCAAATGCCAGATGATTTTTAAATGCAGCCATCCAAGCTTTATGAGGGTTCTTTTTCCTTACGCCATCAAGTACTGCTCCCAAATTTCAGCACGAAGGGACCTGTCAAGCGCTAGCATTGCATTAAGCAAGAGGCGTTTAATTTTTCGAACACAGACGTAAATACGATTTTCTATTAGCGAAAAAACTCATGGGGTTAGTGGAGATTTCGTCGATCATTGGCTCTTATGTCTCGAGATTAATTGATGTGCACATAAACTGGTTCGAACAATGAAGTATTATTAAAAAAAAATGTTCAAACTTCGACGGGGGTGAAGGGTGATATTATTGAAATTTGGAGCAATGGCTGCTCTTGGCTACCCCCTCACCCTGAAAAGCTGATGCTTTTCTTTCCAACCCATCAAACATGGTCTCTCTCTCTCTCTCTCTCTCTCTCTCTCTCTCGTGACATAATGTTAAAGTACGCTCTTGTATGGAATGAAATAAATGGACCTTTAAAGGGGTCAACAAGGCATTTCTCAAAATTGAAAAACCTTCAAGGTATACATGCCGTTTGCTAACGACTAAAAACAATGTTTGTTATTTACCCCACAAAAAAAAAAAAAAAACTTCGTTTTAAACAAATAGAAACGAGATGTACTTATGTACAGGACTGCTATATATTACTCCCGATTCCCAAGTGATTGTCCTTGTTAGATTTCTTATAGGGTTTCAACCTAAAATTAATTGGCGATAAGTAAAATAGCCTCTAGAATTTATTAACCAAGCTTGGGTAACTTAGATGAGCGATGTACGATAAGTCTAACACTCCCCCTCACGTGCAGCCCGGATGCACGTGTAGCCCGGATGCACGTGGAGGTATGAATTGATGAGTTGACTCGGGCGACGCAGACTTGATCACATGATGTGAGGTCACCTAAGACCTAGCTCTGATATCATGTTGAAACTTTATATCTATCTCAAAACCAATTGGCTATAAGTGGAGTAGCCTCTAGATTTTATTAACCAAGCTTGGGTGGCTTAGATGAGCAATGTGGGATAAGTCTAACAGTCCTACACTTACAATTCAAAGTTTTTGTTAAAAAAATTTAAAAATTGTCACAAATTAAAAGAACTCATTGATATTTACTACTAATTTGTCAAAAAAAATTCCAAAGACTAGATTGATCCGATATCAAAGACATTATGATAAAACTTTTGTTTCCAAAAACTAGATGGTCGGTATGATTTGCAAAACAAACTGTAAGACAAAATTTATTTCAACCATATAGTTAATCAAAGTCCAATTAGTGCCATTTTTTGTACAGATGAAGTCCTTAAGACTTTTATAAAATGACCAGTTCTGATCAAGATGTTAAAATCTCAAATGGGCTCAACCGAGATGCACTACAATCCTGTAGGTGCAGTTGGCACTCTACATGAGCCTGAGACCATGCCCATAAGAGTTGAGTCAAAATCCGGTGATGTGGCATGTATCAAGTGTGTGTTGTCATAGGTGACCATGCCCGGTGTGGCTGTGGGGTCATTTGGTAATTTTCCCTTCTCCATTCGACTAGGGGTCATCATTTAGCTCGAAGGCCTGTGACCCGTCTGAAGCCCGTCCGGCCCGAGCCTGCCAACCGTGCGGGCTAACCTAGCCCGAAGTTTTCATGGGGCGGGCTTGGGCCTATGAATTTTTACTTAGCCCGCCCGTCAGCCCAGCCCGTGAGCCCGCCTACGATACCTGTCTGATAGCCCAAAAATTAGTGGCCTTGGGAGCATACTCATTCGTTCTCTATGCTGTTGAAGACTAAGCATATTCAACTTTACTGCATGTCATTCAATTCCCATCCAAATGTTTCAAGGCAAAAAAAAGAAGAAGAATGTTTGAATGTTTTTTATTTATTATTTAATCATTGTCATTTTCTACTTGGGAACAACAATTTAGGGGTGTAGTATTTATAAAAAAAAATAAAATTAGGGGTGTAGTTTTTTCACGCAAACTTTTTTAAGTTTCCTTTTTTTCACCTTTCTTTTCAAAATTTGTGCTGCCCGAACTTTGGCCCGCTAGCCCGTCCACGGGCTTGGGCTTCAACTTAAAAAACACAGCCTGGCCTGCAAAAAGAAAAAAGCCCACTCAGCTTAGCCCGCGTACGGGCTTGGATAGTGATTTGGTGGGCTGGCCTAACCCGACCCGGACCGATAATGACCCTTACATTCAACAATAAAAGAAAAGGACCAAATATTAAAGAAGTAGTACTATATGTGTGATGAGAGGTTCTTAAAAAGGGGGAGGCAAGAGAAGAGAGGCGTGGCCATTGGTGACAGTGCATGGGCATGAAATGGCTTTAAGGCTTGGAATAAAAGCATGAAAGCTACATGTATGGAGCTTGATGATGGAGATATATTTCTACCCAAATGATTCTTCCTCAAGATTTCAACTAGTGGAGCACCCCCACATATCTCTCTCTCTCTCTCTCTCTCTCGAGTGAAAGTTAGGCTCATAAACGAACCACACGAGTTGGGGAAGGGGGTTTCCTGTAGTACGGTATCTGGGTTGTTCGTTCGGCAATTAATGGTCTGGATTTCATCTTGGTCCTTGCCGATTTGAGCGGTCCATTATCGAGATGAAATCCGGACAATTAATTACTGAGATAGCCGGATGGCTTGAATACCGTACTATAGCCCTATAGAACGTGCATCTCTGCACTGCCCTGTAGTGCGGCCCTGCACTACAGGACCTCGTGACCCACGAGTTGAGCATTGAAATGATCAAACTCGGTTTAAGAATTTATTGAGTTTAAAAAATATGGTCAAGGTTTGGTTATTTATCAAGCGGGCTGATGCGCACCACGCTTCAGTTGAACCAATCGCAAGCCGATCTCGGCTTGAATTTCAATAGTCAACTGGTTTTTGCTAAATAGTGTTGGTGTATGTAAAAATAATGACTTAAAAATTCCATTAGAACATGGACTTTTAGTCCATATAATTTAGCGAAAACACCACTAAGCTTGGTAGAAAATTTTAATGATTTTTAAAACATGTTCAAGTTTGATTCATTTATGTAACAATCTGTTCTTAAATTAACTTTTAAAGAAACATAAGCTAAATTTCGAGTAGTATGATTTTCGTTAATTAATTAGTATTCTAATCTGAAGCAATTTAGTGGTGCTTAATTAGTGATGCGTGACAAAAGCTTAAAGAATTATCGAAATAGAAGATTAATCAACGAATAACACCGTCAATTAAATGGAATGAAGGCCCATTTCCCTTGACTTGCGGTTGGAATTGGACTGACATCTAAAAAGAGAAAAAAAAGAAAAAAGAAAGCCATTGTGAGATAAAGCTTGCAAAGCTACGAATCTCAAGATAAGATCCTGTTATAGAAACCTTCTTAAAAAATAAATAGTTTATTTCACATTTTAAAACTCAAAAATACAGTAAATGAAAAATACTTTTTAAATTTTTTTTGCATTGTATAAAAGATCTCATCGAGATTTTTCAAACAAGATCCATATTACATATTTTTAGATTTTAATAAACCCATAATTTTTGAGCTTGAAATTAACTTTTTAAAAAATAAGGACTTTTTTTTTGATTCCGGAACGGAGCCTAAGTCATTTCTCTCTCTCTCTCTCTCTCTCTCTCTCTCTCTCTCTCTCTCACACACACACACACACATATATATATATATATATATTACGTAATTAAAAATTGAGTTAGTGAAAAAAACTTATCTAAAGTCGTTATAAAAACCTTTTTTTGTTTTGATCAGAAGATAATCAATCTTTCAAATCTAGCGGAAAAATATAAGTTAGGGTCCTAAGAGCATCTGCATGAGACAAGGCAAATTGCCCTGCACTCTACTTGAGCGAGCCAAAGGCAGGATTTGGCCTTGCATCAGACTCTTCAAATGTGGGGACCACTTGCTAAATTTTTACACTTACTACAGTGGCTCTTTTTCTTCACCGAGTTACTATTCCCTTGCTACATGCTAGTATATTATTATAATATACTACAATGCCTTAAATACATGGGAGGCAATCCACCACTTAAAAAATGAATACACAAAATACTAAACCTTCTACAATACTGTCTGGTCTATGTTTTTATATACTTTATATATATTTGATTCTATGACTCTTGTATGAAAGCCCTAGGAACAAATATTAATTATGACCCTTTAGAATATAATAATCAGAAAAATAAAATTTTCGTACCAGTTTAAATAGATTGAAAATTAGAGCACTTGATTTTTTTAGATAGTTTATATATTAAAAACTAATAAATAACAAGTAAACAGTTGCTCGGAATGGGATAGTTTGGTGCTTTTTTTAGAATAAAGAAATAATATTTTTAATGGGATAGTTTTAATATAGAGAGTTTGATGCAGTAGACATTTTAAAAGTGGATAGCTAAAGTAATAAAGTGACTTTTTGCTCTCTAATTTGGTCTAAAATTTAAAGATTCTGATGCGGATGCTCTAAGGGAATTGATACCAAGAGTTGATTTATTGGTAATACAGTAAAATAAATAATTTTTTACTACTCGAAAAGACCATTTTTAGGCCATAAATGAAAATTTTAATACTTTTCGGTCATAAAATTTGAAAACTGAGAGCTTTTTATTATTTATTATATTGTTAAAAACATGAAATTTCTAATATATAACATTTTTTGCTAATTCTATCACATGTTTGGTTGAACTGTTGTTCGTTGGGTGTCGGTGAAATGAATATTGACACCACACGGAGTTTATAATCATTTCTCATACGTGAAGGTGTATCTGTCATAGAAGCAAACCTCGGGGGGTGTCAGTGAAATTTACCCCCTAATTGTTCCAAGGGTTTTCATTTATGTTCCACCATCATCTCAGTATTCGAACTTTTTTTTTTTAACAACAAAATTGTGGGAAGGAGCGACCAGCGTATCAATCTCTTTGGGCGTAACCATAGGGACTTTCGATCAATTATGTAATATTCGGTTTGAGCTATAGCTACTACCCGAAAAGACGAGTCTGTTATCACTATTTGATTGTTATCCATATTTTCCCGTCCTCTCATGCACTTTTCAACGCTCAGATAGTGTATGAGATTTTTTATTTCCTTGTTCATAAAATAAGAGTTGGGTCCTCTGATTTTACCTTTTTCTATAATAAAGATATAAAATCCAACAAACAAGAAGAAGCCAAGAGCAAAACCCCACAATAGGACATGAAAAATTATTTTCCCTTTTCGAAAGGGAGCTAGGGGGCCAAACATGAAAGCATGTAGCTCAGCAGAGTGTACACGTAATGATAGTGCATGGGAATGCTTTAATGAAGGGATCGAGAGAATATATCAGACTTCATTCTTTTGTTTTATTCTGAGTAAAGATTGAGATGGGAAGGGACAAGCAGCGTAACTTCTCCTACAAACGCGATCAATCGGGCTTTCACCCATTTTGAAATGTTTACGTGTGACTATCTGTCCCGATTAAGATCGCTGCACCAGATGCATGCTCTTAAGAGTTGATTGACGATGTCGTGATCCATTTTTAAAATACTAATGTGTGACCATCGGTCCCAATAGAGGTCGTTACACAGGGCTTTTACGAAGTGTTCAACCGGGTTTTCACCCATCTTGGAATGTAGATGTGGGACCATCTGTCCTAATTGAGGTCGTTACAAAGACGCTCTTACGATCGAGTTAACTAAAGTCCCGTTCCAGAACACATTTTTAAAAATTAGGTATTTATTTCATATTTTTAAACTCAAAAATAATGAAAATAAAAAATAAATTTTTTATTTTTTTTGCACCTTATAAAAAATCTTAATAAGATTTATCAAACAAGATCCATATTACTAGAAAAATTACTTGCGTAGATACATTATTTTTGAGCTTAAAATTGCCTTCTTAAAAAATAAGTACGTAAAATGAGTTTTGAAACAAGGCCTAATATTGCTCTAGGAGAACAACCCGTCACCATAGCCCACCGGGACCAAGGGCCCTCGTTCACGTATAAAGAGTTTGTTACTAAAGAGGGGCCAACGAAATTATTGCTTTCTCAACGTGCATGTTTCCATTACAGAAAAGGTGGAGCATTTTCTCATTCTAAAAATAAGAAAAAGGGGAAGGTTTTTTTTTTAAAAAGGAGAGAATTTGGGTGTGTTTAATATCGTCATCATGACATCATCAATGCATCAAGATTAGGCCTCCATAAATATGAACCAAATTCGTATAAAAAACACTGAAGTCTGTCTCCATGAATTTGGAAGCGCTGTGGTTCAAAACTATGGTGGGCAAGAGAGAGAGAGAGAGAGAGAGAGAGAGAGAGAGTGTGTACTAGTTTACAAGATTGGCGTGTGCATGTGGAGTAATGAGTAGTTTTCATGTCAGTCCATGCATGTGACTGTGGAGGGATGGATGGATTTCACAAGTGGACTTCAAGACCAACCTGCTCCCATGTTGAAAAAACCTTTGAGAGGAGAGAGAGAGAGAGAGAGAGTGGATTGGCGTGTGAAGGAGGTTGTCAGATGTATTTTTGGAAGGTTATAGAGTAGAGTAGCTCATGCTTGAGGCTTTGAATGCCTATGTGAGAGAGTGAGTTTGTTTTTGGGCGATACTGTAGTACTTTCCCTCAGAGTTTGAGCTCCTATACCTTAATGAACAAATCCGCCCATTTGTCTTGTTTATTCTTTCATATTTTGGTTACTTATGCCCAAAAAAAGTAATAATTCCGTCCCAATTTAAGGGAAATGATATTGGTACTCTAAAAATTGATGCAAGTACTCTAAAATCAATATAACTCCAAAGCCACTTTCCTTTATTTTTTGGAGTGTCTGCATTAATTTTTGGAGTGCCAATATCGTTTCCCCAATTTAATTGTCACTTTTGGAAGTTCGTACCATTTTTAATTGATTATATCTTATAATTTATAATGTTTGAGGTGATTTTAAAAATATTGTATTATAGAACAAATCGTGATCTATTAAACAAGATCCATGTTGGATATAAAATTCATTACTAATTTAAAGATATAACTAGTTTTTTTATTCAGTTAGAATAGAACTAAGACAAATAAATTGGGATGGAGGGAGTAAAAAAGAATGGGTCATTTCGGGATTCCATGTAAGGCGGGATTCCATGTAAGGCTCTGTTTCGTTAAAGTTATTATTTTTTGCTTTATGAGATAAGTCATTCTCTCATGAAACATTGTCTTTAATTTAAAGAACTAAATGTTTTTTTAATAAGTTAGAGTTACAAAGCTGGACACTTAAAAAGAGATGAATGGAGTAGTTAATATCCTATGAATTTATTTAATCCTATCTCTTTTGTGACAATGGAGATTGGATATACTAAACTAGCCCCTTATTTTTAAGATTTTTGTAAAATTTTTTGTTTAAACAGAATCAATTAGAGCTTGTTCAATTCATTCCATTTTCAGTCTCTACGAATTCAAACACTAAAAAGTAGTAAATAAATTGGTCAAGTTCTGATCGATATATGATTTAGCTAATTTTAAACAAAGACCCTTTAAAAAATGTTTCAAATTAAATTCACATCCTTTCATGAACTAAAATAAGTACTTTTTTTCAAATAAGAAAAAAATAAGTATTTAGGTTGTGTTTGTTTCCCATTTTAGTTTTGTTTTCTAATTATTAACCTATTTCTTTCTCAAATCATTATCCTATTTATCCACTTATTACTTTCTCATCTCTATTTCTCTTCAATCATTACCCTATTTCTCTCTCTACTACTACCAAAACTAAACTGCCAACCAAATAAAGCCATCATCATTATATTTTTTACATCAACTTTTACTTCTATTTTTTCTACTTACCCTATATGGAAATGTTATCATCACATTTTTACTCACTAACTTTTCAAAATAGAATTCATCTTTAAGGATAAAATGAAAAATATACGAATTTTTATCTACTAACTTTATAAAAAGACACTTATTAAAAGTCAATTCAAAATAAAATACTGATCTCTAAAAAATGGACAAATAGAGTACATTTTGACAATGATTGTGGATGTTGGATACTAAAATACCCCATTCCGATAAGCACTTTTGCTTTTAACATTTTTGTCCTAATTCAAATTTTATTTTATTTTTTTTTTGCATTTACTAGTTTTGCACTAAACTTTTGTGACTTATTGGTTCGTTTGACAAGACGAATTGGAAAAGTAAATTTTTTTTACTTTTATCCAAATATTTTGGGAAATAACTTTTTTTTTTACTTAAAAAGTGGTTGTTTCCGAAAATATTTGGGTAAAAGTAAAAAAAATTAACTTTTTCGATTCGTCTCGTTAAGGCGAATCAATAAATCACAAAATTTAAAGCAAAACTAAGAAACACACAAACTTTTTGAGTAAGGACAAAAAGGAAAAAAGTCCTAAAAGTAGAAAAAGTTCTTAACTTGCATTGTCTTTTTTTTTTTTTGAATTGTCAAAGAAGGGCCAGAAAGGTAGCAATGAAGTTGGAAATTGAAAAATTAGGGAGAAAAAGAAAAAACAAGGACGAATCGGCCATCATTGCTCCAATTGAGGACAATCCTTCTTCACAACCGGCTTTATAAATTTGCAGGATTTGAGTGATCGATGATGCCCTTGAAAAATATATTTGAACAAGAGAAAAAGCTCAAATCCATTAGGCAATTACAGTTGTACGTATTACGAATCAATCAGTTGATTTTGTTGATAATTATATCGAACCGGTTTTATTTAGCATGGGAACTTAAAAAAGCTGCCCAAAAGGTCATGAGCAAAACGTATTGAAATAGACCATACAATGGACCTCCCATTGATATGTCTTATAAAGCCATTCCCATGAACTTTGATTTTTAAAATTTTCAATCATCATTTCCATGCAGCTTGACAAAGTGGAGAATCGTACAAAACATAGCATCTGAGGGCCTGCTTGTCGGGGTCTGATTTCTTCTGTCCTGAAACCCTTTGCCTTTGTGCCGATTGGGTTTTCGACCGTTGGATTGTGTGGTTTTTTCTTTATGTTTTAAATCTAACGGGCGAAAAACCGCTCAACATAAAGGCACATGAATTTTTGATACAGAAAAATCCTGGCTCGTTTGTTGGGGGATATGCGAGCCGGATAATCGTACAAAACGTACCTGCCAACTAACGTGTGTCGATGCTACATATCGATTCTATATTTCGATCCTCCGATATCGTTATATACTACATCAGTGAGCGTTCAATTTGGCTCCAAATACGACTTGTGAAATAAAAAACATAATGCAGATAGGCTGATATATATGTTGTTACAAAATATTTTTGCTCATTTTATCAGTCATAGAGCAATGAGACTACATGTAAGCGAATTCATTCACTAAAACTGTATAATGTAAACATTTGTACAAAGACAAATTTTAAAAATAAATAAATAATTGACATTTGTTATCAGAATTATTGTTTGTTTATCAAGTTGGAGCTCTCTCTTACTCCAAGGAAAGACATGCTTAATTTCTGGTGCTTCCCTTTGAAATATATCTTGTGATGATCGAGACTAGTCTTTAAGGGAAAGGCAAGGATATCTATATCTAATTAGTGCCTTGGATATGTAATTTGTCATGCCAAGTACATGCATCCATGTATATGTGTCATGGGGGAATCTTTTCTTTTTAGAATCATTCCAAAAAGGAAAAAAGAAAAGAAAAGGAAAATAAGGGCCTTGCCTTTGGTCTGGCCCCGACTAATTAGGGATGATTCTCACTATCAACTAGCGGAAGTTCGAAAAATCCGCCGTCAAACCCAAATGAGGATCGGTTACCGAATGATAACTCCCGCTGGTTGACGTTGAGAATCATCCCTAATTAGTCGATTACCGGATACCGAATTATGTATGTATGTATGAGATATGAATGAGAGTGGATGTGATGGCATATGCAGCATATATTAGTAGTGCGGGGTGGGGGAGTGGTTTTTGTTTTTGTTTCAAAGCAAAAAAAGGGGGCCAACTTTCCATAAGCACCCCTCCGGGCCCCCAACTTTTATGGTCGGTTCGCACTTTGCAGTTTGCATTGCATGTTGCCCTTTGGATTCGACCAAACAAATCTCTCACGTCTGCACAATATTAATTCCCCCATTTTCACACGAGCCGAGCCGAGCTCGCGAACTACTCGGTTCATTTGCAATCCTATTACATAGTTTCGGATTAAATGTAAATTAAGAAAAATATATAATTAATAATATGTAATACTCCTAATTCTCATCATTTGTCCCACGACTATTTTTTTTCTCGGCAAACAAAACTTTTATAAACTCGAAGAGGGTACATCGAGAGAACAAGAACATGAAAAAACAAAACCATCCAACAGAAAATTGGACGTTACACAACCTAAACCGATACTACATCCTTAACTTTTAAATACTATCCAAATAACCCTTAAACTTCTCCACCGTATATATTCTTTTACCCCATAATTTCCCCCACAGTTGTTACCGAGATTTTCCATAAACACTCTTATGATGGAAAAGAGTATTAGGTGCTATTGATGCACTGTCGCCTGATCTCTCAAATCCTCTTTAATTACCAACCACATGTTTACGTGGAACTCATAAATAAGTTTTGATTTCCATCGTGTAATGGTAAAGGATGGTGAAGAAATCCCGTTGAGGTTGACCAAGTGAGTATAAGAAAGCAATTAAAGGTTCATCCACAAAGAGATCAAGAGTCCGAATATCACAAAAACCATATATTCTGTACCTAAGAGCAACTGAAGATTTGTCTGGCCGTTAATTTCAGGACTTCGAACTTGTCCGGACATCCTTTTTTAAAGAAATACTCCTACATGACAATGTGCATGTACTAAATTAAGACTAGTGAATAAACTTTACTCTTTAATTAATTAGCATGGCGCCAGTTCGTTATAAATCGGGGGCAGTGCCCAAAACACTGGGGGGGTGGGTTTTCTAACTTTCTTCCATTTCGTCTGTGAGAAAATCAGGCACGCTTAATTGATTCAACCAACGCCCGGCCACACCACATGCACAGTACACTACCAATCCAGACAAGATAAAAAAAATTTACACAAATCCCCAGAGTTGGCCAAGCGATATTGATCTGAAATTTAGGTGTTTGCTCTATCCTAAGATCTCTGGATCGATTTTTCTTGGCAACAACTCTTGAAGTCACACCCCAACGTGCAAGCGTGTGAAACGTCTATGGAATAAGTCATAGGAATTACTCTTAGGCATGCAGAAATTAGTCCGAGACACCCTGCATTACCCAAAAAAAAATTTATTAAAACTTACAATAAAATAAATTAAAATCCGGAAAATATATTCATAAAAAAAAGTTGACAAGTACAGTAGCATTTGCATGTCACCAAACCCCATATATTCCAATTTTATTCTTTTACTATTTCTTTTTCTTTTTTTTTCCCTCCTCTTTTCCTTCACTACTGCTGCCGCTGCTGAAAATTCCTCCCCCCACTCAGCCATCATTACCCACAAACCTCATCATTTCCAACTCCATGTTTTTCATAAAATAGTAGAGAATAGGGAGTAGTATTACTTCTGCTCTTTCTTTTTGGCCGGCTGAGGGGTTTTGGAGATTGATTTCTTTACACTACCTACAAACTTTCTCCCTCTTCATCATTGTTTACATCCGTCATGTAATTATTAGTTTTTACTACTACATGCAATAAAGTGGTACTACTTGCAATTACTTTCATATTGACTTGAGACATCACCTTTTTCCTACACCTTAGCTAGTCTCTCTCTCTCTCTCTCTCTCTCTCTCTCATCATGTTTTCCGTAGCGTCTTCATGGTCCCAAGGAATTGGCAGTCAGGTTACAAAGATCCGACCAACTAAAATGAATGAAAATGAACCATGCAAGAAACTGAGATAAGATTACGGTTTTTTTTTTTCTTTTCTTTTCTTTATAAACACTTCTCAAGTGAAATAAATAGTCAAGCTTTGGCTGTTCATTTCTTTTCTGAATAATGTGATCCGACCGAGTCTTTTGTCGATATCCGATGGACTTGTATATTACAACCTTGGTGAATCTCATTTTGTATCACATGAAAAATTAGTGAGAGCTAGGATCTTGATTCTTTGAGGAGGCATTCAAGACGATGAAAGATAAGATTAAGTTATGAAGAAGGTTGTCCTTGTTAGATTTTTTGGGAGGTTCCAGTCTAAAATCAATTGGATAGAAGTGAATTAACCTCTAGGATATATAAACAAAGTTTGGATGGCTTAGATAAGCAAAGTCTAATAGTGCTAATGTAATAGGAGTGTGTACGGAACGTACCGATGATTCATAATCTTTTGAATAACATTGATTCCATTTTGGGTAAGAATTCTTAATATCAATTTTGAATTCGTGACTTTAATCTGAACAAAACATTCATGACATTAATTCAAGATGTTATGAAATAAAAAGGTGCATATCGTATACACTCAAATAGAGATGCGTATTGCAGCATTTTTCGTGTTATTATTGTAGTCTTGTCACGGTTTCTCTGGTTTACTTTTTTTTTTTTCTTCCCCTAATCGAGTTTGCATACTTGACTTCACTAAGGAATTTAGGTCACACCCGCGTGTTGGAATTTTGATTGGGTTTTGTTTGTTTTTCCACTAATTTTGCTATTCATAGTGATAGTGGGACCCACAACATCACATCCTTAAAATGTAATCTGCATTGAATAAATTGGATGTTACAGGAGTTGCTTTGGTGGGCTTATAATATTGCGTCTAGTTGTTTGCTTTGTTATGTATTTTTCTCTTTCGTTGGCTCCTTGTTAACCGTGCTCTTTGCATTTTGAATATCTTTTCGGGAGTGTGAAGTGGGCATATGATTGTTAAGGGTTAGTGTGCCAACACAGTTGGAATAATTTTTCCTCATTGTGAGGATGTCATGCTTCCGATCTCCGTAATCTTTGTAAATTTATAAATAAATTAAGAAAATTATTATTTTTCTGTTCAAAAAATATATGCGAAAGTCTACTGTATTATATATAGTAGCTAGAATATATCTAACTTGATGATCACTATACAAAAATAATTTCATTAATTATATAATCACGGTGAATCTCAATGGATAATAATGACAACAATAATTTGAAGAGACAGAAGCGACTAAAATAATAAACAAAAGCACACTTAAAAAATTTGAGAGACTATGTGGCAAATTAAATCACAGTCAATTATCAATGATAGCCGATAATATTGACAATTTATTCATGTCGCTGCGATGGTAAAAATATAGTAGGTCGCATTGGAGATTACAGTTAAATATAAATTTAAATAAATTATTGATACATAACTTTGTAATGACAAATTCTAAACCTTAAAAATTGTTGAGTAATTTGTCTTTCTTGCTTCTAGAATGACCCATTTAATGATGGGTCTAGTTGGGATCTTTTAAGGCCCAAATACAACGACCAAAGCCCAGGTCCGTTTACTTTCCTCCATGATTTGTGGAATTAGGAAAAATGATGGCCCATAACGTGCTTTAATAATTAATACCCGCGAATGACATTTTTAACATTAACAAATATTTTTACATATCCTTGACGGATATTAATTATTAAAACACATCATTGACCGTTATTTTCCCTTCTATAGGTGTATATATAATATTAACCAGAAATGCTATCATATTAGCTATTGGTATTTACTTTAAAATCCTGTGTGTTATTAAGTGCTGCAAGGTATGCTTAAAATAGTCTTCAACCAATGTATTGCTTTGCTAGTTCAGATGGCCAGAACAGAATCTCCCACTTGCGTATGGGTGTTATTTTTTAGAGGGCTTTTTTTTTTTTTTTTATTGTTTCTACTTTATAATGGGCTTATTTCTTGTGTTGATTTAGTTGTTGGGCTTGGATATTGTGTGGCCCATGATCCTTGATCTGAGTTCATCCTCCGTTGATTCGTAGGTTTCCTAGCCTTCTCGCTTTGACCTGCACGGGAAACGCACGACTAAGACCTGGCTGGAGTTACCTGGCAAGGTCCTCCGGTGAGAGGATGAGAATGCGCAGAAAGCAATGAAAGAGGATAGGGTTTTTTGAGACTGAGTGGGGTGTACCTCTCAGGGTTGTGATCCTTCAGTATTTATAGAATCCACCTGACTTGCTCTTCAAGCGCGACCATGTGCCTTACACGTGTCGGCTAATGTCATTGTGACATCACCGATAAGGTCTGGTAACCGTTTTGGCGTGAGTTGGCACCTTTATATGCGCTCATCATTATCTTCTAGTGTTACCGCTTCTGCACGTGACGAAGCACACGTCACCGCAGTTGGCTGAGCCCATTCTTGGCCGAGCCTGGTAGGCAACTTTACGAGGAGAATATGCTGATGGGGTTTCCTGAAGGTGGCCGAGCCTGAATAAAACCCTCCTGTCACTGGGCATAAGGTGAGTTCAATATCGACAACTGATAGGCCTCGGCCTGCAATAGATATCTTGTGCACTCTTACAATTGATATAGTGTCCTGAGTTTCTTCTTCGTACATCATACATATGATGTAAACGAATTCTTCTACGTACCAAATGACAAAAGAAAATGTATTGCTTTGCTGTAGAAAGATCTTCTTAAGATTTAATTCGGAACTATTATATGTTCAACGTGCAACAGTTAATTAATTTCAGATGTTTTTCCTGACTTTGTCCTTGCGAACAAAGAATTCAAAATACCTTCATTTTTTTTTTTTCAAGAATAGGGTGTATACGTACGAGTCAAATTGTAGCAATTATTTGAAGCACTCTTGTTTACACTATTTCAGAAACTCCAGAACTCAATCATATAAATATTTAAAATACTCTCAAATATTTAAAATAATCATATGAACATTTAAACAAGGAAAACGAATATATACTCCTTTGAATGTGAATAAACCCATCACCTGATGTGGATGGAAATTAAGCTCTTTTTTAGTCGTAAATATAATCTCGAACAATATTGAAAATAACAAAAATGTCCTGATCATGCTGATACGTATTTCCTACCTATTTACTATTTAGGCGTTCTTTCTTCCTGATTTTGAATTTCTTGAAATTGATTTAAAAAATGGGAAACAGTAAATACTATTTTTTTTTGGGTGAAATCGCACGAGCAGGAATTATTGGTTGTGAATAATTGTTTTTTAAAGAGAAACCACAGTGGAAAGTTTTCCAGGTTCAATCATTATGCATGCCTACAATTTCAACCATGCCTTAGACTAATTACAAGCTAATCAGCAATCAACTTTCTAATTTTTTAACTTAATTAGTATAAGTTTTCTAGTTCAAAGGAACGCCCCCCATCATCACTAAATAGAAATAATTGTATATTCTCCCAATAAAAGTATAAAAATTACTACCTTTTATTGGTCCATTGTCACCCCACGAGTTAATTAGATTATTTCTTGGGAAACACTATCACACTTATAAATTAATCCTTGGGTAGCCTATATACACATCCTAATTTTTTTTTTTTACTAGTAAAACTAATTAGTAACACCTTGGGCGAACCGGTCTGTTTTTTTTTTTTTTTTGGTCAAATTTGTTTTGTTTGTAACTAGTCAGAACAATAGGAAATTAATTTTCTAAAAATCAGAATAAATAAGTTAGTAAAAACTAAGGAACGAACCGAATCATTAAAAAATGGACTAAATAATTACTCATGTAATGTCTAAAGAGTACTAATAGTATTATTCAGTCACACTACATCAGGTTTATACAAACAAAGGCGGATGCTAGAGAAGTTATTCAATGCCTCTGGAGCAATAAATGAGAGCACCTATTCGTCAAGATAGTTTGAAATTCAGGCATTTTGTAGTGTGGGACTATACTAGCTAGTGCGTGGACCGTGTGGTGTAGGCGACATGGAGAATTTTTTTTTTGGTGCTAAGAATGGAAGTTCAAATATGATATTCTGTCGTTCGTCAAATTATAGATTGTCTTGTCACATCATAATACTCGTATAAAGAATTTCTCCGCACTTAAATCGGGACGAAAATTGAAGCCCCCACTACGGGTAAATGGTGTTAAGAGTATATTTAACTCCCAACAAAGGATTAGGACGATTCGAATTTAGACATTGTTAAACCGAGTCCGAGTTTTCAACCACGGAACCAATTCCGAGAGGGAGGAGAGAGGCGCCTCATAATTCCCGACACAAAGAACAACCCAGGTCATTAAATTCCAAGCTGCTCTGCTCTGCATGGGACGTGCGTTGGGCTACTGTTGCGGTTTTGGGTTTCACGCTAATTTTTTATTTGTGGGCTCCACCCCCAAAAACCCAACCTGCCTGCATCTGACTACGCGTGCAAACACCAACTTCATGGGGCCCCTCTCTCTCTCCCCCACCCCTAATTTCTCTCTCTCCCTTGTTCAGCCAAAAGAGTCCACGTGGATGGTAGTTTTTTTTGCATTTATTAATTTTTTTTATCTTCCATTTGTTAATTTTTGGAAGATTGTTGTTTTATTATAACGAGAGAAATCTAAAAAAAAAAAAATTATGACCGAAACTCATTTTTTTTGAATAAAGATAAAAATAAGACAACAAGCCAATTTTTTTGTCTTTATTAAAAAAATTAGATTTTGATGATAATTTTTTTTAGATTCCTTTCGTTATGACGAAGCTATAATACTAAAAAAATTGACGAAAAACTAATAAATGTGATTTTTTTTGAATAAGGACAAAAAATAATCCAAAAATGATTATTTAGCGGAACAAGCCCTTAAAGCTATTTGAGAATGTATTCTGTCCGGATGAGATGGAAACCCAACCATAGGGTCCACGATCACCGATTTTGGGCCCTACGGGCATCCACTGAAATAATATGAAATTCATTATAATTCGCAAAAAATTATGACTGAAACTCATTTTTTTTTTAATAAAGATAAAAATAAGTTAATATGTCAATTTTCTCGTCTTTATTCAAAAAAATTGGGTTTTGATAATAATTTTTTACTTTTTAGATTTCTTTCGTCATGACGAAATTATAATAGTAAAAAAATTAACGAAAAATTAACAAATGCGATTTTTTTTGAATAAGGACAAAATAATCTAGAAATGATTATTTAGCCAAACAAGCCCTTAAAGCTATTCAAGAATGTGTTCTGTCCGGATGAGATGGAAACCCAACCATAGGGTCCACGATCACCGATTTTGTTTTTTGTTTTTTTTACACGTTAGTTTTCTCACCATCGAGTGTCTCGATCTCAGGCCAGTTTATGCAAAACTGAGAATCTCGATTAGTTTTGGCATTTTAGAATTAGCGAACGGACAAACTGTTGATGGTTTAGAGAGCTTTCACTGAGATGGAGAGTCGAACCTGTAAGCTTACAAGAGAGGACCCCCTCGTTGTGGCCATGCTCTTTGGGTTAGCCGTTTCCGCTCCACACAAGAGTAATTATTCAATAGTTTTGGAGCACAATCACGTGGTGCTCTCGATCTGAATAATTCTAAAATCACACGCTAATTTGTGATCCATACACTTACTCGTGGACCGTGCTAGCATTGGATATGGTTAGGCCAGTAATAGACACTTGCAGTTTTCAATCTCCATTGGAATAGTTAGTAGTAGTATTAAGTTACGGACTCATCACTTGGTTTTTTTTATACAGAGAAGTCACGGAAAAGAATTCTTTCGGACTCAAACATATGCGACCCCCGAATCCAAACTACAAGACCATAACCCGGCCCACTTGTAGCAAGGCTGGAGAAGAATTGGGCCGAGTTTGCGCTACAGGTTAAGAGCATTCGTGTCAATCAGTATCCGTCCTTGCTGGTGCATTTTCTAGATTGGGCAAGCCAGGTTGGAGTTCTCGGGAATATGGACCGATTATCCGGACTGGCTGGTAAATTCCTCTTAATAAAGAAGCTAGACGTGGAAATCACAAACCCAACTCTTCAACCTACTCCATCACTTCGACCGGGATTTTATTTCTCACAGGGGGAATAAATATACCCGAAAAATTCCTTGTCAGGGTGAGACTGAGGAATTTCATTCATGGCCACAGAAATAATTTAGTACTGTTGGTAGTAATGTCAGAGAAATTTTTCAGAAATAATTATCTTTTTCTGTTGGGAAAGAAGTTGCGAAAAATAGAGCATACCTGTAATTAAATTGTCCGAACTTTGATGCCTCTCGCTCGCTCGTTTAATATATTTATTTCGTGAATGATCTCAAAAAATTTTCAAATACGGCTTACGTATATATTATGATAAATAAAGTGTGTAGGTTCTACAATAAGACTCCTTTGATCTCATTCCCCTTCTTGAGGCGGATACGAGGGGAGTGGTTTTGAGAGATTTTAGTTTGTTTTCATTTTCCTATCTACCAAATAAAATAAAATACACCTATGAGGCCTGGGCCGAGCTTCAAGAAGTATTCCTCGCTCTGCCCTAATAAACCAATGGTTCTGAAATATTTGGGCCCATAGCCTTAAATACCAATTTCAAGTCCATAGAAATGTGGGATGGACTGGATGGGCTAAAAAAAGTCATATGGGCGACTGTCCTATTCAAGCTTCACAAATTTCTTTAGAATCATAGAAGTAATATTCTCTCAAAAAATGCTGAAATTAATTATAGAAGTTCGCCAAACCAACGAATTTGTCAAAAATCTCTAATTCGACCACTCCTACATTTTTTAAAATTAAATGATCCTACTCCTAATTTGGTGGTACGGATTTATGAAAATATTAAAGAAACAATTGTACTCCTAATTTTCAGTGTTTTACCTTTTTACCGTTTTTGTGATATAAGAATGGATGATTAAGATTGTATGCATCAAACTTGTTGTAACTTTATAGGTTGATCGGACATATCTATTATAATTATTTTGATACTGATCTGATATGTGTTGATCGAAATTGATATGATCTTTCATATGCGTCGAAAAAGCTTAATGATCGTGTACCCAAAAAAAAAAAAAGAGCTTAATGATCGCCCAGCTCAATGAATTTATTTCGCGTCCTGGGCTACGACCCCAAAAAGGGAAAAACATAGATAACATAACAAATACTAGTAGCAGTTTTAATTATACAACGATCTCCACAGGACAAATTGAAAAAGCAATAAACTTTTAAAAACGCTTTGGACATCAAAGTCTACGAGCACATCAAGGTTGGAACAGAAACACAATTAACACGAATGTTCATAGATACTCCGGTGAACTCTCCTCCGGCATGTAAATAGGAGCCACTTCTACCGAAGAAACCGATCGCCTTCCCACCAGTCAGCACATGTTGAACAAAAAAATTATATATGTGCCCATAGGATTTCCTCAACTTCCACTTGTCTGTGAAAAAATTATGTCGATTACTCTGTAGAGGTTCATGTGCTAGCTAGCTAGTTAGAAATCACGATTTTCGTCAATCGTGAAATCTCCTCGTGTGAATAAAAGTAAGACTCGCGGTTCTATTTTGATAAGTCAAACCGTTTGTTTTTCCGAGAGAAGAAAAAAATGAGCTTGAGAATCTTGATTTAATACTAGTTGGATATGAGGAAAAAAAAAATAGAGGGAAAAGAAGGTGACCGACCTTGTGCTAGGATGGCGCAGAATGTGGGTATGACTTGTTAGGGTGCTAGTGATATACCAAATGCAGTAAGGTAGGTTCCAACACGTCCATGGAATCCTGCGAAGACTCCACCTTTTACTGGAATGGACTCAGAAGAAGCACCCGACCTCGACCCAAAAGGTCCATATTTGTTCCCAACATTTGTTTTAAAACAGAGAGATATGATTGTCACTTCTCCATAGAACTCTTCATATGTCAGGCCTATGGACGAGAGTTGCTCTATTGAACTGTCGATGCAGAACTAAACGAGTACAAGTATAAATTTGGAGTTAATTTGTTTGTGACGATAAGAAAATAAAAATAAAAATGCTATGTTAACAATGAAAGTGCAAAAGTCCAGACACAGATATGTCTGAAACTGTCCGACATGTGTGGGATCCACGTTATCCAGATATATTCATATCCAGATCTATGAATAAGCTAAAGAGTGTCGCACCGTTTTAGTTGTATGACCACCGGTACCACCAATTTTCACAGAGCGTCCAACGCCATCGCCGCTTTTACTTTGGAATATAATTGAATCGATAGCTTCTCCATAACGAACGCTTATCAACATTACAGGCCCATCAGCCTTGTAAGTCCAATATGCACCCTCTTTCCCTCCCCCTATCCCTGAAGATATGCATCCTTCCCCATCGCTAATACTGCCCTGCACATACACATGCACAATCTATTAAAACCTTCATGGGCACATTTTACGTATCATATATACGTGTATTTGTAACGCTTGTCAAGACGATTAATTACACGAAATTATGTTGATCGGATCAATATAATTAGTTATGTTGAGAGAATAATTAAGTAGGGTTTGATCCTTTTTCAAACAATATCCAGTGAAATGAGATTCTTAAGAGAAACAGGGATAAGTTGAGGTGCGAGCAAACTCGTCCAAATACCTAGCTCCTTGTAAAAAAAAAAAACCGTGAGTTTTAAGAGGTTATCGACAAACTCCAAAAAATGTGAGTTTTCATGTTAAAACTGCAAAAATCTGTAAGCAAACCAACTACTTTTACATTGTAGCATAAAGGTTTGGCTAACTCAACCTCTTTCTCCATTTCTTTGTTCCTCTTCTTCAGCACTTCATTCTCTGCTTCCAACTCTTTGATTTTTGTCTTCAGCTCTTCGATTTCTGTCTTCTGTAAATCAACCACCTGATTCTATTTTAATAATTCAAGCCGTTTGTTTTTCTAAGTCCAAATCTATAAACTGTCTGTTAGAATATTCTAGATTTGTGTATTTCTAGGATATTTTAGAATCAATGTGTATCTCTCATAAGATCAAATCATATATGATCAAATCATATATTATTATGATATTGATTTTATATGATTGAGATTGTGATTGAGATTGTGATTGTATTTTCCTTTATTGTATCATGGCTCACACTATATATATGAGCCCTCTCATTTGTACAGAACACACAGTTGAATATACAATAATCTTTCTCTCCTTTGTCTTGTATTATGGTATCAGAGCTAGGTTCTCAAACCTAAGTTTTTTTTTCTTTTCAACTGCCTTGCCGAAATCCTCTCGGCCTCTCTACTGTTCAACATCCAAAACCCCAAATCCAATTTCTCTCTTCTTTTCCCCACTTATTTTTCTACTGCCTCATCAAAGGAGCAAAAGAAAATTGCTCCACCAGCACACTACCCTCAATTTCCGAAACCTGTTTCCGTCAATTTCCGAAACCACTTCCGTCTATTTACGAAATTCTATTTTGCCAGTCCACTACTGACAATTTCCGAAGCCCACTAGCGTCACTCCTACTGCTGTCCCAATTTGCACTCGTCCCACTTGATCTCTTCTACGTTAATTATGGAGAAAATGGACGCTGGTCAACCTATTTCCATCACTCTCGATGGTTCCAACTATATTCTTTGGGCTCAAGCCATGACCAGCTTTCTGAAAGGGAAGAAATTGTGGCGTATAATCACGGGTGATGTAATTAAGCCTGTCAAAGCACCAGAAGAAAACCAATCAAAGTATGAAGAACGTCTTGAGGATTGGGATAGCAAAAACCATCAGGTTGTTACTTGGATCCGCAACACGTCCGTCATCTCCATTAGCCTGTAATTTGGCCGATTTTCAGAATCAAAATGCTCCGGCCAAGGCTATTTGGGACTTCTTAAAAGATCGTTACCAGACTACCGGTCTCTCTCATCAGTACCAACTCCTAAGCCAACTTGATCGAATGCGACAAGAGCCCGGGCAGTCTATCAATGGCTTTTTATCTCAGATCTACGCTGTTTGGGATCAAATCTCTGTCTCAGAACCTTCCTGGACAAGTGCTACCGATGCTGCGTTATTTGCCGCCTATCATGATCAACAACGTCTTATTCAGTTTCTTATGGCTCTTACCACTGACTTTGAGCCTGTGAGAGCTTCACTTCTTCATCGCAATCCGCTTCCCACCTTGGATCAGGCCATCTCTGAGCTTCTTTCAGAAGAAACTCGTCTTGGAACTTTCAAATCACAAAATTTGGATTCTGCTCTTGCCGTACACCGCCCGCACGATGTCCAACCATCCCAGTCTTCTGGCCCTCCATCCCAGTTTCCAGGCTCTTGCACTTACTGTCATAGTCTGAGCCATGAGTTACTTCGATGTCCTGTTCGTACCTGTAAACATTGCCACAAGACTGGACCTGGGCACTATCAGAGTGATTGTTGGAAGAATCCCAACAAACAGTCAAATGTGTCTAATTCTCGCGGCCAATCACGCAACACCTACTCTCAAGGAAGCCAATCCAAATCCAATTATCAGTACAAATCCAACATTGCTTCTCGCCCTGCTGCTGCTGCCACTGAGGATTCTGATTCTCCTGATTCTACACCTACTCCTCAGTTCTCTATGACTGATGCAGAGGCTATCATTCAACAGGTTCTTGCCAAATCTGGTACATCTCACTCTACTGCTCTCTCAGTCACCTCAGGTACCTCATCTTGGTTCTTCGATTCTGCATGTTGCAATCATATGACTTCTGACCCTACCATTTTTTCTTCCATAACCTCTCCTTCTCATACGCCTATTATTCATACTGCTAATGGTTCACACATGCCTGTTACTCATATTGGTCATGCCTCTACATCTCACATTTCTCTTCCAGAAACATATCTCATACCTGCTCTCACCTTAAATCTAATCTCTGTTGGACAATTGTGTGAACTTGGTCTCACCATTATTTTTTCCTCTTCTGGTTGTCAGGTGCAGGATCCTCAGACAGGACAGATCCTTGGGATAGGGCGTAAGAAAGGACGTCTGTTCAAACTCATCAATCTCCGTCTCCCCTCACATTTAACCTCCCATGCTCGGTCAGCTGCCTCAACTTCATCTACCACTGCTTCTAGTCTTTGGCACTCTCGTCTAGGACATGTGTCTTTTGGTCGTTTGCAGTCTTTAATTTCTAGTGGTACATTAGGTCATGTCACTTCTCAAAATATTGATTGTATGCCATGTCAACTTGCAAAACAGCCGGCTTTGGCTTTCAATAAAAGTGACTCTATTTCAACTTCTCCATTTGAATTAGTTCATTCAGATATTTGGGGACCTTCTCCTAATACCACTATGGGAGGATCAAAATATTTTGTAATTTTTGTGGATGATTATTCTCGGTTTACATGGATATATCTTTTGAAAAAACGGTCTGAATTACCCCAAACTTATTACGACTTTGCAAAAATGGTTCAAACTCAATTTGGCCGTTCTATCAAAGTTTTTCGTACTGATAATGCTATGGAGTATAAGGAGGCATCTTTTCTGAATGTTCTTCGTCAACACGGCACCATCACCCATCGTTCTTGTCCTGGGACCTCCCAACAAAATGGGCGTGCTGAACGTAAGCATAGACACATTCTCGACACTACTCGTGCACTCCTTATCTCTTCCTCATGTCCGGAGAATTTTTGGGGGGAAGCTGCTCTCACAGCTGTCTATACCATCAATCGAGTTCCTACCCCAGTCATTGGAAATCTCTCTCCTTATGAGAAGTTATATGGTATTGCACCCGATTATCACCATCTCCGAGTCTTTGGATGTGCTTGCTTTGTTCTCCTTCAAAAGCATGAACACACTAAGCTAGAACCTCGTTCTCGTCTCTGTTGTTTCTTAGGGTATGGTATAGAACATAAAGGGTATAGATGTTGGGATCCTGTTTCCAAACGTCTTCGTATATCTCGACATGTTGTCTTTTGGGAATATCAAATGTTTTCTAGTTTGTCTAAGTTCTACCTACCACCTATCTCAACCACTCCCTATTTTACTGACTCTTCTATCGACATCTTCTCTGATGAGTTTGATACAGGTACTCCAAATGATAGTTCTTCTCTTGCTCCTCCCGAGGTGTCTGTTCTGATTGATGATCATGCACCTAGACTAGTAGAACCTACTGAGTCTCCTCAACCCTCTACCTCTTCTCCTACTGAAACAACTACTTGCTCTCCAGATACCAGTTGCTCCTCTGAACCACCACCACTTCTGTCAAAAAGGGTAACTCAATTACCTGCTTATCTTCGTGACTATCATTGCTATTCTACAGTGTTTTCACTACATGAACCTCACTCTTATCGTGAGGCCAGTACTAATCCTCTTTGGCAGAAAGCAATGGACGAGGAACTACAGGCCTTGGATCGTACTCATACATGGGATTTGGTTGACCTTCCCCCAGGGAAATTTGTCGTTGACTGTAAATGGGTTTACAAAATTAAAACCCACTCTGACGGCTCCATTGAACGATACAAAGCCCGTCTTGTTGCAAAGGGTTTTACCTAGGAATATGGCATTGATTATGAGGAGACTTTTGCTGCCGTTGCCCGTCTAACCTCTGTTCGGAGTTTACTTGCTGTTGCTACAGTTCGCAAATGGGACCTTCATCAGATGGATGTAAAAAATGCATTTCTTAATGGTGATCTTACTGAGGAAGTCTATATGAAGCCACCTCCTGGTTATGCTCACTCTCCGCACCAAGTCTGTCGCCTTCGCCGCGCCTTATATGGTCTTAAGCAAGCTCCCCGAGATTGGTTCTCTAAATTCAGTACCACCATTGGCGATTTTGGTTTCACTTCTAGTCCTCATGATTCTGCACTTTTTATTCGCAAGACTGAGCATGGCACCATTATTCTTCTTCTTTATGTGGACGACATGATTATCACTGGAGATGATGTCACTGGTATTTCTAGCTTCAAACAGTATCTTTGCAGTAGTTTTGAGATGAAAGACCTTGGCTCGCCTAGCTATTTTCTTGGGATTGAAATTTTAAAAGATTCTAATGGATGTTATCTCTCTCAAGCAAAATATGCCTCTGATCTGTTAGCACGGGCAGGTCTTACTGATAGTAAGACTGCATCCACTCCTCTCGAGCCAAACACTCGTCTTACTCCTTTGGATGGCACATTATTGCCTCATGCTACACTCTATCGACAACTTGTTGGGAGCCTTGTCTATCTTACTGTTACTCGCCCAGACATAGCCTACGCCGTCCATCTTGTCAGCCAGTTCTTATCTGCTCCTCGATCCATCCATTATGCAGCTGTTCTTCGCATTTTGCGCTACATTAAGGGCACTTTGTTCCATGGCCTTTTTTATTCCGATCGCTCCTCTCTTACTCTCCATGCCTATTCTGATGCTGATTGGGCTGGAGACCCTACTGATCGCCGTTCTACTACAGGCTACTGCTTCTTTCTCGGCGATTCGCTTATCTCTTGGAGAAGTAAGAAGCAAACTGTTACTGCACGATCTAGCACCGAGGCTGAGTACCGTGCTCTTGCTGACACTGCTCAAGAACTCTTATGGCTTCGATGGTTATTGGAAGACATGGGTGTCCACCATTCTACTGCCACCATACTTCACTGTGACAATCACAGTGCTATTCAGATTGCACATAATGATGTCTTTCATGATCGCACGAAACATATTGAGATTGACTGTCATTTTGTGCGCCAACATGTCACCCGTGGTACTATTCGACTCCTCCCAGTCTCATCCCTAGAGCAAACGGCTGATATCTTCACCAAGGCGCACCTACCACGACGATTTCAAGACTTGGTTACCAAACTCAAGTTGGTCTCTGCTCTCCCCCCTTGAGTTTGAGGGAGGCTGTTAGAATATTCTAGATTTGTGTATTTCTAGGATATTTTAGAATCAATGTGTATCTCTCATAAGATCAAATCATATATGATCAAATCATATATTATTATGATATTGATTTTATATGATTGAGATTGTGATTGTATTTTCCTTTATTGTATCATGGCTCACACTATATATATGAGCCCTCTCATTTGTACAGAACACACAGTTGAATATACAATAATCTTTCTCTCCTTTGTCTTGTATTACTGTCCACTCAAAAAGAGAGGTTAATTTGATACCAATATGGGGCCGATTGAATCATATTCGTCTCATCAAAATATATAAACGGTCAAAATTGAAATATATCTGGAGGAATTTGGCTACCTACTTGGCTACTTCTATTTAAAACGAATGAGCAACGTTGCACACACATACGTCCAGATACAGATCCGGACAGACCAACACAAATATGTTAGAACTTGAAATAGTTTGATGCATTTTGGTCCCACATTCATCATGTGGGACCATCATAGATTAGACAGGCACATTCATCACGTGGGACCATCATAGATTAGAATGGCTCATTCATCATGTGGATTAGACAGGCAAACCTGTTTCCAGATCAATGCACCATAGCATTTTTGAAAATATAATAATGCAAGGTCTGCTTCCTAATTTGGTTTCTCTAGTCTGACGTGGAGTTGAGTAATTTTCTCAATTTTTTTCCACTTTGAATGGGGCTTTTCGTTACAATGGATAGTAGAACACTGGATAGGAGCCTACTTTCTTCCCCGAAACCAAAAATAAATAAATAAATAAAAATTAGAGAGGTATAGAAATTGACCTGGTGCTGCGCACAATTTGGGTCTTGAATTATATGCAAACCCTCTATGGGAACTACAAATACACCAAGTCCACTAAGCCGGCCACCGTCCTCATATCCATAGAATCCAGCGATGACTCCACCATACATTCCTAGCGAAACCCGATCCTTCTCTGTATAATTCCATGAGTTACGATCGTTCAGATAATCCTGGCTGTAACCATAGGGCCCATAATCCTTCAGATTAGTATGAAAAGTGAGAGAGGCAAACGCTTCCCCTAGCGCGCTTATGGACCGGAGTTGCTCTACTGAAGTGTCGATGCGGACCTAATTCAGCAAATACAAGAGTATATGAATTAGAAATGAATTTGTTTGGAATGCATAATTTTTTATAAACTAATTAAACAACCATCGAAAATTATTGTAGTTTCTGGCTAACCAAATTCGGTTGCCTATCCGACTCTCAGCCAATAAAGATCAACCGATTTTAGAAAATGCGAAGTGTATAGATTTGGCCAAAAATTTGTCTGAAACCGCCGTCTCACCAAACAAATTTAAAAAATGCTACGGACACAAAGAGATGTGCACATTTGGGCACAAATTTGTCCGAAGCAGTCAAATGAGGGTTGGACCCACATGCATCAAATGGTTCTGTATATATCTTTATTCGGATATATGCAAGTATCTATAGCATTGCTAATAATATAAGGAAAAAAATGATCAATCACATTCATATTTTGTTATTCTCTGGTGGATCCAAAAAAGCACTATTGTTTCAAACTAATTGTCCGGTGTGCAAAATAAAGACATTCTAATTTCTTTTCGCAAGTTAGCAGAAATCGATGCATTCTTTCTATTCGTGGGAAAAAAGTTTAATTTTCTCTTAGACAAAAAATAGTGAGGTTCATGAATATCAAGTATGAATTAAGCTGAGGAGTGTCATCGTGGACACACCGTTGTAGCCTCCCCTCCTTGCTCGGGATTGCCAAAATGCTTGGGGCTTCCTATAACAACACCATCGCGGCTTTCGCTTTGGAATGAAATTGAATACAGTATAGTGTACCGTACACGGCCTGAATCATACTTACCAAGACGAAGAGTTATCTGCAATATAGGCCCGTCGGCCTTGTATGTCTTCCTTGAGCCTCCCGTACTCCCCAATGGCCCAAGAGATATCCATCCTTCTTCACCTGTAACTTTTCCCTGCACATTCAAACTGAATCTATTACAACTTTTAATGGTCCCAATTAATTGGGACATAAAGCTCGATTTAGTTTGGTATAGGCGTACATATGGGATGGGGGGGTGTTTGGGTGGAGGTGAGAGAGAGAGAGGAAATTGATTACCATTTGGGATTCTTGGACTCTTTGGTGTCTGATAGAAGAGATTCCAGAGTGTCAAGATTAGGATAGAGTGTTATGTAGAGCCCTGTAATTAAGTATTTGTAGGACTTTTTTTATTTGAGAAGTACTAGTATTTATAGGAGTTAAATATCCAAAATTTGATGGGATTCATGCGAGACTTTACTCCGGTTTCAATTGAGTTCTTTGTTTGGCGGTGGGATTGAACTCTAGGGAGTGGTAGAGATGCACTGTGCGTGTAAACTTACCTGAACGTCCTGAGTTTTATAACAAGAAAGTGTATTCAACAAGACAACAACGGGTTCTTTAATTTTTGGCTATTTTAAGTTCATGCTAGGCTCATTTTGATAATTAAAATTATTATCTTCATAACGCTTGTCAAGAAGAATAATTATGAGAAACTATGTTGATTGGCAGTGCCACAGCGGTGGAGCCAATGTAGGACCACCGGGGACACGGGGCCCACTATATATTTTTTTTTTTTTATAGTTTTTGTTTACTTGAACAGAAATAGCCTATTACTTTTTATATAGTTTAACCAACTCGCTCTATTATATCCATATAAAAGGATATTTTCTATTCAAAAACTCAAAAACTGGGTTGACATTATACTAACATTATCTACTTTAATTTAGGATACTTTAGGTGGGTGAATAAAACGCAACTCCAAAATCTGAAAACTTACCATTTTTTCTCGTGATTTCACACGCAAACCACCGTTATACTGCTAAAAAGCATCAAGTCTTAGGTCGGCGGGATGTCTGAGATTCGCCTTCACTGAAAATTTTATTCAATCGTACCCGGACCAATGCATATTTCTGCCTACGTTTGATTGGATCAATATAATTACGTTGAGCGAATAAACGGTAATGTTCTGGACTCTGGTCAATCCCAAACGACAACTTTCATTTTGCATTAATGGTAGACAAAAAAAAAAAAATTGTTATCGTTGGTGGATGCAATGAATTAGGAGTGGGCGGGGTGGAATTTAAAAAAATATTAAGGAGTGCAACTTTAAAAATTATTTTATCGGTGGCAGATGCAATCAATAACTTTAAAAATTATTGGCCATACCCAAACGACGACTTTCATTTTCATGTTTTTATTTTGGTACTTCGGAATAAACGACTCTCATTTTCTTTTCTTTTTTTTTTTTTTTGGTACTTTGGAATAAACGACTTTCATTTTCGGTGGTGGATGCGATGGATTAGGATCGTGGGCGGAGTGGAATTTAAAATAATAATAAAAAAGTATAGGGATAACTTTAAAAAAAACATAAAGGGGATCAGGATTCATGGATAAGAGCTCTGCTATTCGCAGGGAAGAGTTGCAGGGAACTACGCAAGGAAAAATGCGTTTGGGCTCATTCTGGGTCCCACAAAAATCTAGAAAAATATCCATAAATCTTTTAATATTATTTTATGGGGTCCTGTAAAAAATCAGCTGCAACGGATATCGGTAAGTATTACTTTTGGATTCAGATGGGCGAACTGAACAGTTTCGTCCATACGAATCCAAAAGTAATACTTACCGATATCCGTTGAAGCTGATTTTTTATAGGATCCCATAAAATAATATTCAAAAATTTATGGATATTTTTCTAGATTTTTGTGGGATCCAGAATGAATCCAATCACATTTTTCCTTGCGTGATTCCCTGCAAATCGTCCTTGCGATTAGAATTGAAAAATCCTAGCTCGCGTAGGAATATAAATGTTTGCTATGTTTTAATCTCAATCAATGATTCACCATGCAATAAACAAAATCAATCTCACAAACGAAAAACAAACAAATAACTAACACCAAGATATACGTGGAAAACCCAAAACGGGAAAAAACCACGGGAAGAAATCAAACACTACTAAACACGAGGTTACAAGAACTCTTACGATAAGTTTGAACTCCACAAACCTAAACCTAGACGCTCTTGCCGAATCCACGTACACCTCTCTGAATGCTTGACCGCCGCTGCCTTGAATCCACAAGCCTTCTGTTTGCCTTCCGGAATCCACCGAAGGACTCTCTAACTCTGTTGGAATAAAGTTGTAAAATGCTTCCACGTTCCACCAATTAATTAGCCACTCCAGCACATCATGTTCTGATAGTCAATTTTCAAAGGTTAAAGGAGAACATGTTTTTTGAATTGGTTTTCGACACCCACTATTCCTTGACTGCCGTGTATCTCTCGTTTTTTTTTCAGTCAAGGAAAAAACATAATAGGAAGCAAGTATTTATAACCCTAGCCTATCAAATACAAAAGATTCATTACCTAAAGACTCATCCTATCAAATACAAAAAGATTTGATTTTCTTCCACACCCTATCAAATACAAAAGATTTGATTTCCTTCCACTCCCTAAACAGACACTCTAGAATTAAAATAAAAAATAAATTGCAACTCAATAAATAGGGACACAATTAAATATGTGTTTTTGTCTTGGAATTTGCCAACACAGAGAGACCATGGCTCGTGGTCCTAACAATCTCCCCCTTTGGCACTTCCATGACAAAATACATTCCCCTAACAGATTGTCACGGCCTGTAAACCTGCAGAAACACTAAAGATGCACAATCTGTTAGTCAACAAATTACTCCCCCTTTTTGTCATGAATTGACAAAGAAAGAGCAGGGATAAATCGACAACATATGCTAGGACACGCAAAGAGATCAATAAAGTGCATATAGACCAGGCATTAACACTGATACTCCTACTCAAGATACTCCTACTCACCAAACAAAGATATGCTCCTATAGAGAGGGATCTCAAAGAGACTAAATAGTATACTATGAAACACTAAATCACCAAGATATATCACACACAAAAGAAACATCGCATGATACCCCTAGTAATGATTGCTTTCAAAAGAGCTACCCTAAGAAAATTTCAAAGAACGACCATGGTTATGAAATCATGCAAGTATTATAGTGAGTGTGTGCAATGATAGCCTTAACAATAGAATCAACTCATCCCTATGAGGTCATATCAACCAAGAAGGGACCAACTTACATCATTCTCCACAAGGGTGGCAGACCAACTCCAACCCGCATGAAATATGATCAAATGAAAAATGGGGTTAAGAGAGTATATAACATGATATTCTCCCCCTCAAGAGATGCCAACCTTATACCAAATAATCACACAATATTTTTGCACCGTCATGGGCGGCTTTCACACATCTAAGGCCGTAGCTTAAATCCATGACGCAAAAAGAGAATATATGAGGTGCAAGTCAATGGTAGCTTACACGTGCACAAAGAGGTAGCCCTTTCCTCAGGTCTTTCAATTTTTTATATTTTCCCTTTTTTTTTTTTTAAACCATCAAACCGAGCCAATGGACCTCACTTGGGGTATGCAAGCCAAAGGTCAATACCCAAGGTAAATGACATAGGGCGTCCACCACAAGGACAAATACTCACCCAAAGAGATAAGGATCAACTTCTCAAGGCTATCAATGGGCGTGTACAAATACATGCAATGACTGCCATACACATAATTTTTCGATAAAATTCTCATGAAAGTAGCTCTTGAGAAGACATGCATGACAAGTTCGAACCATGAGATGCACTATCATGAGATATAGCAAGGAATCAAGATGAAATATAGCATGTTTAAAGACATCTCAAACCATGTGGGTCATAGAAACAACTTTTGTTTTTTTTTTTTTTGATTTTTTTGATTTTTTTTTAATATTTATAAATATTGAAAACACAAGAAAGCATAAAACAAGAAATGCAAAAATAGCAATGAAACTCATAGATCTAGGCAATAGATTATTAGCATAAAACATCCTAGTCTATGAATAAGGACCATGCCTCAAAAAGCAAGGTCAACCTCTCCGGATGACCCATTATCATCTAGAGAGACACATGTATGATTCACTTGAGGCCTCACATCCGAACTTTTCACCCAAAGTGTTCGGATTCTCACTTTCTCAACTTTTGCCTTCGCCTTGCGAAAAAGCTTAGATTGGTGAATCACATTGGTCTTACGTGTAGGCATGTGCTTGTGAGTCCTACCCCAAAAATTTTTATCATAAAAATTAGAGTGAGCATGGGGGTATCCAATCAATTGATAACAATGTGGCCTTATGTGACCCTTGACACCACAATGGTGACAAATGGGTATGAAACCCCTTTGCATAGGGGGGCTATGAGGAGTAGGCTTTCGAGGTGTATTATTATTTTTCTTGCCACAAATGAAAGATGAAGGATTAAAATGGTTACCTTTATCCTTATCAAATCCATGATTACCTCCGCCTTTAGAAGTTGATGCTTCCTTTTGAAACCCAAAGCCGGTTTTATTCGAGATTTCCCTTTGCACTCCAATGATCTCTTCTAAAGCCTTTGACCCTGCATTCATTTTCTTAAATGTAGCATTGGCCTTGTCAAGCTCAACTTGCAAATTAGCTACCTTCAAGTCAAGAAGCTTGTTAGTTTCATAAGACGCATGCAAATCAATTCCAAGTTTATCATTCATACTCTTAACATCAACAAGTTCATTAATCAAAGAATCTCTATCATTCTCAACTTGACTCACTCGAGCTTGAGCTTTCAAAAGCTCTTGCTTGAGTTTTACATTGGACTCATCGTGCTTTTTCACTTCACTAGATAGCTCAATGTTAGTTTTAGTCAACCTCAGGCTTTCTTTGTAAAGTTCATTGTAGGCTTTCTGCAAACTCTCTTCCTCCTCACTCTCGCTATTGCTCAAATACTCACCATTCACTCTCTCATCTCCTAACTTAGACTCACTCACATGCGGATGCACAGAAGCTCCTAAAGCCATGACTTTACTATTTCCCCCACAATTTTCTTGTTCATCAGAGTCACTATCATCCCAAGTCCTGACATTATAGGATTTATTTTTCTGTTTATTAGCACAATCTTGGGCAATATGACCAAACCCCATGCACTCATAACACTGGGGACCCGATGATTTGCTCTCTTTACCCTTGGAAGACCTACCATTCTTATCTTTTGAATTAGGACCAAAAGTTCTATTTTTTTAAAAAAACTTTTCAAATTTTTTAACAAATAAAGCCATTTCCTCTTGGTCCAATTCATCGTCATCACTATCCGAGATCTTAAAACTATCTTTAAAACTAGAAAAAGCCAAGGATTTTTCCTCATTTTTGTTCTTCTCTTTTTTAGGTCTGTATTGGGACAATTTAGTTTCAAAAGTTAAGAGGTGACCAACAATTTCCTCAACCTTCATGGAATCAAAATTAGGCATGCATTCAAGTACTTCAACTTTTGTAATAAACCTCTCAGGTAATGAACGCATGATTTTCTTAACTATTTTCTCCTGAGAAATAGGCTCACCTAAGTTAAAGCTTGAGTTCACAATTTCACTCAACCTCGCATAAAAATCACCAAAGGCCTCATTGTCACTCATCCGTATCATCTCAAAATCAGTGATAATACTTTGAAGTTTTTGTTGTCTCACTTGACTATTCCCCTCATGTGTGATGGATAAAATATCCCAAGCATCCTTAGCTATTTCACAAGTAGAAATACGTTGAAACTCAGATATAGACACACAACCAAAAATAGCATTAAGGGCACATGAATTATGAGTTGCTTTCAAGTGATCAGTGTTATCCCAAGACTCATCAGGCTTCCGGACAATTTTACCTTCCACAGTTGTGGTAGGCTCAGTATAGCCATTAATAACTGAGAGCCAGACACGATTGTTCTGAGATTTCAAATAAGCCTTCATCCTAGCTTTCCAATATGCATAATTTGACCCATCTAAAAGAGGAGGTTTCGCAACAGCAGAGTTATTAGGGGTTTCCATAATAGCAAATAAATAAAATTAGGATCCGCTCTAGGAATAAATCCTAATATTACGAGCGACCCGCTCTGATACCAATTGAAAAATCCTAGCTCGCGTAGGAATATAAATGTTTGCTATGTTTTAATCTCAATCAATGATTCACCATGCAATAAACAAAATCAATCTCACAAACGAAAAACAAACAAATAACTAACACCAAGATATACGTGGAAAACCCAAAACGGGAAAAAACCACGGGAAGAAATCAAACACTACTAAACACGAGGTTACAAGAACTCTTACGATAAGTTTGAACTCCACAAACCTAAACCTAGACGCTCTTGCCGAATCCACGTACACCTCTCTGAATGCTTGACCGCCGCTGCCTTGAATCCACAAGCCTTCTGTTTGCCTTCCGGAATCCACCGAAGGACTCTCTAACTCTGTTGGAATAAAGTTGTAAAATGCTTCCACGTTCCACCAATTAATTAGCCACTCCAGCACATCATGTTCTGATAGTCAATTTTCAAAGGTTAAAGGAGAACATGTTTTTTGAATTGGTTTTCGACACCCACTATTCCTCGACTGCCGTGTATCTCTCGTTTCTTTTCAGTCAAGGAAAAAACATAATAGGAAGCAAGTATTTATAACCCTAGCCTATCAAATACAAAAGATTCATTACCTAAAGACTCATCCTATCAAATACAAAAGATTTGATTTTCTTCCACACCCTATCAAATACAAAAGATTTGATTTTCTTCCACTCCCTAAACAGACACTCTAGAATTAAAATAAAAAATAAATTGCAACTCAATAAATAGGGACACAATTAAATATGTGTTTTTGTCTTGGAATTTGCCAACACAGAGAGACCATGGCTCGTGGTCCTAACAAGAATTTCCGTATCTATAGGTGCTTCATCCAACCATCTAACTTTTCATTCAGATTTTTGGATAATGAAAAGTTATATGGTTAGATTGAGTACTTATACGTATCGGATTGAGCTTATTTTTTATGGGTACCCTTGAAAAAATGTTTTACATTTAATGAACGGTTCAGATGATTTGTGTAGGACCCGTAGTGGCCCCACAATAAAATCTGTGCACAAATCTGCTGTGTAGATTTTCTGAATTTCTTTTCTCTCGCTAGGTTTTTTCCCTGCAAAAATAGATATGCCTGTCCTAGACGCGTAAACCATTCAGATAAAAAAACGATGCGTAAACCAATTTTCTTCTTCACACTATTTTTTTTTAAGTATATCTAGCAGCTGGTAGATGATTTTGATTTTTAGCTATCCCAACTGTATGTATGACTTGCAGCAGGGACGGAACCAGGATTTCCTATACGCAAGGGCCGAACTATAAACAACAAAATTCTAAAATTTCAAAGTTTGGGAATTTAACTGTTTGTTTGATTTGGGTTTTGAGAAAATTTTTCTGGGTAACGAGTGAGAGGAATAAAAAGAGAAAATGAGACTAATAATTGAAGGGATAGCTTATGAGAAATCCTGTGCAAAGAAAGATGTTGATTTTTGTGACAAAAAATGGACACATTCTGATTCTAAAGCATTTAAATGTCTAAATAACACCCGATACAAAATACAATATTTATCTGTTCAAGCAAAATACAACTAATATTGATATCGAAATTTTTTTTAAAAAAAAACCGAAACTACCCGGGGGCCTTGGCTCCCGTATGCCGAACCTTAGATCCGTCATTGACTTGCGGTTTGAATCATCATTGTAAAACTCGTGATGGACCTGCAGAAAAAAAAAAAACTCATGCTTTTCTTGCCCAAACAGAGCCCTTGTGCACTTGTGCAACAACGTGTGTGACAGTGTGAGGGAGGAGAGGAAGTGTCCCACGTAGGACATTTTAAACTCTATTCTCTCGATGCCACTCTGTATTGTTATATAGATAACTTTCAAAATTATTTTATTTTCTCGGTGGCAGATGCAATCAAGATGAAGGGGCGGGGAGGGATGACGGGTGTTTCCGGTCATAAATAAGTACGTTGTGAGAAAAAATTTGTAGTAATCAAGGTGTTAGATATTTTTCGTAATAAATAAGTTGAAAAATGTCAAATTATTTTTGATAGTAAATAAATTGGGGAGGTGCTGCAATACATATCCCTTATTTAGGTGTGTATCATATGCACCTCATTAAAACACACTAAAATGTTATGAATCTATTACTAAAAAGTTACGAATCATATTGATGAAAAGTTACGAATTTTTAGTATAAAAGTTACGATATGAAATAAAATGTTATGAATGACCGGTTTTACAAGTAATTTTTTATGAGGTGGCACAATATGAACTACACAATAAGTGCATATGGTACACACCTTAAAGGGGTGTGTATTGAAGACCTTCCCAATAAATTGTGGATGAGTTTGTGAGTAGTAGAGTTACGGTAGAAAAAAAATTTTTGTTGACAAGTTATAAGTTACCGTAAACGAGAGGGTAAAATATCAAAACTTGTTATTTTATGTGAACAACATGCTAAAAATGCTTGCACTCCCTTTTTTTTTTTTAGAAAATCAGTCTTAGGTCCATTATATGAACTTCATAAGCCCACAAGTCCACCTATTAATTTTGTAAGGCCTCAAGTCCATTTTAGGGTACTCTTGAGTAGGGTATGATACCATAGAATTTAGGTACTTTTATAGAATTTTAAAGTGCACTCTCCTGTTTTTTTCCTATGGCAGATGTATGCCTAAGAATAGGATGTGAAAAGGACAGTTATTAGTAATATTGACTTTCAAAATTAATTAGTGTAAATCAACTTTTAGAGGGTCGGTTACACTAATAAGCCAGTTGGCTTACTTTATTTGTATTTCTTCAATATATATATATATATATATATATATATTGCAGATTCTTTGATTTGTTTTTGCCTTTAGTAAAAAATTAAGTTTTGATAAAAATTTTTCTTCTTCGATTCATCTCGTCGAAACGAATCTCGGAACCAATGTGCAACTCCTACTGAAAGTGTGTTCGTACTCTTATTGATGAACTTTAGTCGTATCTACTCTATGTCAAGATTATATACGTATGTTTTAGGAAAATTAGATTGCAAAGGAAAACAATATGTCTGGAGTACATTGGCAATTTCATTTTAAATGTCAATTTCTTTTCCATCTCCGGTTTTTTCTATGCAAAAATAGTTATGCCTAGACGCGTAAACTGTTTAGATAAAGAAAAGACACGTAAACCATTTGTCTTCACACTATTTTTTAATTAGCTGGTAGATTCCCATTTTTTAGCTATGCCAAATGCATAACCAAACCAAACCAAACCGAGCCTTACATTCGAATCACTTGAGGTCGGCTATGCCAAATGCATGTTTTTTTTTCCCCCCTGATCCTAATAAGCATAAAGAACAGAGGTGATAAAGAAAAGCATAAGGAATCAAGATCATAACGACGACTTTCATTTTGCATTAATGGTCGAAAAACTAAAAATACATATTTGTTTATCGGTAGTGGATGCAATGAATTAGGAGTGGGCGGGGTGGATTTTTTTAAAAAGTGTATAGGTAACAACTTGGGCATCCAACTCGAGCATCCGGCAGATGCTATGAGTAGGATGGGAAAATGAAAATTATTGTTAAAGCATCCAACTCGAGCGTCCGGCAAACCAATCTAATGTCAGGGTGTCAAGCAACCCCTGCAACTTAGGCCTGGTTCTTTCTTCACTCCTTTCTTCTCCATGTTATTTCTAACTGAAGCTACATTATCCCGCCTTCTTGCGGCGGCATACATATTTGAGGGTAACACACACATAGGTTGCCTCATCAAGGGGTTCGAACGCTTGCCATTAGCAAAGCACGCCGAATCATAACAGAAGGCTCGAATGGCATTTCCTCAGCTTATAAACAATCATGTACAAAAGAAGCGAAGCAAGCTTGACCTGTGTCTAATAACACCGTGTTGCCACAAGCTGTAGGAATGCCAACGAATGTCAATTTGTCAGCTTTAGTTTTTGTTTTCTGCATATACTCAAAAATCCTCAGAGCCTCCATGTCCTTGCACGTAAATATCATCCGATGCTTCTCTAGCATCATCAACACGGGCACAAGCAGAATATGTGTCGACAAGAGAAGTGCCTACAAATGCATTGGACCATGACCTAGCAGCTTATATAAGCACGCGTGGACGCTTCTACCAAACTGCGCTGATTCCATACTCACAAGCAACTTCAAAATTGGAGTGAAAGCAAATGAATTAAGTTCAAGAGATTTCCTCTGTAATTTAACAAACAATTAATTCAATAGCCTCCAAAAAATGAAGAGACTCTGCACACCCCTGAATCAAGGTAACACATTAAACCGCGTTTCTTTGGGTCATTTCATCGAACCACTTGCGTGCATTAGACAAGAAACAGAAAATCCAAAGTTTTCCAATACAGATTCTGAAATGACTACCAACAAGATGCCTTAACAAGAAAATCAACGAGAACCAAAGCCTAAACACCTACTAACAGAAAATAACAAAGCTAGACAAAACAGGCAGCTGGGTATAGAAAATCCTAGAGTTTAAGCCCCAAACATTAGCCAAGAACTGATTTCCATCAGTACGCTTGAGGCCTCTCCAAGAACATAGGCATGCCTTAACTTCATTAAGACTGTGAGAGCCCAAGAAAGGAGCAGGGAGATCTTTACCTTGGTGTACTCTGGTTTTCCTTTTGCACCAAATCCAGTAATAGAAGCTGCCAACAAGAGCTTGTAAATTCTACTAGCGATAGAGGCACCATTCATCTGAGAACATAACCAATCAATTTCCTCAGACAACCCCAAACAGTTCTTGCGAATATAAGTGAGATTAGATGACTCCATGTGAACTTCTATGGCATGTAAATAGGAGCCACCCCTACCGAAGAAACTGACCGCCTTCCCACTATACAGCGTTGAAGAAAAATATGTGCCTATATTATTTCCTCCAAACGGAGCATACTTCCGCTTGCCTATGGGAAAAAAAATGTCAATAAAAGTGAGATCTCCTCATGTGAATAAAAGTGAGACTCAAAGATTCTGCTTTAATAATTCAAGCCGTTCATTTTTCAAGAGAAAAAGAGCTTGGGAATCTTGATTTACTAATTGGACAAGAGTAAAAATAAGAGGGGATAGAAGGTGAACCTTGTGCGAACTATTGAGTACTTTGGGTGCTACAAGTATACCAAATGCATTAAGGTAGTTTCCCGCACGTCCATGGAATCCAGCCAGTACTACATCATCTTCTATTGGAATGGACACGGGAGGATCATCCGGATCCCGTACTGAACCAAAAGGCCCATAGGTGTCCAAATTTGAATAAAAACAGAGAGATGCAATTGTCCGTTCTCCTTTGTAGTGTCCATATGTCAGGCTAATGGAGGAGAGTCGCTCTACCAAACTGTTGATTCTGAACTAAACAAGTGCAAGTATAAATTATGACTTTGTTTGGAACGCACAAAAAATAAAAATTTCAACCATAAGAAATTATTGTAGTTTATGGTTAAATAGTACTTTTTTTGTTAATTGTTTGGTTTGATGGTTGGGGGTTTTGGCATATGCGCACTTGACTATTCTCCCTCTCCGGTCTTGTCAAAGGCAAGTCATCCGCATCGGGATTGGAGGATTCATAATAGATTTCTCCCTGTAGCCTGACCCCAGGAGCCTATTCCCTCTGTCCCTTTTTAAGTGTCTACTACGGTTCTGCGTGCAATTTTCAATGACTTATATATCTCGATATATATTATAGTTTATATATTTAAAATAATTGTCTTATAGAAATAATTGAGATATATGAAATAAGATCTATATTGCATATTTTTCATACTATAGACTGAGACATATAGGCAATTGGAAATGGAACACAGAATCGTAGTGGACATTTACAAAGGGATGGAGAGAGCACTAAGTCTTGAACTCAAGATGTCTAGATTTACAGCTCATCCATGTTGCCACTTGAGCTACGCACCCATTGGAATTTTGGTTAAAAAATTCCCATCTATATTTTCGTCTTGACAATAAAGATAAGAAAAACTAAAAAAATACTATAGACACAAACGAAAGTGTTGAATCCGGACACAGATGAATCCAAAATTGTCCGATGTGCGGTGTACTGAACGGATCTGGATACATCTCTGTCCTGATCTGTGAATAAACTAAGGAGGGTCAGGGTCTCACCGTTACAAAATTGTGGCCACCGGGACCCCCAATTCTCTGAAAGTTTCCTATAACATTGCCATCGCAACTTTTGCTTTTGATTAAAATTGAATCGACAACTGATCCCCAACCAAGAGTTATCTGCAATATAGGCGCGACGTCGACCTTGTAAGTCCAGTATGCACCCCCATTCCCTCCCCATGGCCCTTTATGTATCCATCCTTCACCAATAATCTTGCTCTGCATGCACATTAACACAACACGAAATTCTACGTCCTTGGTAAGGTAATCAATCAAACAAAAGATCTATAGTCACACTGGTTAGAAGTGCCATCAAATTAAGTAGCTTTCAAAAGTCCAATTTAAAATTGGATAGTACTAACATGAAAGTTGGCATACCTTCGGCACTTTATCGCTTTGAGACGGTTGATTCTAGGTATGAATAAACAGTAGATTGTGAGTGCCACCATTTGTGTCAAGCTCAATGTTTGGATTGGGATGAAAAACATCGACTACCCTATGTTTTTCTCGTTTTACAATAGGTAGATGATTAGTTTGGCTTTATCTAAAATATTTGTAATAAACTCCGTTATGTAAGTGCTGCTGAGGTATTACTAATATAATTTTTTTTAATTTGTCATATTAAAATTGCAAAAATTTTAACCAAAACAACTTTTACAACATAGTATAAAAGTTTGGATAACTCAACCATTATCTCCGTTGCTTCGCTCTTCTCCCTCAGAACTTTAGTCTCTGCTCCTGTCCCTTTGATTTTTGTCTTCAGCTCTTCCTTTATCTTCTGTAAATCAGCCACGTAAAAAAATATACAGATATAGTGATACAGATGGTATAGAAATTGGCCGGGAGTGATATAGAGATAGAGGGGGGAATATTTGTTTGCTTCCACCTCTTTGATTTCTTTCTTAAGCTCTTTGATTTCTGTCTTCAACTCTTTGATTTCTGTCTTTTGTTCTTCCTCTATCTTCTGTAAATCACCCACCTTATAAAATAAAGAGGTAGCGATAAGAATGGTATATAGATTTAATGCTCGTCTAATCCAAAATCAAGTGAATTTTAATTTAATAAAGCAGTTAATTTGTCATATTAGAATTTCAAAAAAGTTGTAGGAGTACTACAACAACTTGAGAAAGAATTCTTTTACAGTGCGGTGAGACAGACAAAAACGTGGGGTTGTCACTAATCCAATCACTGTCTGCCACGTCACCCATCAGGTTTTATGTTTGAATTTTTTTTAATTATTTTGTTTATTTCCTTGGGGAGTTTATTGATATGGTAAATAGAAATGATACGGCCACCGCACGCTATGCGGGGTCCATTCTGGGCCTTGCACGAATGATCCGATTCGTTCAACAATTTAAAAAAAAAAAAACCGAGTGGGCATTACGAAAAATCAAGTCAATCCGATATATGTGTAATTTCTCGATCAAATCTTCTCATTTTTGGAAAATCGGAAAAAATGAAAAGATAGGTTTCCAACCGCCAACTGCCCCTTCCCGACTGCCAACTGCCCCTCCCCCACCGTCAAATCATGCATAAAAGTTTGGCAAACCCAACCTTTTTCTCCATTATTTCGTTCCTCTTACTCAGCATCTCATTCTCTTTCTCCATTATTTCGTTCCTCTTGCTCAGCATCTCATTCTCTGCTTCTACTTGTTTGACTTTTGTCTTCAAGTCTTCTTCTATGTCCCGTAAATCAACTACCTAAGAAACATAGAGCTAGTGATAAGAATGCTATATATAGAGATTTTTTAATTGAGAATGGTATAGAGATAAAAGAAGAGAATATTTGTTCCTCCCTTAATTTTAGGAGAAAATGCACCGTAGTTTGTGAGAGATATTAGTAAAATCTTTTTCGTTTTTACAAAAAAAAAAAGGGCTGTTTGATAAAACTGAAATCTGAAAATTGAAAAATTAAGTATTGAAAACTGAATGCTAATTTTTTAAGCTGAAAAGCTGTTTGATAAACATATTAAGTATTGAATTAAAAATTAATTAATTAATTTTAATTCTGATTCTCTTTAATTTTGGTGATTGTGGTGGTGGTGGTGATGGAATGGTAGGGGTGAGGGTGGTGGTGGGATGGTGGCGGTGGAATGATGGTGGTGGTGGTGGCGGCGGCGTGGTAGTAGTGGTAAGGGTGGCGTGTTAGGTTTGGTGATGGCGGAGTGATGGTGGTGGTGGTAGCTTGGTGGAGTAGTAGTGGTGGTGGTGGTAAAGTGATGGTGGTAGGGGTGGGGTGGAGTGGAGTGGTGGTGGTGGTGGGTGGTAGTGTCGTGGTGGTGGCAGTGGAGTAGTGGTGGTGGCGGTGAAGCAATGGTGGTGGTGGTGGTGGCGGAGTAATGGTGGTAGTGTCATGATGGTGGCAGCGGAGTAGTGATGGTGGTAGTGGTAGAGTGATGGTGGTGGGGGTGGAGTGGTGGCAGTGTTGGTGGTGGTGGAGTGATGGTGATTGTGGTGGTGGCAGCGTGGTAGTGGTGGTAGTGGAGTAGTGCTGGTGGTGGTGGTGGTGGTTGAGTGACAACGGTGGTGGTTGAATGCAAGCATATAAGAATTCAGTTAGAATTAAGTAGCTCAAAACTACTTAATTTTTATCACTTTTTTACGCTATATTTTAAGTGACATAATCTGTTAAGCAATGTAAAATGTGGTTATTAAACCTACTTAATCACTTATTACTTAATAATTTCAGTTTTAAGTGCTGAATATGAGATATCAAACAACCCACCCCTTACTCTGTCTAAGGTGGAGGCCCTGGACCATGGCCTTAATGGCCTAACGCATGCCCTGCCTCTGAGTATATATATTTTTCTATGTGTTCAAATTCAACCAACTCAGAGTGGTAAAAGTTCATATAAAAGGATGGATAAAGACTGTTTGGGAACTCAAAAACTAGAAACGAAAACGTCGTCAAAGAAAGCAAGAAGTTTAGATTGTTTCATGTTTACCGCTCGCCCCTTGATCCAAGAGAACAGGAGCTACCTGTGGCTTCTTTTGACGGGCAATTAGTCGCCACAATCTCCCCAATTCCCCCGACACAAAACCACATATAGCATCAACGGTGCGTTGTATGACGCCATCGACCATTGGTTGATGAATCTGACTCACCACCGTTAGGACGACGCACATCAGACCTTCCCAAATTTCCATCTCTCTCTCCCCCTCCCTCCCCCCCTTCTCTCTCTCTCTCTCTGAGTTTAATTCGCAAAGAAATGTTGGGGAAGAATATTGTAATTGTTTGTAACCGGAAGGCAACAGGAAACTGCTAATTAAATGGTTAATGGTTTGAGTCTCTGTCAATGTCTATGTGTTTTTTGGGTTCATACGAAACTTGACTCCATATTTAATTGGTTGGTGGACTGCTAGATTGAACCCCGTACATAATTAATTATGGGGATTGACATAGGCGTAAACCATTTTTCTTTGCATTATATATTTTGTAAGTAGCTGGTACATTTTGAGCTCTGTTAACTGCTAAGTGGATGCTCTTGTTTTTTTATAATCCTAATGCAAATAAAGAATAGAGGTGATAAAAAATAAAGCATAAACAATTAAGATTATACGGAGTACTAGTTTTTTTTTCCCCCCATGTTTTGAACGACAAAAACGTAATCAACATTGTTAGAACTGTGGCTCATAGAGTTCTAGAAAAAAGGTCAGATGTCGGAGCGTAACGGAGCAGAACGAGTGGAGCGAAGCGCAACGAGTGGAGCAAATATATTTTATCCCACAACTAATGGTAAATATCTATTTATTCTAGTTGTAATAAAATTAATCCAATTCATCCATTAAAATAATAAATTGGGGGCAATTAAGTCATTTAACAATTTATCTCCTCATATCCACCTTCCATATCTCCCTTTTTAAAAAACTATCCAAATACTGGATTAACAATCTACCATTCTTAAGAGGTGGGTCCACTCTTCTTACATATTACTCATATTCTATATCCACCCTCAAATCCATCATTCTTCTATATCTATTCAAAATCAAATCCTCCATCCAAACGGGCTGTTGGAGTGGGCGAGGTGGAATTTTTCAAAGGGGCGAGCTATTTGCAACCATAAATTTTCTATACTTAGTCTGTTCTAAATCTAACCTTCAAATCGATCTTATAACAATTTTCTATACGCAACCTAACAAATATCCTAAAACTTTCAAAAATACTCTCAACCACGCCTACATTTTATAAAATGAAATGATCCTACTCCTAATTTGGTGGTACGGATTTATGAAAATATTAAAGAAACATTTGTACTCCTAATTTTCAGTATTTTACCTTTTGTAATAATATAAGAATGGACGATTAAGATTGTATGCATCAAACTTGTTGTAACCTTATAGGTTGATCGGACATAGCTATTACTATAATTATTTTGATACTGATTTTCTGATATGTGTCGATGGAAATTGATATATGATCTTTCATATGCGTCGAAAAAGCTTAATGATCATGTACCAAAAAAAAAGAAGAAGAAGAGCTTAATAATCGCCTGCTCAATGAATTTATTTCGCGTCCTGGGCTATGATCCCAAAAAGGGAAAAACATAGAAAACATAACTATCTTTTGTACTCTAATGAGAATACGAAAACATGGTTGATTATGAATGTTTTGATTTAGTTTTGTACTACAATTTTAAATTAGTAAGTAGTCATGTTTTAGCCCATCTTTTAGTTAAATTTCATTAAATATTACACATATGTTCGCCTTTCTTAAAATGAAATCTTAATTCCATCCCTTCCAAAGCATCACACATAGCCTTTGGCCAACATATTGAAGCTGGAATATGAAGATAGCCAATAAGCTATAATAACAAACACCACCAGTATTAATCGAACAACAAACTCCACAGCAGAGACTTAAAAAGCAGTAAATTATCAAAACGCTTTGGACATCAAAGTCTACAATCATATCAAGGTTGGAAAAAAAGAAAGCAACTAACACGAATCTTCAAAGATAATCCAGGTGAACCTCTGTGGCATGTAACCCAATCTATCGAAGAAACCAACTGTGCGCCTTCCCATCGGCCAGCGTTAAGAAAAATATGTGCCAATTCAGATTTTCTCCAAACGGAGCGAACTTCCGCTTGCCTGTGGAAAAATATGCCAATTGATCAGTTGAGGTACATGTACTCCTACAAATTAGAAATCTAGCTGTTTGTTTTTCCAAGAGAAAAAATGAGCTTCGAAATCTTGATGTAATAATTGGATATGAGAAAAAAAATAGAGGGAAAAGATAAGGTGACCTTGTGCTGGGATGGCGCAGAATCCGGGGTATGACTTAGGGTGTTAGTAATATGCCAAATGCAGTAAGGTAGGTTCCAACACGTCCATGGAATCTAGCAAAGACTCCACCTTGTATTGGAACGGACACAGAAGAAGCACCCAATCCCGACCCAAAAGGTCCATATTTGTTCCCAACATTTGTTTCGAAACAGAGAGATATGATTGTCACTTCTCCATAGCACTCTTCGTAGGTCAGGCTTATGGGCGAGAGTTACTCTATTGAATTGTCAATGCATGTAACGCCCTGATTTTCTGAGGAATTTCGGAAGCATTAAAATATTAAATAATATTCCTTTAATTTTGGGTATCGATAATGCCACTCCTCAAATCCCTATATGGATTTCCAAAATTGATAACCGCACTCCTTTTTGGGAGTGACATTATAAATTTGGGGATTGGCATTATAATTAAATTTTCTTAATTTTTTTAGGTAAACTTGTTTTAGAATTAGAATGTGGAATTTTTTTTTCCTTAATTACACATCATCATTTATATTATTTCATTTTGGCCCATTGACTTTAGTTTCAGAATACTTTCTTGGGTCTTCTTTCTTGAAAATAAAAAATAGAAGATTTATGACTAGTATATAATAAAAAATAAGGGAAAAAACCTAGTAGTGCGAGACTATATAAGTTGGGGATAAATTTTTTTTTCACATATAATAATTGCATTTTCTAAAATTCTTGTAATGGTGGCTGCCACCACTAGACCTCCCAGTTCCATCCTTGGCTAGAATATGAAGATAGCCATTAAACTATAATAACAAATACTAGTAAACTTTTAAAACACTTTGGACATCAAAGTCTACGTGCACATCAAGGCTGAAACAAAATGTAACGACCCGATTTTTCACGATATTTCGGAAGCATTAATTCTAAAATGCACTGAATTTTACAAACTACTAAGCCCATATTTGTCGTTATACAAAATTTACATTTAAAAATTAAAAAAATATAACATTTTATTTAAACATCTTCAGAGCGACTCTAGTGTTGATACAGATCTCAAGCATCCTTGGTCTTCGCCCTTGGTATTCCTCCTGTGTTAAACTGCTCCATCATTGAACCCTGCACCCTCTGACAAATTGATCGCCGAAGCAACCGATTTACCAGGATACAAACGTATCCGTTAGTAATACACCCAGTAAAATAATCTCAATTCTACCAACCCTTACTCTACAATTAGCATTCAATAATAACAATAATATCACAACTGATAATACACGAGAGGTACAGAATTATAGCACATCGCCTTTTTCTTTACTATCCATTATCTTACATGAAATCTAAGGATCATCTCCATGAGATCCTTTTCTCCCACATCCACTACTACAACCGTTGGATGGGTTCACCCTTTCTCTTGTTTATCCTGTACCAGGGTCCTAGGTAAGCACACCTAAGTTATGTACAGAGCATGTTCTCACTTAAGACCATAACAGAAGGATCGAGTCATCTCATGACGTATCGTACATTAGGGTCGGATATCCACTACCCCACGCTAACTATAACCGTCTTCTGAGACCCATTCTCTTCCCCAAAGAGAAATTTCCCATGACATATCATATATTAACGTTTCACTAACTATAATCGTCTCATGAAACCCATTCTCTTCCTCGAAAAGAAACTTCCCATGACGTATCATACGTTAGTGTCACAACATATCTCATCATTGGGTCCCGCAGGTTACCCTTGCCATCGCCATGGCTCAATTCACAATCCACACATTACTCACACTTTCAACACTTTACCATTTTCCATTTACTTATCATCGTCTACATGATTCACTACTCGTAACCATCCAGTGAACCTAAGTCCAATCTAGCACGTACAACATGATTTATCAATAACAAGATAACGCATGCAAATGATACATTTCAATGACATAACAAAATAAAACAATTGATACGTGCAAGTAATTAAACACATAAGGGTTTTGGATTGGGTCGGTGCCTTTCGGATTATTATGTTTTTATTGAACAGGTTTCGTTTCCATCTTTATTATACTTGAGATTATTAATCTTGTAGTATCTCGTAAACCTTAGGATACTTGGACATACCTAATTTTTATCAATCCACCTCACACTTTCACTTAGTAAGACATTAATATAACAGTTAATACAAATCTTTTAACTATTTTTTTGTTTTTATTTTTTTTCATTATTACTACTAATTTCTCTTTTCATCTAATCCATTTATAAGTCCCTTATAGATTATTATTTATTTTAGCATGTTCACTATTTTATCTACAGTTTAGTTAATGTATACTTATAGACATTATAATCACATTAACATTAATCATGGATAAATATGCATTTGTCATTTCATACTAAAATGTAAATGATGATAATAAGTCAAAAACAAGTTTAGGCCGAATCTAGTGCAGAAGTAAGTACAGGGTCCTAAGTGTAATTCTAGCACAACATTGTTAAAACTCAACGTTCAGCTACAGTAGCTTTCCGAAAAACAGAGGAGAGTCTCGGTTCATGGGTTTTGATGCATGGGCTCGATTTCTAGCACTATAATCCATTAAAACTAACATCTAGGAACTGATCGAATATACTTAGGAGATGGTAGGATAGAGATTAATCTACGTTAAATCTAGCCGAAAAAGTGGGTACTCGTTTGCGAACGATTTTGGTAAAATGAAAAACACGTCTGCGGTAGCGGGGGACTCGGGGCTGACTCAAAATGATTGGAAGGTGGTTTGTGGATGCTTGGTGATGTAGTGATTGATTGGGAACCTGAATATGATGTACGGAGGGATTTTATGTAAAAATATCTCTCTCTCTCTCTCTCTCTCTCTCTCTCTCTCTCTCTCTCTCTCCCTCCCTATTTTCTAGACCCAACAATAGAATTGGGAGTGAAATAATATACTGGTGTTCAATTTTTGGATTTATGTGGGTATGTATAATGAAAGAGAATAAGGTGGTGAGAAGGTGAGAAAATTAGTGTGGAAGTGACCGTGGAATGGGGAAGGAGAGTGAAGGGGAGGGATACTGATAATGATGAGAGGGATAGCGGACAAATGCCACATTTGGTGGGGTTTTCTTTAATTCTAATGTATGTGGACGCGTGTATGTATAGGGTGAGAATATATGTGGACGTGTGTATGTATAGGATGAGAGAGAGAAAAATAGGAGAACAAAATCCCTCAAATGTGGGGTGTAGTTTGAAGGATAAAGATGGAGGTTGTAGAGTGTGAGAGGAAAGTGGATAGTTAGTATGAATAGAGTTCTAATTAGGGTTTAGATAGGAAATATAAGAGATGAGTATGAATCCCCGATTGCCTCTATGTATTTCTAAAGTATAATTATATATCTTATACAATATTGTAAATAATATCAATTGTACACATAATAATATATTTTAATTATTCAATCTAATTAATTATTAAATTAGGAATTTAACAATATAAATTTGTATTAAAAAAAATTAGGTCGAAAATTCGGATCGTTACACAAAAACACAATTAACACGAATCTTCAAAGATATATACTCCGGTGAACTCCTATGGCATGTAAATAGGGGACAGCCACTCCTACCGAAGAAGAAACCGACCGCCTTCCCACCGGTCAGCTAGCGCACGTTGAACAAAAAATATATACGTGCCCATAGGATCGAATTTTCTCAACTTCCGCTTGTCTGTGAAAAATTTATGTCGATTAAGAGGTTCATGTACGAGCTAGTTAGAAATCAGGATCTTCGTCAATCGTGAAATCTCCTTGTGTGAATAAAAGTAAGACTCGCGGTTCTATTTTGATAAGTCAAGCCTTTTGTTTTTCCAAGAGAAAAAAAATGAGCTTAAGAATCTTGATTTAATACTAGATGGATATGAGGGGAAAAAATAAAGGGAAAAGAAGGCGACCTTGTGCTGGGATGGCGCAGAATGTGGGTATGACTTGTTAGGGTGCTAGTAATAAACCAAATGCAGTAAGGTAGGTTCCAACACGTCCATGGAATCCGGTGAAGACTCCACCTTTTACTGAAATGGACTCAGAAAAAGCACCCGATCTCGACCCAAAAGGTCCATATTTGTTCCCAACATTTGTTTCGAAACAGAGAGACATGATTGTCACTTCTCCACGGAACTCTTCGTATGTCAAGCTTATGGACGAGAGTTGCTCTATTGAACTGTCGATGCAAAACTAAACGAATACAAGTATAAATTTGAAGTTAATTTGTTCGTGACAATAAGAAAATAAAAATAAAATTGCTATGGATACAAACGAAAGTGCAAAAGTCCAGACACAGATATATATGTTCGGAACTGTCCGACATGTGTCCAGATATATCCATGTCCAGATCTATGAATAAGCTAAAAAGTGTCGCACCGTTTTAGACGTATGACCACCGATACCACCAATTTTCACAGAGCGTCCAACGCCATCGTTGTTTTTACTTTGGAATATAATTGAATCGATAGCGTCTCCATAACGAACACTTATCAGCATTACAGGCCCATCAGCTTTGTAAATCCAATATGCACCCTCTTTCCCTCCCCCTAACCCTGAAGATATGCATCCTTTCCCATCGCTAATATTGCCCTGCACATATACATGCACAATCTATTAAATCCTCCATGGGCACATTTTACGTATCATATATACGTGTATTTGTAAAGCTTGTCAAGATGATTAATTACACAAAATTATGTTGATCGGATCAATATAATTAGTTATGTTGAGAGAATAATTAAGTAGAGAATGGTATTGAGATAAAGAAGAGAAAATTTGTTCCTCCCTAACATTTGGATTAGAAATGAGCAATAGTAGCAAAAGATTGAAACTAAATGTATCTTTAATGCTTGTCTAATCTAAACCTCAGGTGAATTTAAACTTAACAAAGCAGTTAATTGTTCATAATAAGACATAAAAAAAAGGTTTATTATAAACCAAAAAATATTTACCTTGAGCCGGCTTGGGTGCCAACCGTATTGGAATTTTTGCTTCTTATTGCGAAGGCATTAGTTATGCTTTATTTATTCCCCTTCGATCTTGTTATGCTTTAATATTTGAAGATGGGTCTCTCTCTCTCTAGAAACCCCTCATTTCCTCTTTCTCACTTTACACAGTAGGGTTTCGTTCGGGGGACTGGCGCCCGCCGTTAGCCACCTCCGTCCCCCGTCTCTTCTCTCTCCTCTGTCTGTCTTTCCTTCCCCCTTCTTCCTCCATTTTCATCCGATTTCTCCCATTTTGATTCCTCTCCACCTTCCTTTTATTTCTTTCTTTCTTATCCTCAAAATCGATCAGCGAAATAATCGGATGGACAACGGCGCTGTCGCGGGTGGGTCGTGCTGGTGTAAGGGATATGGACGCCCGGCCATCCCGAGGTCATCTTTTTGGGCGGCTGTCCGGCGACCATCATTCGGGAGGCCGCGCTACGTAGGGTCTGTGTTGGTTTGTTTCTCTCGATCTCTCTGTCTTCTTCTACCCTTTACTCTATTTTTTTCTACCCCCCAGACTCCCGATTTCCTTGACACACTTCCTCCTTGGCTATCCTCCTAGCTTTTCCGTCTCCGTCCCTTAATCTCTCGCTTGCTTTCCGGTTCGGTTAAACTGTTGGGTTTTCGGATTTTTGCCTAACGGCAAGGTGGCTGTGTGGTGGTTGAAGGTGGCGGCGTTTGGTCTCCCGCCATGTTTGTCCCTTGGGCTTTCACGGTTTTCGCTTAACAGTTAAGGCTGCTTCCGCGGTAGTGGGTGTTTGGAGCCGGTTTGATCTGTGATGGTGGATTGGTGGTTTGGAGGAGATTTTTTTCCGGCCTTGTTTGCGTTGGTGGTTGCTGTCTTGAACGGGCGGTGAGGATGGTGGCCGGTGGCGGTTAGCGTGGCTAAGAAATTAGGATTTTGTTTTGGGCTTCTCAGACTGAGCTTTGTTGCAAATTTGGGCTTTTGGCCATCGGATGGGTTTTTATTGTATTATCTAGACTTTTAGGCCTTGGGATTGTTTGAGTTGTATTGTAAGATATGGGCTTTAAGACCATCTGATGTGCAGACTTTTATCCTTATAGGTGTGTATGAGCTTTGTTTCCATCGGACTGTATTTTCCAACTTTTAGTTAGAATCCCTTTTCCCTTAATAATAATAATTTATTTTACCGATCAAAAAAAATAATTGAAGATTACTAAAATCTGTTTCTTTGTTGTCACACAAAAATAAAATCATGCATAAAAGTTTGGCCGACTCAACTTGTTTCTCCATTGCTACGTTCTTCTCTCTCAGCGCTTCATTCTCTGCTTCCACCACTTTGATTTGTTTCTTTAGCTCTTCCTCCATCTTCTGTTATAAATCAACCACCCAAACACATAGTGATAGTGATACGAATGGTATAGAGTTAGAGGGGAAATTTTATTTCGTCCCTCAACTTTAGGAGAAAACGTTCAGTAGTTGGTGAGAGTTGTTAAGAGGTGGCATGCTGAAAGTCAAACAGAAGAACGTTATTTTGGGGTTAAAATCTACAACAGTGCTATTGACACATACATTTACCGGCACAGATTTTGCGCAGAAGTGAATGAGTGAAAAGTTAGAAGATTGAATCGAGCACTTACACTTAACGGGGGCAATTGAAAACATGTTTTAAATTTAATGAACGGCTCAAATCATTTGTGTGGAACCCTTAGTGAGCCCCACATTGAAGTCTGCAAAATCTGTGCGGTAAGTGCCTATGTGGACAGACTTACCGTAAAATCTATACATGAATTTCACGCTTACAATAATTGAAGGTGTATTTTTAGGGTATTAGTCCCTAGTAAAGGGCAGGGAGAAAATTTTCCAACAACTACCCCAAAATCTTGGAAACTGCCCCCTATGTTCTGCATCCACTTAGACACCGTTACACCTACTCCTTTATTGCAGTTTTGCTGGGAACATCTGGTCTGCTATTCTCTCTTTGTATCATGGGTTTGTCCATCAACCTTACCTGGTTTAATTGACTTTTGATTTTCCAAGTCTTTTCATAATTTGGAAGAAATATGCTGGGAATCCTGGAACACCACCTTCTATACCGTTCTTTGGTCTGTATGAAAAGCTAAAAATGATCTTGTCATCAAGAATGCAATTTAAGAGGTTGGTTAGGTTCCACTGCCTAGTGCAGTTGGCAACCTACCCTCTCCTCCATCCAGGAGGCAGAGGTTCGAGGCCCCTTGGGGCCGGTTGGGATCCAGAGCTATGGATAGCTACTGGACTCCTCTAGTGCTAATCTAACTACCCCGCTAACCCCCGCTGACTATAAACTATGGCAAAAAAAAAAAAAAAAAAGTAGTGGTTGGTCTTATCAAACTGAGAGTAGCTTTTTAGGTCAAAGGGAGGTGTCTTTTTAGGTCAAAGGAAGGTGTAACCTTACTGTTTATTCTATTAAAGACTTCAGGAGCCATTTGGATGGGTATTAGAAGACATAAAATTTGATGTGGTTTTGATTTTTGGATCTTTTTTTCTCCGACTTTTGGTTGCATGGTCTCTCTCTCTTCTCTCCCTTGGATTGTTGGCTTGCACATAATTAGATTGGATTTTTCCTCTCATTGATGCTTGCAGTGCCCTTTCATTCTCGATATACCCTTTTTTGAGTTTCTAATAAAATTTTCTTCGTCTATCATAAAAAAAGAAAACGTAAACCTAGAACTAACGTTCCATTAAGAATTGTATACCTCGATAGTACTAACAAACATTTGTCTAATCTAACCTTTTAATGCTTGTCTAATCTAAATGAGAATCCACTTTTACTTTTTTCCTATTATTTTTATCTTGTTTATATCTTTCAATTTATGATATTTTTTATGATTTTAAAAATTTTGTATAATAAAACTTATTGAGATCTATCAAATAAGATTTATATTGGATATTTTTAGCATTGTAGATTGAAAGATATAAATAATTTTTTGAATTGTCCAAAATAGTAACATGAACTCTTATTTAAGAACGGAGGGAGTAGTTAATTGTTTGTATTAAGACTACAATGAATATGATTGTCAAGAGGCTAGATTTGCCCATCATGTTGCTTTTCGTTGTGATGCCATCATGCTGTCTTTTCTTTTAATCTTTGCATTTTTTTTTTCAAGATTAGTAAAATCGGTTTCTTTGTACTTACAAAAAAAATACTTCATCTGTCTCTAAGTTAAGTGTTCGGCGCGCAAACCTCTGCTTTTAAAATGATGTATTCTTTCATAAAAAAAAGTAAATTTCTTTTCACCAGTCAATAGAAAACAATGGGTAAAGGTGAGCCTGCAAAAATATAGGGTCCGCCCTGCCTAAGGTGGAGACCCTAGACCATGACCTTAATGGCCTAATGCATGCCCTGCCTCTGAGTGTATATATCTTTCTATGTGTTCAAATTCAACCAACTCAGAGTGGTAAAAGTTCATATAAAAGGATGGATAAAGACTGTTTCAGAACTCAAAAAAAAAAAAAAAAAAGAACCGAAAAAGTAGTCAAAGAAAGCAAGAAATTTAGGTAATTTCATGTTTACCGCTTGCCCTTGATCCAAGAGAACAGAAGCTGCCTGTGGCTTCTTTTGACCGGCAATTAGTCGCCACAATCTTCCCATTAATTCCCGTGACAAAAAACCACATAAAGCATCAACGATGCGTTGTACAACGCCGTCGACCATTGGTTGATGAATCAGATTCACCACCATTAAGACGACGTATATCAGACCTTCCCAAAGTTCCATCTTTCTCTCTCTCTCTGTCTCTCTGAGTTTCCCAAAGAAATGTAGGGGAAGAATATTTGTAACCGGAAGCCAACAGGATACTGTTCGGAGCTATTGATCAAGTCTAAGTGGAAAATGGTTTGAGTCTTTGTTTATGCATATGTGTTTTTTGGGTTCATACGAAACTTGACTCCATACTTAATTTGGTTGGTGGACGGCTAGATTGAAACCCTAGGGGTTAACATAGGCGTAAATCATTTTTCCTTGCATTATTTTATAAGTAGCTGGTACATTTTGAGCTCTATCAACAGCTAAGTGGATGCTGTTGTTTTTTTTTAATCCTAATGAGCATAAACTATAGAGGTGAAAAGAAAAAAGCACAAACAATGTAGACATTAATATATATATATATATATATATATATATGTATGTGTGTGTGGATATGGATATGGATAAGGATATATATATGGATAAGGTTATATACATATATATGTATGGATAAGGTTATAATGGGTAATAATAGATTTTGAGGATGGGAACATAATTATTTTAAACCTCTAAGATGGACACCTAAATAAGTTGAGTAAAGAGGATGCCTATTTAATTTTATCTAATTTTTTCCTATATTTACGTTTCATGTTCTTCTTTCAAATTGTATAAGTCCTATAATATAGGGAGTTTGGATTAGTCTAGGAAAAGAACACATACATTCACCCAATCTTTGGCTCGCAATCGAACCTTGGCGTCGCCTACGGTGGTGATCCAAAGGCGCTCGTAGCCGGCGGCAGCACCACCATAGAAAGACGAGGTAACGGAGAACAACACGAAGATGAAGAGCTTGTTTAAGTCTACACCCAAGATGCTCGTCAACATCGTCTGTCAGATGTGTGATCTCCTCGATCTTCTACGCCGACTTGAATGCTTCCGACACTCGCGAAATCAAGGTCAAAGAGAAGATCGTTCCTTTACTTTTGGGATTTATTTATTTTAATCTGATTTTGCTCGGAATGGTTTTGGTTTTAATTGCATGGTTTAGTTTTGTTTGGATTTGTGCCAATTGCATATGCAAATGTTTCCTGGTGAGAAATCAGCCCAATTAAAACCAAATGTTTACTGATTTTGCCATGTTTTCTGATTTTGTCATTTTTTAAATTTGATCATATTTTGTTCATCTATCTCGATTGAAACCTACACTTTTCAAAACTTGTCATGTTTTTTTGATTTTTGTCATATTTTTTATTTGATCATGTTTTGTTCATGTACCTCGATCGAAACCTATACTTCTCGAAACTTGCTATGTTTTTCGATTTTTTCATTTTTTTAATTGATTTTGTCTTGTTCATCTACCTCGATCAGGTTTTGCCATGTTTTGTGAATTGATCATGTTTTGCCATGTTTTCCGACTTACACATTCGTTGTTGTATGTTTTCTTTTTAGATTTTAGGAGAATGGAAATATGAGAGAGAAGATTAGAAGAGAAAAAAAATTTAAAAGATTAGGTGATAGAAATGTTTGAAAGAGGACAGAAAATTGAGATAATTAGAAAAGATTAAGAAGAGAGAGAGAAAGATTTGAAAAATTAGGAGAAAGAAAGGGTAGTTTAGGATTTAATTGAATTTGAGGATGGAAAGATAAGTATTTAAACACATTAGGATGAGCACCTAAATAAGAATGGTAAAAAGAATTGCTAATTAAGTTCCCCTTAAGATTGCGCAAGTTTTTTTTTTAAAGGCCAAGACATAATTTATTAATCTTTGATAATGATTAAAAAGATTAAACGAACTCTTCGGAGTCTAATGTGCTTGGGGTTTTTCTGAGTGCATGTAGGCTCAATCTGTTGGGGAGTATCCACGAAATCCACACTACACAAGGCCCAATGCGTTGGTTTGGTGAATTTTTATGGAATGGTTTGATCCTTGATTTACTATAAAACCGAAGCACTCCATGCTCACCCCTAGCTGCTAGCACATAACGCTTATTGTTGGACGGCCTGCTGTCCTGATCGAGGTGGGAAGGAAACGAAGCACACTTTTCTCTTTTTTCTCAGTTTCAATCCTCCATTACTGTCCCATTAATCTGAGCCATAGTGGATCCACAATGATTGGAACTGTTCAGTTTAGGTCTCACAGAAAATTATAGTCTTGTCAAAAATTAGTTTGATCTGACACCAATAGCTATGTCAACAGTTTAACTTTTGCAGAGGACAACATGAACAATAAAAGTTTGGCCGATTCACTTTTTATTTCTCAAACATGAAAACTTGACATAGCTATTGGTGTCCAATTAAACAAATTTCTAATTTGACCACACTTTTTTGCGACGGTTCTGTTCACTGTCGATAAGCAGTAATACTAACAAATATTAGCAATTTTAATCTAACAACAATCTCTGCAGCACAGACTGATTAAGCAAAAAATAATTTAGACACTTTGGACGTAAGCCTACAAGCATATCGAGTTTGGAACAAAAACGCTATTGACACGAAGGGTCAAAGATACTCCTCGTGAACTCCCATGCATACAAATAGGCTAGGAGCCACTCCTGTCGAAGAAACCGATCGTCTTCCCGCGGGTAAGCATTGAAGAAAAATATGTGCCTATCAGATTTCCTCTGAACGGAGCCCACTTCCGCTTGCCTGTGAAAAAAAAATTACGTCAATTACGTACACAGTCGAGGTACATGTAGTAATTAGAAATCAGGTTCCTCTATCGTGAGATTTCCTCATGTGAATAAAAGCGAGACTCGCATTTCTATTTTAATAATTCAAGCTGTAACGTTTTGGAGAGAATAATTCTATTGAAGAATCTGGCTTGCATCCTAATTTGGACTGCAGAGGTGAGGAGTGTTAAGGAATAAAGTCCCACATTGCTTAGGAGTGGAATGGGTGATCACTTAATAACATAAGGGACCTCTTCACTCATTGCCAATTGGTTTTGAGATGGACATAAAGTTTCTACATGGTATCAGAGCGGGGCTCGTTCCACCCCACATTTTATAAAAACTCACAATCCACATCCCACGATGACAGACCAGCAAAAATGCTGCACGATAATAGGATCCAAAAGTGGCCACACGTGACAGACCTCAAACGCGGCTGCACGTGAGGGGGGATGTTAAGGAATAAAGTCCCACATTGTTTAGGAGTGGAATGAGTGATCACTTAATAACATAAAAGACCTCTTTACTTATTGCCAATTGGTTTTGAGATGGACATAAAGTTTCTACAGAACCGAGATCGTAATTGGATAAGAGTAAAAAGCAGAGGGGATGGAAGGTGACCTTGTGCGAACTATCGAGTACTTTGGGTGCTAAAAGTACACCAAATGCATCAAGGTAGAGTCCACAACGTCCATGGAATCCAGCTAAGACTGCACCTTCTACTGGAATGGATACTGTAGAACCAAATAACGAACCATAGGGCCCATATCTGCCACGATTTGAATAGAAAGAGAGCGATGTGATTAGGCGCATTCGTCTTATGTCTCCGTATGTCATGTTTATGGACGAGAGTTGCTCTACTGAACTGTCAATGCACAACTAAACAAGTGAAAGTACATATTAGGACTTTGTTTGGAACGCATAAAAAAAAATAATGATCTAAAATAAATGTAGTTTTTGGTTAACAATTTTTTTCCTTGGTTTGACTACCAGCGGTGTCCGTGTTAGATTACCCGCACCTTGACTATTCTCCTCCTCCTGTCCGGTCAAAGGAGTCATCCGTGGCGGAACCAGAGGATTTACAAGAGATTTCTCTTATCAAACCTAGCCCTAAGAGATTGCCAAGTTTCGAATTCAGGATGTTAAATTGTTAATCTGAATTTACAGATCATCCATACTGCCTATGTATTCGTCTCAACAATTAGATAAGAAAATTTTAAAAACAAATGTTATAAACACAAAACGAAAATGCTAAATCCGGACACAGATGAGTCCAAAACAGTCCGACGTGTGTGGTATCCACGTGCATCGAACTGATCCAAATCCATCTCTGTCCTGATCTATGAATAAATTAAAGAGGGTCAGGGCAACACCGTTGCAGTATATTCGCCACCGCGACCGCCAAATCTGTCGGAGCATCCTATAACATTGCCGTCGCGACTTTTACTTGTGATTAAAATTGAATTGATAATTGACCCATAACGAAGAGTTATCTGCAATATAGGCGCAACGTCGACCTTGTAAGCCCAGTGTGAACCCCCTTTCCCTCCCCACGGCCCTAAAGGTATCCCTCCTTCTTCACCGATATTGCTCTGCACATTCACACAACACAAAATAATAATATTCTTGGTACGTAAAGTAATCCAACACGAAATATAGTCGCACTGGTTAGAAGTAGTATCAAAATAAGAAGCTTTCAAAAATCCAATTCAAAATTTGAATCTAAATTGAACTAGTTGGCATACCTTAATAATACCTAATTTGCCTTCAAAGGTTAAACTCAAGATTTGCCCGCCAAAACTTCCTTGATATTGAAGTGGGACTGGTGACTGCACTTGCTGAACTAGACAGGACGAAGTTTTCATTAATACTGTTGTATAAAAAATAAAAGAATAAAGGTATCAACATATACAATTAACAACAGGGTGAAGTATAAAGTCATGCATTAAAGTTTGGATAACTCAACCGTTTTCTCCAGTGCTTCGTTCTTCTCCCTCAGCACTTTATTCTCTACTCTCGCCTCTTTGATTTCTGTCTTCAACTCTACCTCTATCTTTTGTAAATCAACCATCTAAAACAAATATAGAGAGAGTGAAACGATTGGTATAGAGATTTTTTTTTGGCCGGAAATGGTATAGAATTAGAGGGGAGAATATATTTTTTTTGGACGACAAATTTTTGTTAGCAATTTATAAAATTGTTACAAAGATTAAAAGGATATCACCGTTCAAAAAAATGATGGCACCAAATCCTAAGAGAGTGGGACTGGTGACTGCACTAGCTGAATTGGATAGGACAAAGTTTTCATTAATGCATTACACCTTGGACTTGGAGTAGAAAGAAAAGGACTGTGGAAATGCAAAAGAAAGTGAAGAGAATAACCAAGCAATGAAAGTAATTAGAGTTACTAATCGTGATGTAGTAATTAAGAGTCCATTTTATAGGGAACTCTATAAGAATTCCACGTGATAATCTTTTTTTTTTTCATATAGTATACATTAGCGGGGGTTAATGGAGTGCTGTTATGTTAGTCGACAAGGGTTTAGAGGCCATCCATGATGTGTTGTTATGTTAGTCGACGAGGGTTCAGAGGCCATCCATGACCCTGAACCCCAAACCTGCTCTCTATGGAATTCAAACTGAAATCACGACTGAGGAGTAAAATGAGACAACCAACTAAAGTATACTTCAACTCGATTTTAATTTAACAAAGCCGTTAATTTTTTTCATATTAAACTGCAAAAAGTTGTAAGCAAATCAAACAACTTTTGCAAAATAGTATAAAGTCATGCATAAATGTTTGGATAACTCAACCTTTTTCTCCACTGCTTCGTTTTTCTCCCTCAGCACTTTATTCTCTGCTCCCGCCTCTTCGATTTTTGTCTTCAGCTCTTCTTCTATCTTCTGTAAATCAACCACCTAAAAAAAATATCGAGATAGTGATACGAATGATATAGAGAATTTTTTGGCCGGGAATGGTATAGAAATAGAGGGGAGAATATTCGTTCGTCCGGTAGGTTTAGGAGAAAACGTTCACGATAAAGTTAGTGAGAAATTTTAGGAGGTGGCCTACTAAAAAACAATCAGAAAAAGGGTATTTTGGGGTCACGGTTAAAACTCTTGTATTATCAGATAAGCCTTAGTATTCCCAATTTTTAACTTTGACAATGAATTTACTTTCCTTTAAGAATTGTCTATCTCAACTAATATTACTCAAATAAACATTTGGGTGGGGAAGGAGTAATTTTCACAAAAGATTAAAACTACATTTAAGTTTAGGGTCAAAATTTTATTTTTGGCACTTAACTACCTCAAACTAATGGAAATGCAAAACCGTTAACCTCCGTAACGGGAGAGGATGTAAGTTACCAATTTGTCCTCAATTGGAAAACGCTTACCAAACGGATCAAAACCCATTTGTCCGAATCAATCAAACAATTTCTCTCTCTATTAAACACACCCAATCGGAATAAAAAAAAATGAACAAACCCACTCTATATCCAAACCCACCTCTGATCCAATATTGATTTCTTGTGTCTCTTACAATCTGAATATACTCCAATATTGAAATCAGAAACCCAAAATCAGAGCCTCCATTCCATTCCAATATTAAACTTCATTTTCTATTGTTGTTTGTTAGTTAATCCTTCCATTTTAGGTTGTCGATTTCCGATTGACCAATTCTCAGTTAGACCAAATCCTCTGCAGTCACCAAGAACTCAATCTGTTGTCGGGTTCGTCGAATTAAGTCAGAGACCAAGATCTGATTTTGTGGTCTTGTATACATCTTATCATTCAGTTCGTCATAGACATGTTCTTCTTCTGCCTCTCTCTCTCTCTCTCTCTCTCTCTCTCTCTCTCTCTCTCTCTGCGTGCAAGGAAGGGGCAGAAAACTAGTGCCAGAGTAATTTGGATTTTTGGGGGGGGGTGGGGGGGGGGAGGAAGTTTCGTGTGGATCCAGATATAATACCTCTGCAGGTGGATAAACATATCAACCAAGATATGATTTTGTGGTGTTGTTACTGTTGTATACAAACATCTTATCACCCAGTTCGTCACCGACATGTTCTTCTTCTTCTTCTCTTCTGTGTGAGTGTGTTGGGAGGAAGGGGTGCACGGAGCAGTAGCTACGAAGTTAAGGTGGAGTGAGAGAGTTGTGGGGTGGGCATCGATGAGGTCGCCGAAGAGGTCTGTCGTGCTGGTGGTAGAGCCAGGCGACGGAGATTGATTTGGCTGGATTTTGGGGTAAGGAGGTTTAGGAATTGGAGGTGTTCTCTGTCGTATCTGGAGAGAGAGAGAGAGAGGGCAATAAGTGTCTCTCAAATTTAAGTGGGAGGGCATGTGAGTTGCACGTGCCATTTTCCATCCAATATGTAACAGAATGCAAATGGAAGATGTGTTTCCATTAGTTTGGGGTGGTTAAGTGCCAAAAATAAAAGTTTGAAGGGGTAAAGTGTTCCCGAGGCATAGTTTGAGGGGCTTAACTATAATTTACCCATAAGTTTAATGCTCGTCTTATCTAAAATTGAACCTAATTTTAAATTGACAAAGCTGTTAATTATTCAAACTAAAAGTTCAATTCTTCTTCTTCTTCTTTTTTTTATTTGTTCGAAGGTATGCAAAGTTTGCAAAAAAATCGACTTTTATAAAATTGAATAAAAATCATGTAGAAAAGTTTGGCTAACTCAACCTTTCTGTCCAGTACTTCATTCTTAGCTACCAAATCATCGATGTTTTTCTTCAATTGCACTTCATTCTTAGCTGCCACCTCAATGATGTAGTTCTTTTCTATCTTCAGTTGTTCCTCTATCTTTTGTAAATCAACCACCTTGAAAAATATAAAGCTACTAGTGATAAGTTGTACTACATAAAAAGTTTTACAAATAATTAACCTTGACAATGCAGTATCAAATCATGCATAAAAAGTTTCGCGAACTCAACCTTTTTCTGTATTTTTTCGTTCCTCTTACTCAGCATCTCATTCTCTGCTTCTACTTCTTTGACTTTTGCCTTCAAGTCTTCTTCTATCTTCTGTAAATCAACTACCTTAAGAAAGATAGAGCTCATGATAAGAATGGTATACATAGAGATTTTTTTTAATTTATCGAGACGGGTATAGAGATAAAGAAGAGATATTAGCAAAGTACTTTGTGAGAGATATTAGCATCTCCAACCTGGGCTTCGAATTTGAGGATATCAAAGTGTTAAAGTATCCAATTCCAAATTAATTGGCAAAGAGTGGAGAGGCCACCCAAGCTCATATCCTAAGGCTTTGATACCAGTGTTGGATTTGTCCCACATCGGTTGATTATCTCCTCCAAAACTAGTATATGAGCCTGGACGGCCTCTCCACTCTGTGCCAATTGGTTTGGAGTTGGATGCTTTAACATGGTATCAAAACTAGGCTTTCAGAAGCTTTTCCCATTTGTTTATGCCATAGTTGCACTTTATTTCATTGTGATCCGTATGGTCCGGATCCTTTGTTGACATCTCCATGTGCGAATCGGGGGTCGCACATGCAAGGGAGTATTGGGATTTGTTCCACATCGGTTAATTATCTCCTCCAAAACTAGTATATCATGAGCTTGAACGGCTTCTCCACTCTTTGCCAATTAGTTTGGAGTTGGATGCTTTAACACAAAGTTTTTGAAGGCTTACATGACAATTTAACATGTTACATAGAATTTGACATCTCCACCCAACATGTCAAATTTATTAAATTTAGGAAGTTTTGGAGTAAAGTGATGAAAGTAACTTTTTAACATCACATGTCAAACTTGACATAAGGGAGGAGGCATCAAATTACACATAAGCATTTCACATTTGGATTGGAATTGCTTCACATGTCACGTAGTAGTAGCAAAAGATTGAAACTAAATTTAACTTTAATGCTTGTCTAATCTAAACTTCAGGCCAATTTAAACTCAACAAAGCAGTTAATTGTTAATCATATTAAAACAACAAAAAAGGTTGTATATAATCCAAAAAACTTTTACATCGAGAGGCTTGGGTGTCAATCATGTTGGGAATTTTGCTTCTCGTTGTGATGGCGTTATGCTTCGTTTCCCTTCAATCTTTTTTTTCTTTGTTTGAAGATTAATAAAATCTGGTACACAAAAATAAAATCATGCATAAAAGTTTGGCTAACTCAACCTGTTTCTCTGTTGTTCCGTTCTTCTCTCTCAACACTTCATTCTCTGCTTCCACCTCTTTGATTTGTGTCTTCAATTCTTCCTCTACCTTTTGTAAATCAACCACGTAAAAACATAGAGATAGTGATATGAATGGTATAGAGTTTTTTTTTTTTTTTTTAATCGGGAATGGTACGGTATAGAGATGGAGGGGAAAATATTCGTTCAACCCTTAATTTTAGGACAAAATGTTAAGTAGTTGGAGAGAGATTTCAGCATGTGGCCTGCTTTAAGTCGAACATCATAAGATTATTTGAGAGCAATTTTGTTTACCCTCGCTTTGTTCACTCTCAGAGGGGGTATGCTCATTAATTCTGTGTTTCACTATAATAATCAAAACCGTTCATTTTGTACAAATTCATTTCTTATGAGACTGCAAAAATTCAACTTAATAGGATATTGGTAAGCGTTTGATCTAAAAATTCTATTTTGCAATCAAGAATTTTAAAGAAACTAAGGCTCTGTTTGTTTCGATGTAAAATGTTTTACAATGTAAAATATTTTCTATGTAAGATATTTTTTTAGAAAACAAACTTCAAACTTTTATTTTTCGGTGTTTGGTTGGCACTTGAAAATATTTTCAAAAATCAACAAAATAGTGTAAAGAGAGAGAGGAGGAGCTTAAACGGGAGAGATATATGAGATTATTGGAATTGAACGTGGGTCAGGACTGACGATTGAGAGAACTGAGCAGTGAAAATTACAAGTAGAATGCAGCATATTCATTTAAAAAAATAACTTACGGAAAATTTAATGGTAAGTCATTTTTATCCAATTGATGGAAAATGTTTTACATATAAAATGTTTTCCTCATTTTTTACACAACCAAACAATAGAACATAGGTTAAAACATTTTACTGCAAAATATTTTATGTCCAAACAAATGGAGCCTAAATAAACTCCTAAATTAAGCACTTATTGATATTTGATTAAGTTATATTTTATCCCAGTCTCTTAGAAATTGAATCCGAAAGAATTGAACAATTTCGATCAACAATTAAGTGAGACCCAGAATGAACATACCCTCGTCAAGGGTAAACAAAACGAGGGTGAACAAAATTGCTCTCAAATTATTTTGTGTTTAAAACTCTCTGAAGGATTTTAAAGGTTAAAACTCTTGAAGGTATATTTCTTAGAGTATCTTCATGTACAAGGCTGGAAGAAAATTTTCCAAGAAGTTTACTTAACCATCAATTTACGTTCCTTTTAAGAATTGTCTACATCAAATAGCACTCCGATTAACATTTGAATAAAAAATTACTAACATTAGCAAAAGATTGAAACAACATTAATTAGCTTTAGTGCTTGTCTACTCTAACCTTTAATGCTTGTCTAATCTAAACTTCAAGCAACCAATTGGGGCTATCTCAGTTGGCCAAGAGTCTTACATCTCACTAGGAGATCAGGAGTTTGAATCTCTTTACCTGCGTATGGGTTAGGCTTGGTTGTGATCTCTCCTTTCAATTGACAAAAAAAATAATATAGAGTATATAAACCAGAAAAATTTTATACCATAGAATAAAACCATAAATATGATTATTGAGAGGATGGGGTGCCAACCTGCACGCTGGGAATCTTATTTCTCTTTGTGATGCCGTCATGCTTTCTTTTCCTTTAGTCTTTGCATTCTTTTTTTCCATGATTAGTAAAATCTGTTTCTTTATTGTTATAAAAAAAAATCCCTCCATCACTAAATAAGTGTTCGGTGCGGAAATTTAGGTTTTTAAAATGATGCATTTTTTTAAAAAAACATCAAAATTTTTCCTCAAGTCAATAGATATCAATGAGTAAATGACCCCCAAAATCTTAGCCCACTCTCCTAGGACCCCGAAAAGTATAGGGCCCACTGTGCCTAAGGTGGAGGCGCTAGACCATAGCCTAACACATGCCCCGCCTTTGAGTGTATAGTATCTTTCTAGGGACAAAGTATGAATTACCTCTATGTGATTTAGCCATTTGGCAAATGACCTTCTCTATTGCTGATAAAAAAAAATTCTCCTTCCTATAGTGTTGGAGTAAACTGCAAACTCATAACTTCGTTTACGGTAGAAGTAAAAGACTATACTACCCTTTCTTTTCTTAAATAAAGGGCGGCCTCTCCATTTTATGTTTAGAAGTTTCAACACGGAGTGAGAGATGGCAATTGGGATTGGAAGTAAACAAAAACTCTTGTTTACTTGAGACCAAAATCCACATACAAAAAGCAATAAATCTAAGAATACATACATTTCTACACATATTTTGTACATTTTTATAGGGCCCACTTCGGGTCCCACCAATATGATTCAAACCACTCATTATTTTTAAAATAATATTTTAAGAGTTTTTGTAAAAAATCAACTCGATAGGATATCGGTAAGGGCTTTTTCAGAAATCGCAGGGCGAATCAGACTGTTTCACTCTATGATTTTTGAAAAGCCCTTACCGAAATCCTATCGAGTTGATTTTTTATAGAAACTCTTAAAAAATTATTTTTAAAATAATAAGCGGTTCGGATCATATTGGTGGGACCCAAGGTGGGCCTTATAAAAGTGTATGTGCAAGATATGTGTAAAAACGTATGTGCAAGTAGCATGACTCAAAAAAAGTCAGAAGGAGGCCCGTTCCTAAAAGGGAAATAAGGACTTATTTTTTAAATTGAGAGAAGGAAGTGTGTTTGATGGACTTTGAACCATTCATCTGCTTCCTAGTACTCTAAAGAGTAAAGTTGGATTGGAACCTGTGGTTTTGAGCCCATCGTTTGGAAATAAATAGCATTGTAATTGAATAGTGAGCATCATCTACCACACGTGGTAAGAGAGAAAGCTATTTTCATTATTAAAAATAAATGTTAATTGAATTTTTTTAAATCGTAATACTAGTCTAAAAGCATCTCCAACAGCCACACCATTTCTCTGGCCATTTTGATGAGAAAAAGAGTGATAGCTAGCCACTAAATTTGTAGGCAACCCAGCAGTCTCCTCAAACATCATAGCCATTTAGAAAAAAATACTAATAAATCACCTTGGTGGGTCTCTCCACTAACCCCAAGCAAAAACAAACACATTTTTCTCTCTCACCATACCTGCCTCCGCCGCCAGTCAGCCATTGTTAACTCTCTCTCTCTCAAAAACACACACTCTCAAACACATCGACCCTTTGCCTCTCATACACACACGCATCCCTTCTCACCCATTTCCAGATTATCTTCCTCTAGACACCGGCGATTGGTCTGCACCGCCAGCGATCGTAAGAACCCCTACCGGGAAACCCACAACTGATAAAAAAACCCACCACCCAGCACCGATCTCCGATCTGTCTTCCGACCATGAGGCTGCAACGGCGAGAGAGAGAGAGAGAGAGAAGCGAGGTTGAAAAACCTCGCCCGGTGCTGTAGCTCCTAAGCAAACAGGCGCGGCTGGAGCGAGTCTTCGAGGTGTGTGATTTCGTAGTTTTCTCGCCATTTTCGTAAAATTTTGAGCTGAAGTGAGGATCCTGGAGTTGCTCTTAGGACTTTAAGTAACGAAAAATTAAACAAGGTTGTATATATATTTTTTATATTTGTAACGATAAATCCGAAACGGTATCGATATGTCCCGTTTCAGTGACAAATCCGATATCATATCCGAAACGGTATTCGAAACCTTGATAAGTATATAAAAGGATGGGGAAAGATTTTTTCGGAACTCAAAAACTATATACAAAAACGCAGTAGTCAAAGAATTAAAGCAAGAAATATAGTTTCATGTTTACCGCTAACCTGTGGCTTCTTTTGACGGGCGAATCGCCACAATCTCCCCAATTCCCCTGACACAAAATCACATAAAGCATCAACGCTGCGATGTATAACGTCCTCCACAATTGGTTGTCGAACGGCCTGAATCACACTCACCACCAGTGGGACGACCCACATCAGAAATTCCCAAATTTCCGGTCCATCGAGCATGGTCTCTCTCTCTCTCTCTCTCTGTGTTGGGGAAGAATATGGTTTTTTGTAAGCGGAAGGACTTGTGAATTGTGATGAAAAAATGTCTAAAATGGTTAATGGCTTGAGACTTGGTCAATGTATATGTGTTTTTTTTAATCCTTTTACCATGGAAGTGATACTTGGTCATGTGCCCGACCGCGTAACTTAATATATGTATAAATGGGACAAATTTTCAATGCCGAGCTGGTATCACATGGTGTCCGCTCGCACATCCGAGCCATTCATTGCGTGTCTGATCGACTCAGATTTAGAGAGAGAATAAGGAGAGAGAAAGTGTTGGTATGAGAGGAGAGAGAGAGTTTCAATTCAAGTCATCCAAAAATGAATTGGACGGCTCAGATGCGCCGAGCGGGTGCTACGTCGGCAATACCCGCTCGACACTAAAAAAACTCCTCATATAAATGAGAAAGCCAGCGCTTCCAAAAGCCATGCATGTGCATATTTATGAATTAAATCTTGACTTCACTGTACAGCTCGAGCAATCATTTTAGCACCGCAAACAATTACACTAACACACTCATTTGAGTAAATGTTTGTGGTGCTAGTATTTTTACCCGCTCGGCACTAAAAAAACTCCTCATATAAATGAGAAAGCCAGCGCTTCCAAAAGCCATGCATGTGCATATTTATGAATTAAATCTTGACTTCACTGTACAGCTCGAGCAATCATTTTAGCACCGCAAACAATTACACTAACACACTCATTTGAGTAAATGTTTGTGGTGCTAGTATTTTTTGATACAATGAGTACACAACAACGGTTTACGGCTATCTATTACAAACGAATGACTATGCGTCTTTAATTCGTCTCCCATGAAAGTACCAAGTTGCCCTTGCATACTTTTTCCAGAGTAATTATTCATTAGTTTAGGAGCACCGCCATGTATTACTTCGGACCATTAGCAAAGCACGTTGAATCATAACAAAGAAGGCTCAAATGGCATTTCCTCGATTTTTTCCTTTTGATAGGCAACAAAATTTTATTAAGAACTTGACAAAGAGTACATCAATGAGAGACTAAATACCAACCACGGAAAAAGAGGTACTGCAAAAGCCTGCAGAAAAAGAAAAAAATAAAATTACATTCAATGGAAATTGAATGAGTCACAACCAGTCAAACTAAGCAGCTCCGGAATAAAACTCAAAATGAAACTTTGGCAAGATTTCAGCAGAGTTCAGCTCATCCTTTAGCTCAAGACCATTAGCAACAAATGCAGCAAAATAATGCCATTAAATCATGAGGCTCCCAGCAAACAGATTTTCAGCAAGATTCAGTAATCTATCAGCTCATCATTCAGCTCCATCAAATATCAACAAAGCATAATTAGTTGAGATAAAATAGACATGCTCACAGCTTCAAAATCTAATCCATCAACAAAGCATTTCCTCGATTAGCTTAACAGCCCTGTCAAGATGGCCCAACTGCCCTAAAAGTCCTACCATGTCAATACGATAGTTATCTACCATAGAAGTGAAACAAAGCTTGACCTGTGTCTAATAACACTGTGTTGTGCGTTTTTTTCAATGTCAGATCAGAATAACACTGTGTTGCTACAAGCTATAGGAACGCCAACGAATGTCAATTTGTCAGCTTTAGTTTTTGTTTTGTGCATATACTCAAAAATCCTCAGAGCCTCCAAGTCCTTGCAAGTAAATATCATCCAATTCTTCTCAAGCATCATCAAGAAGGCCACAAGCAGAAAATATGTGTCGACAAGCCAGAGAAGTGCCCACAAACGCATTGGACCATGAACTAGCTTATATAAGCATGCGTGGACACTTCTACCTGACTCTGCTGATTCCATACTCACAAGCACCTTCAAAAAAGGAGTGAGAGCGAATGAGTTAAGTTCAAGAGCTTTCCTCTGTAATTTAACAAACAGTTCATTAGCCTCCAAAAAGTGAAGAGACTCTGCACACCCCTGAATCAAGGTAACATATATTAAACCGCGTTTCTTCCGGACATTCCATCGAACCACCTCTCTGTAGGATATCACAGTGGACGGCCTGTCCTGAGGTGGGTTCGTCCTTTTTCACACAATTCTGGAGAGTAATTGCGTATGCATGAGAACTGAACTCTGATGTTGTATTCTGGCTAGTGAAAACCGTGTGTTGTTTGGTCATTTGGACAGCTTGAGTTGAGAACCCCTGTGGCGTAAAGGGAATAAAAGTGCTGGATTTGAGTTGGGTTTACAACTTTCTGCGACAAGATTATCTAATCATATGCACTCCTTTGATTCACTTGTCAGGTTACAAAGACGAATGCTAATTCAAAAATATTTGGGTAAAAGTTATAATTTTTTTCTCTTGTCCTTTCGTTTGGACGAATCAATTGGGTAAAAAGTTTATCACAAAATGAACAAACGCGAAAAAAATTTGAATAAGGACGAAATGAAAAAAAGCCCAAAAATCACTTAGCGAAACTTAGCCTCAGTTCCATTGCTTTGCTCTTCTCCCTCAGAACTTTATTCTCTGCTCCCTTCCCTTTGATTTTTGTGTTTGGCTCTTCTTTTTATCTTCTGTAAATCAGTCACCTACAGAAATATAGAGATAGTAGAGGTGATAAATGGGCGGGTTGAAATGGATCATGGGTGGAATATGGGTAAAAAATAGACGGATTGAAACGAGTTAGGTCAAATATGGGTCAAGCCATACCCAAACCCGACCCCGACCCAACCTGTATTCTCTTTTTTTTCTCCCCTTTTCAATGAAGTATCTGCAACATTAAAGCAGATTTCACCCCAATTCCAACTAATTTAGCGCCAAAGACTCATTTTCACTCGAAATTACCACATATATACGAGTATATACAATCTTCCCCATAACCAACCCAAACTGTAAATTCAGGTCCGAAATTCGAATGCCGAACACAATCAAAATTAAAATACAAAATTTTGACGCAACTAGTCAAGTTGAATTCAGAGACTGGAATCCACACACGTCTCATCGGAGATCAGAGAAGCTGAGCAAAAGTGGCGTGATCGAGTTTGGAATGTTTGATCTAAGTGAATATTTCTGTCTAATCAACTCTTTGATTTCTGTCATCAGCTCTTCCTCATTCACCCACCTTATAAAATAAAATATAGAGGTAGTGATAAGAATGGCATATAGATTTATTTTTCTACAGATCATGATTGGTATAGAGATAGAGGGGGAGAATATATGTTCATCCATTGATTTTAGGAGGAAAGGTTCGGTAGTTTGTGAGATACTTTAGGAGGCAGCCGCTAAAAGTCAACCAGAAGAAGGGTATTTTGGGGTTGGAACTATACAAAGAACTTTTTGGTGTAAAACTCTTTTTAGTGTACTCATCTCTAGTACAGTGAAGAGAGAGAAAATCTAAAAATAAAAATAAACCGAAACCATTAATTTACGTTCCTTTTGGAAATCAAACCATTAATTTACGTTCCTTTTGGAAATCCCACCCCCCCCCCCCCCCCCCCCCCCCCCCCCCCCCCCCCCCCCCCCCCCCCCCCCCCCCAAAAGTAGTACTCCTATAAAGCTTTGGTGGAGAAATGAGTAATATTAGCGAAAGATTGAAACTGCATTCAATTCTTTTTTATTTTTATTTTTATTGGCAACTGCAATTTTAATCAAATAAAGCAGTTAAATATTTTTCATATTAGAATTCCAAAGAGTTGTACTGCATGAAAGTTTTACAAACAACTTTTACAATGTAGTATCAAATCATGCATAAAAGTTTGGCGAACTCAATCTTTTTCTCCATCATTTCGTTCATCTTACTCAGCACTTCATTCTTTGCTTCTACTTCTTTGACTTTTGTCTTGAAGTCTTCTTTTATCTTCTGTAAATCACCTACCTTAAAGAATGGTATATATATTGGGGGTTTTTTTTTTTTTTAATTGAGAATGTTATATAGATAAAGAAGAGATCGAATATTTGTTCCTCCCTTAATTTTAGGAGAAAACGCACAGTAGTTTGTGAGAGATTGGCCTGATGAAAGTCAAATAAAAGAAGGGTATTTTGGGTTTAAAACTCTCTAAACGACTTATCCGATCAAAACTCTTGAAGGAGTTATATTTTTATTTTTCAGAGTAAGGGGGTGTATGGGGAGGGGCCCACTGTTTTTTCCTTGCTTGGCATTCCAATTTCCTCCCTTCTTATTTTTTACCCACTCTTAGTTTTCACCATTTTAAGGGATTATCCCGGATAAATTTTGGGCTCCTCCGGAGGTCCCCAAAAATATTCCGGTTGTGGAGGGGTATTTTGTGGACCAAAATACCCCTCGTTATCCCCTTTTCCCATCCACCATTCAACCAACTTCTACTCTTCATTCTACCCAAAATCATAAGATTTTAGTACCGGTTCAAATAAATTGAAAATTAAAACACTTAATTTTGCGTTGTATTTTTTAATATATAAACGGTGTAAAAAAATAAGTGTTCCAATTTTTAATCCGTTTGAACGGGTGCGAAGATCTTAGTTTTGTAATCATTTTATCCTAAATGGTCATAAATAAATTTTGACTCTATGGCTCTCGTTGGTTAGCCCTATGAGATATTTGATTCTACGACTTTCTTAGGGCTAATCAATAAGAGCCCTAGAGTTAAATTTTAATTATGATCATTTAGGATAAAATGATCAGAAAATTAAAATCTTTCTACCCGTTCAAACGGATTGAAATTTAGAATACTTAATTTTTTAACCATATTTTTTAATATATAAACTGTTTAAAGTGGTTGAAAAATTAAGTATTCCAAATTTCAATCTGTTTGAACTGGTGGAAAGATTTTAGTTTTCTGATCATTTTATCCTAAATGGTCATAATTTAATTTTGACTCTATGGCTCTCATTGGTTAGCCCTAAAAGATATTCGATTCTACGACTTTCTTAGGGCTAATCAACGAGAGTTTTAGAGTTAAAATTTAATTATGACCATTTAGGATAAAATGATCAAAAAATTAAAATTTTTCCATCGGTTCACACAGATTGAAATTTGGAATACCTAATTTTTTTTTAAAAAACAAATTTTATAAAAAAAAATTTGTTTAATAATAATACTAAATTCGTTAATTTGTTAGTAGAAATAAATATTACGACTTAAATTGTGAAAGAATAATTAAATTTGCAATTACATATAAAACGTACGACATAAATTAATTTATGGACTGCACAAGGGTAAAAGGGTCATTTGACAGTTTTTATATCATTCACCCTTTCTTATACTCCCTATTAATCCTCCATCCAAACAAAGTATTATTTAATTCCCCTTCTCTTATACCTCATCCAAACAACCTACTATTTAATCCCTCCTCCATAAATATCACATCAATGTGGGTCATTCCTTATTAATTAATACCCCCTACTATTTTGTCCCCCCTTATTAACTAATACCCCCAATTTTTTCCCCACATCCAAACGGGCCCTAAGTCTCTAGTACCGGATAGGGAGAAAATTTTCCAACTTAACCAAGAATTTTCGTTCCTTTTAGAGGCTGCGCCAAACATGTTGGGATTTTTGCTTCTCGTTGTGAAGTCAGAGCAAGTTCTGGGAGAGTTTTCATCTACTTGTGAGATTTTTGTCTCTCCTTGTGAGAATAATAAAGTTCGCCTTTGGGCGATTTGTTAACTGTTTTGGCGCGAGAAAATTAGTATGCATCTATTGGTGGCTCGTTAAAAATTCATTAGTGTATTCACTTCTAATCGAAGTTTATCTGATTGTCTGGCAAAATGTTATGTTTTTTTTCGTGGCTAGCAATGTACTCCCTCCGTTCCAAAATGACTGTCCCGTTCGGTCTTCAATGCAAATTTTAAATTGTTAATATCTTTCAATCTATAATGAATTTTGTGTACAATATGGATCTTATTTGATAGATCTCAATTAGTTCTATTATACAAAGTTTTTAAAATATTTAAAAACATTGTAGATTGAAAGATATTAACAATTTAAAATTTTTCTTGGAGACCGAACGGGACAGTCATTTTGGAACGGAGGGAGTATTTCTTTTGAGACTTCTATAGTATATATGAATTTTCCGCTTAGTAGAATGTGTGTCAGGCGATGCCTAGGCTGAGGATGAAAGACATCATTCGCTTATTTCTTTCTCGTTATGTATCAGTTAGATGATTAGTTTAGTTTTGTCCAAATTATCTGTAATGAATTTCGTTGTGTAAGTACTGTTGGGCTTTATCAATGCTTACCTCTCACTTTTGTCAAAAAAAAAAAAAAAGAAGAAGCTGTTGGGAGTCTGATCCGCTTGAGGTTCTCCTGAGTGTGCGTAGGCCCAATCCGTTAGGGAGTGTCCACACCATATCACATGGACCCAAAATACGTTGAATAACTCATATGCACTGAAAAGGTAAGATTTATAAGTGGTGAGCCATCCAATTCTATATTAAAGTCCAACCATTTTTTTATTTATCCGATGTAAGAGTCAACCTATCACACATGTTCCTAAAAATCTCCTCCTCATGACTGCAAGGGTGAGCAAGGGAGGAATTACCAAGAGACTACCGGACAAATCTCAAAAATTAAAAAAAATAAAAAATTATATGTAAAATTTGAGTCCAAAAATATTTAGGCCGACCCATTTTAGTTTTCATCTCAACCCAGCATCCAAATAAGCTCAACCTACCAAATAAGCCCCCAGGCTAACGCCCCAACCCACCAATCCATCCAAATAATACTCCGTACCTTTTCCTATTCGGCTTTGTTCGGCAGAAAAGAATCGCAGAGAAAACATTACGCTGCTCGTCTGACGGCTGTATTCCACGAGTGACGACAGTGACGAACAATTCCTCCGGCGACGGGATCCATAGAGACTAGAGCGACGGCGACGGGAGAGCCGCCCGTACGGTACGTGTTTGTGCACAAACGCTCTTCGGCTCTTCCAGTCCTCCCACTTCCATAATTTTCTCTTTTCCCCAAATGGCCAAATCTACTTTGAAATTGAGATCTTGTATTGAAAAAAGGATTGAAATAGCTTCCCCTAAAAAAGGCTGCATTGAAGGAATCCGTAGGGGAAGAAACAGTTGGGCGCATGGGCTTATTATATAGTCGGTGGGCAAAACAAGGGCTTATTTTATATATATATATATATATATATATATATATATATATATATATATATATCTGTCTCTTTTCCCCAGTTGGTATTATATTATAGATATATACAGTATAGTTTATAGTGTATATACCACAGTTATCACTCAAGTACGTTTGTACAGTATATAAAAGAATCCGGCTTTATTTATTTATTTATTTTTATTTTTGTGCAGAAATATCACTCAAGTACCGTCTAGGAGGGAGGCTTCACATCCGTAAGTATTCCCTTATTATGCAGAGCACTGGCTGATGTACTTAGATTTGTACTTATGTTGAATGCAGAGTTGAATGCAGAGCACTGGCGAGTGTGCGTAGATTTGCTATTATGTTATTAAATGCAGACCACTGGCGGAGGTGCTTAAATTTTTACTGATTTGGTGTGCTTAAATTTTTACATGTTGGTTCTTACAATCTTTTTCTTTTAGGTTTAAATTTAATGGAACAACAAAAAAATAAAAATAAAAATTTAGAGCGTTTTTTGAGATTTGTTGAGGTTGAAGAGTTTTACTGGAGCATTTTATAGTTTATAGTTTAATATTGGAGAGAAGATAAAGCGAAATAGTGTTAACTATTGAAAATGAGAAGATAGTTTCTACGAGTAGCATATAACGCTTATTGTTGGCTAGGAAAGAGAGATGGATGCATTGCATATTTATATTAGGTTTATACAGAATACGAATATATCTCTATATATAAAAATTTAGGGTAATTTGTCCTGGCAATAAAGAATAGGGCGGTAGAATGTCAAATTATTCTTCACTCTTAGAGCAAGGTCATGTGATGCACCACATGTGTTGTGATTGGTTAAAACTACAAGACCCGTGACATTTGTGTTCGTAAATTAAAAACAAAATGACACATGGCATGTTGTGATTGGTGTAAAGCATTGTTCTAAAGCACTCAATAACCTCTTGTAGAATGGAGACTGAAAAATTAATTGACTATGTGACTTAGCCTTTTTTCTTTGTGTGTGTATCTATAGGACTTTAGGATATCACAGTGGACTTTAAGACTATCTAATCATGCGTTCCTTTGATTCACTTGTCAAGTTACAAAGGCGATTGCCAATTTGCCATGGTTTCAGCTCTGAATTCTCTGAAAGAACATAGAAAGGGGTGATTTTTAGGATCTTGGCCTTTTATATTGTTGGATTTTGCTACACGATGACATGGATTTTTCAGGAAGGAGTAATTATTCAAATATGACGGGAGTATACTCCTCCTCTGACATAACATGAGGGTCTCATACATGGCTCACGTGTGGGCCTGATGTAGAGCGGGTCGCGTCCACATTCCTCGAGCGACTGGACCGAGCACAGTCCAAACCAAACTGGAGGCGGGGTGACGATGGCAGAATGACCCGTGGGCCATTGGGTTGAAGCGAAACGGCCCACTAATCAATACTCATTTTCGGCCATTCGATGGTGTCTAGCCTTCCGAAAGGCCTATTTGCCGTTTATAGTAATATTTAGATTGCTAATAACTTTTGATAGGAAATTCTGTTTTAGTTGCCACTTGTTTTGGCAACCTTGGATTTCTTCCTAGTATTTGATTTTCCAGTCAACGTAGGATTTTCTGTTTTTGGTAATTTTCGTATTTTCTGCGATTAGGGACTGATTCTCAGCCCTAATTGTTTCCTAAGTTGTTAGGGTTTCTATCGCCTTATTTATATTCATTGTAAGCCTTAGGGCACGGCAGCTTTTGATATTGAATTAATAAAAATCGAGATTTATCTCAAATTCGTTTGTTCAAAGAGGGAGTACCTCTGGCTCAAACATTGTTCTTGTATTCTCTTGCAAATAGTTTCGCAAAAGGAGGCTGCGCTGCATCAGTTGGTATCAGAGCCCAAGTTTCAATCCTGACTATGGCCGGAAGACGTACCGGAGGTCGAGGAGGACGAGGGGGTCGAACAACTTATGCGGAAGAAGTCTATGAACGAGATGAGGTTGCTCGAGATGCTCGAATGGAGGAAGGGTTTGCTGACATCAAAGCCATGCTTGGAGGTGTTGTCCAACGTCTGGAGGCTTTAGAAGTTACAAACCAACCTCGCCATCGTCGAGTGAGATCTAACCCTCTGACAGAGGAAGGTTTTACAGATGATGAAGATTCCAACCCTTTTGGCGGCCACCACCATCAGAGGGGGCGGGATAGGGAGGTCGTGGCTCACACCCGCGACTCGCGTCACTGGGAAAGCAGTTTAAAGATTGAACTGCCTGAGTTCCAGGGAAATCTGTCGCCAGAGGAGTTTCTGGACTGGCTCAACGCTATCGATGAAATCTTGGATTTCAAAGAGGTTCCTGAGGAAAGAAGGGTCCCTCTTGTAGCGACCAGGTTCAGAGGGAGGGCTTCTGCGTGGTGGCAACAACTCAAACTCAGCAGGCATCGGCAGGGAAAAACCAAGATTACTGCTTGGGAAAAGTTGAAGAAGAAGATGCGCGTTGAGTTTTTACCCCACAACTATACCCGTATGATGTACCAGCGCTTACAGAATCTTCGACAAAACACTCGATCAGTCGACGATTATACCCACGAGTATTACCAACTCGTGGCCAGGAATGATCTTGCAGAGTCTCAGGAGCAACAGATTTCGAGGTATGTTGGTGGTTTACGTCAACAGTTTCAGGATGAGTTAAATATGTATGATTTGAGCTCTATATCAGATGCCCATCAGCGGGCATTAGTATTAGAAAGACGGTTCAACAGGAGACCGACAGGTGCCAACTGGGGCAGTGTTGGTCGAGCGACTGCGGGGGCTGCGCCACCGGTTCGCGCAGTAGTCCCTCAACCCGCAGTGCATGCAGCGAACAAAGTTATGACTTCTGGTTTTAAATGCTATAAGTGTGGGGAGCCAGGACATCGTGCTTCTGAATGCAGAAAATCGGACCGTCAAGGCAAGGCTTTGTTCATAGAGACAGAAGAGTCTCAAGAGGAGGCATTTGGCAAGTATGAGCAGGAGGTTGCATATGATGATAGCGATGTGCCATTAGAGGAAGAAAAGGTCATGGGAGACGTAGGCCCTTTATTAGTGCTTCGACGGGTGTGCTATGCTCCGCGAGAAGCTGAGGGCGAATCATGGTTGCGCAACAACATCTTTCAGTCCACTTGCACGGTTGGAGGCAAGGTTTGTCGCTTTGTGATCGATTCGGGCAGTTGTGAAAATGTGGTGTCTGAAGAAGTCGTGCAGAAACTGAATTTAAAGACAGAGGCCCATCCAAATCCCTACAGATTGAGTTGGCTGAAGAAGGGTAATGAGGTAAAAGTTTCAAAGCGATGTTTTGTATCCTTTTCAGTTGGTACTAAATATAAAGATAAAGTATGTTGTGATGTTGTGGCCATGGACGCCTGCCACCTCTTGTTGGGGCGACCTTGGCAGTATGATCGAAAAGTATCGCATGACGGTGGAGCAAACACGTACAGCCTGAAGTTTGGGGGTACAAAGATTGTTTTGTTGCCGTCAAAGGAATCGGCTCCTACACCACCAGCAGGGGAGAGTACCAACTTGTTAGCAAGGGCGCAGTTGGAGGAGGAGTTTGTTGAATCGGGGGTTATGTTTGTGCTAATCGGGAAGGATATCGGGCAGGACCAGTCTGAGGAACAAGTGCCCGCGGTTCTGAAACCTTTGTTAGCAGAGTTCGGGGAGTTATTTCCAGAAGAGCTGCCTGAAGGGCTACCACCACTACGGGATATCCAACACCAAATTGATTTGGTGCCCAGTTCGAGTTTGCCCAATCGAGCTCACTATCGTATGAGCCCGAAGGAGCATGAGGAATTGCGCAGACAAGTCGAAGAGTTGTTGTCCAAGGGGTTCATCCGAGAAAGTCTAAGCCCATGCGCAGTTCCTTGCTTGCTGATTCCAAAGAAGGATGGATCTTGGAGAATGTGTGTGGATAGCAGGGCCATCAACAAGATCACCGTGAAATACCGTTTTCCAATCCCAAGACTAGATGATTTGTTAGATCAATTATCGGGGGCCAAGATTTTCACCAAGCTGGATTTGAAGAGCGGATATCCTCAGATTCGGATTAGGCCAGGAGATGAGTGGAAGACTGCTTTCAAAACTCGAGAGGGCTTGTACGAGTGGCTGGTTATGCCCTTTGGTTTATCAAACGCACCAAGCACCTTCATGCGTGTGATGAACCAAGCGCTACGACCATTTATTGGTACGTCTGTTGTGGTTTATTTTGATGATATACTTATTTACAGTGCCACATCAGACTTGCATGTGCAGCACCTACGAGAGGTTCTCGAAGTCCTTCGAAATGAGAAATTGTTTGGAGCTTTAAAAAAATGTGTGTTTATGTCTGATTCGGTCTTATTTCTGGGGTATGTGGTTTCGAAGGATGGTATTGCTGTTGACGAGTCTAAGGTCGAGGCAGTTAGACAATGGCCTCAACCAAAGACTTTGTTTGACATACGGAGTTTTCATGGATTGGCATCATTCTACCGCCGTTTCATCCCACACTTTAGCACAATCATGGCACCAATCACAGAGTGTATGAAAGGGGGACACTTTAGTTGGTCAGAAGAGGCGGCAGATGCATTTCGGGTGATCAAGCAAAAATTAACCAATGCTCCTGTGTTGGTCCTTCCAGATTTTACGCAGCCTTTCGAGCTGCATTGTGATGCTTCGAAAGTTGGAATTGGGGCTGTTCTTAGCCAGAGTTCAAAGCCTATTGCCTACTTCAGCGAGAAGCTTAACGGGGCAAAAATGAATTATAGCACATATGATGTAGAGTTCTATGCGGTTGTGCAGGCGCTGAAACATTGGTATCACTACCTTGTTCACAGCGACTTCATCTTGTATTCTGATCATGAAGCTTTGAAGCATCTCAATAACCAAGACAAGTTGTCCAATCGACATGCCAAGTGGGCTGCTTATGTGCAGCAATTCTCTTTTGTGCTCAAGCACAAGTCTGGAGCTTTGAATAGGGTGGCTGACGCCCTTAGCCGTCGTAATTCCTTGCTTACTCTCATGCGCGCTGAGGTACTTGGTTTTGATTCATTACGTGAATTATTGGCAGCTGATCCATATTTTTCTAGTGTCTTGAGTGATATAGCAGGAGGGGAACCAACTTCTTTTCATATCCATGATGGTTTCCTATTCAAAGGGAATCAGTTATGTATTCCTGAATCAAGCCTACGCCTTAAAATTATATCAGAGTTGCACAATGAAGGGCATGTGGGGCGAGACAAGACTCTTGCGCTGGTGAGTGGTTCTTATTTTTGGCCTACTCTTAGGCGCGACGTCTATCGATTCGTAGCAGTCTGCCATGTCTGTTGTGTATCAAAGGGTGGTGCTACAAATGCAGGATTGTATATGCCCCTTCCTATCCCAACACAGCCTTGGTCAGAAGTGAGTATGGATTTTGTTCTTGGGCTGCCACGTACTCAGCGTAACCATGATTCTATTTATGTGGTAGTGGACAGGTTCTCCAAAATGGCACATTTTATTCCATGCAAGAAAACCACCGATGCTGTTAAAGTGGCACAGTTGTACTTCACCGAGGTGTATCGATTGCACGGGCTGCCAACATCTATTGTTTCTGACAGGGATACACGTTTCTTGAGCTTCTTTTGGCGATGTCTATGGCGGTTGGCCAATACAAAGCTCGACTTTAGCACTGCGTATCATCCCCAAACTGATGGGCAAACGGAGGTGGTGAATCGTTCTTTGGGAAATCTTTTGCGCTGTCTGGTTGAGGATAACCTCAGAACTTGGGATTTAAAGCTCAGTCAAGCTGAGTTTTCGTACAACCACTCTGTGAATCGCAGCACGGGAAGATCTCCATTTCATGTTGTTTATGGAGTTGTTCCACGAGGTCCCATCGATTTAGCTCCAGTTCCTGATTTGAAGCGTCCACATGGAAAGGCCCAGGATTTTATTGAGCAGTTAAAGACAGTGCACGAGGCAACGAGGCAGCAGTTAGAGGCCTCAACTGATAAATACAAGCAGGCTGCGGATAAGAAGCGCAGATTGGTGGAGTTTGAGGTAGGCGATTTTGTGTATGCTGTCCTTTCCAAGGATCGCTATCCAGAAGGGGAATACAACAAGCTTAAGGCCAGGAAGATTGGGCCTTTGGAGATTCTCGAGAAGGTTAACCCGAATGCGTATCGTTTGAATTTGCCTAGTCATGTGCGCACATCGAATGTTTTCAATGTCAAACATTTGATTCCGTTTTTGGGTGATAATTCATCTTCTAATGATTGTAATTCGAGGGCGAATTCTTTTCAAGAGGAGGAGGATGATGTAGAGCGGGTCGCGTCCACATTCCTCGAGCGACTGGACCGAGCACAGTCCAAACCAAACTGGAGGCGGGGTGACGATGGCAGAATGACCCGTGGGCCATTGGGTTGAAGCGAAACGGCCCACTAATCAATACTCATTTTCGGCCATTCGATGGTGTCTAGCCTTCCGAAAGGCCTATTTGCCGTTTATAGTAATATTTAGATTGCTAATAACTTTTGATAGGAATAGTTGCCACTTGTTTTGGCAACCTTGGATTTCTTCCTAGTATTTGATTTTCCAGTCAACGTAGGATTTTCTGTTTTTGGTAATTTTCGTATTTTCTGCGATTAGGGACTGATTCTCAGCCCTAATTGTTTCCTAAGTTGTTAGGGTTTCTATCGCCTTATTTATATTCATTGTAAGCCTTAGGGCACGGCAGCTTTTGATATTGAATTAATAAAAATCGAGATTTATCTCAAATTCGTTTGTTCAAAGAGGGAGTACCTCTGGCTCAAACATTGTTCTTGTATTCTCTTGCAAATAGTTTCGCAAAAGGAGGCTGCGCTGCATCAGGGCCCCATATGCTATGTGAAAACTTAATAAACATATTAGGGCCCCTTCCGCCAAGTTTTCCCAGATTTTTTACCAATTTATTTCGGTTGTTGTCTCTTAATTTATTAGATTTAAATCAAATTTTTATACCATATTTTTCTTCTTGATAAGAGGAATCGGAATAAGGTAAAAGTGTAGACTAAAATTGAAAAAAGTTCACAAAGACGACAAAAAGACTGTCTTTTGGGTATTTTTCGTCGTTTTATATGAACATTTTTCAATTTTAGTTTACATTTTGAAATTATTCTGATTTCTTTCATGGGACGAAAAATATACTATAAAATTTGACCACACATCCTGTAGAAACTAAGGAAAAATAACCCAAAAAACCGTGTAAAAACGTGCGAAAAAAGTTTGGCCAAACAAGCACTTCGTATCGTTCATGACACAATAGACAAGGAGGGAAGGAAACGAAACACACTTTTTTCTCTGTTTCAATCCACCGTTACTGTCCTGTTTTGAGCCATTGCGCGTCCACAATGATCGGAGCCATTCAGTTTAGGTTTCACAGAAAATTAGTCTTGTCAAAAATTAGTTTGATCGGCAACCAATAGCTGTGTCAACAGTTTAATTTTTGGAGGGGGCAAAATGTCCGGTAAAAATTTGGACGATTCATTTTTTATTTCACAAACGTGAAAGGCTGACAACTTGACATAGCTATTAGTGTCCAATTAAACTAATTTCTAATTTGACCACACTTTTTTTCTAACAGTTATGATCACTGTCAATAAGCTCTAATAATCTAAATACCAGCAGTTTTAATCTAACAGCAATCCCCATAGCACAAATTGAATAAGCAATAAATGATTTAGATCGCTTTGGACATAAGTCTACAAGCATATCAAGTTTTGAACAAAAACGCTATTAACACGAATGGTCAAAGGAGATTGTCTTATTCACGGAGGGGACATGAATAGGACATTCTCGGAGGTGTGCGATTTGAGACACTCTTACCAAAGAAATCGATGTCTTCCCGCCAATCAACATTGAAGAAAAATGTGTGCCTATCAGATTTCCTCCAAACGGAGCACATTTCCTCTTGCCTGTGAAAAAGAGCGAGACTCGCGATTCTATTTTAATAATTCATGCTGTTAGATTGTGCAAGAGGAAAAATGAGCTTGAGAATCTTGAATTTCTAATTCAAAGATTAAAACGCAGAGGGGATAGTAGGTGACCTTATGCGAACTATTGAGTACTTTGGGTGCTACTAGTACACCAAATGCATCAAGGTAGAGTCCAGCACGCCCATGAAATCCAGCCAAGACTGCACCTTCTACTGGAATGGACACTGCACAACCAAATCCCGTACCATAGGGCCCATATTTGCCCCGATTTGAATAAAAAGAGAGCGATGTGATTAGACGCATTCCACACCAGTCTCCATATGTCAGGCTTATAGCCGAGAATTGCTCTACTGAACTGTCAATGCACAACTAAACAAGTGAAAGTTTATATTAGGACTTTGTTTGGAATGCATAAAAAAATAACGATTAATATGAAATTATAATATTGTAGTTTTTGATTAAATACTTTTTTTCTTGGTTTGACGGTCAGCGGTGTTCGGGTTACCTTACCCGCAACCCGACTATTCCCCTCCCCGGTCCGGTCAAAGGAGTCATCCGCGCTGGAACTAGGAAATTTACAAGAGATTTCTCTCATCTTTATTGTCTCAACAATAAAGATGGGAAAAGTTTTTTTAAAAAAATATTAGAGACAAACGAAAATGCTAAATCTAGACAAAGATGAGTCCAGAACCGTCCGACGTGTGTGAGATCCACGTGTGTTGAACTGATCCAAACCCATCTCTGTCCTAATCTATGAATAACTTAAAGAGGGTCATAGTGACACCGTTGCATATTCGCCACCGGGACCACCAAATCTGTCGGAGCATCCTATAACTTTGCCATCGCGGCTTTTACTTGTGATTAAAATTGAATCGATAACTGATCCATAACCAAGAGTTATCTGCATTATAGGCGCAATGTCGAGCTTGTATGCCCAATGTCCACCCCCATTCCCTCCCCACAGCCCTAAAGTTATCGCTCCTTCTTCACCGATATTGCTCTGCACATAAACACAACACGAAATATTGTTCTTGGTAAAGTTACCCAACTTGAAATATAGTCGCACTGGTTAACTTTTACAATGTAGTATCAAATCATGCATAAAAGTTTGGCTAACTTCGTTCCTCCTCTTTATCACTTCGTTCTCAGCTTCTACCCTCTCTGCTTTCTTTCTTTACCTCTTTGGTTTCTAACTTCAACTCTTTGCTTTCTGTCTTCAACTCTTTAATTTCATCCGACAGCTCTTCCTTCCTCTTTTGTAGATGTACAACCTTAAAAAATATAGAGGTACGCAGTGATAAGAATGTTATAGAGATTTCATTTTCATTCGGGAATGATGTAGAAAAGTTTGGCTAACTCAGCCTTTTTCTCCATTATTATTTCGTTCCTCTTACTCAGCATTTATCTTTAATGCTTGTCTATTCTAAACATCAGGTCAATTTAAACTTAACAAAGCAGTTGTTGTTAATCATATTAAAACGAAAAAATATTATATAAACACGAAAAACCTTTTACACCGAGAGGCTTGGGTGCCAACCATGTTGGAATTTTTGGTTTTCGTTGTGAAGGCATTATGCTTTGTTTCCCTTCAATCTTTTTATTCTTTATTTGAAGATTAATAAATTTGTTTCTTTGTTGTTACAGAAAAATAAAATCATGCATAAAAGTTTGGCTAACTCAACCTGTTTCTCCATTGCTCCGTTCTTCTCTCTTAGAACTTCATTCTCTGCTTTGACCTCGATGATTTGTGTCTTCAGCTCTTCCACTATCTTTTGTAAATCAACCACCTAAAAACATAGAGATAGTGATACGAATAGTATAGAGATTTTTTTTATCGGGAATGATATAGAGATGGAGAGGAGAATATTTGTTCAACCCTTAATTTTAGGACAAAATGTTTAGTAGTTGAGAGATTTCAGGATGTGACCTGCTTTAAGTCAAACATCAGAAGATTAGTTTCTGTTTAAAACTATCTAAAAAAATTTATAGGTTAAATTCTTTTCGTTTCTTTTTTTGATTGGCAACAAAATTTCGTTAATTACTAGACAAATGGTACATCGAGAAGTGAAATACAAGCCACAAAGGTTGAGGCAATTGCATAGGGCTAAAGGTAAAGGTCAAACTGTTGAAGGTATATTTTTTGGAGTATTAGTCCCTCGCACAAGGCTGGGAGAAAATTTTCCGAAACGTCTTAACCATGAATTTAAGTTCCTTTAAGAATTGTCTATATCAAATAGTGCTCCAATTAACATTTGAATAAAAATACTCACTTCGTCTTTAAATAAGTGTTCAGCGCGCAAACCTAGGCTTTTAAAAAAATGCATTCTTTCGTTAAAAATCAAAATTTTCCACGATTCAATAGATATCAATGAGTAAAGGGCCCCAAAATTTGAGTCCGCCTAGGACCCCAAAAAATATAGGGCTCGTCCTACCTCAAGTGGAGACCTTAGACCGTGGCCTTAATGACCTAACGCCTTAACGCATGGCCCGCCTCTGATACTATATATCTTTGTATACGTACGTTCAAATTCAAACAACTCAGAGTGGTACGTATGTTCGTATAGAAGGATGGGGAAAGACTGTTTCGGAACTCAAAAACTCAAAACAAAAATGTTGTCCATGAAAGCAAGAAAGATAGTTTCACATTTACCGCTCGCTGTTGATGTGCAGGTAGCCACAATCTCCCCAATTTCCATGACACTAAACCGCATAAAGCATCAATGCTGCGATGTATAACGCCCTCGACCATTGCTTGTCGAATGGCCCCAATCACACTCACCATCGCTAGGACGACGAACATCAGACCACCCCAAATTTCCATCTCTATCTCTCTGAGTTTCCCAAAGAAATGTTGGGGAAGAATATTGTTGTTTGTAACCGGAAGGCAATGGGATACTTGTGATGCCTAATCGCGTGGAGGTGATATTGTTCGGGGCCATTGATCAAGTCTAAATGGTTAATTTTTTGAGTCTTGGTCAATGTATATTTGTTTTTTGGGTTCATTTGAGACTTGACTCCATATTTAATAGATTATTCGTTGGTGGACGGCTAGATTGAACCCCCTAGGGATTAATGAACGCGTAAACCATTTTTCTTCGCACTATATTTTAAGTAGCTAGTACATTTTGAGCTCTGTCAACTCCTAGCTGTTGTTATTTTAATCCTAATGCGCATAAAGAATAGAGGTGATGAAAGAAAAACATAAACAATTAAGATTATACAAGGTTTTTTTTTTTGACGGCAAACACATAATTTAATATTAGTCTTTGAAAATGGAGACAAATATTAAAATAACTCAAAGCACAATGGCATCACAACGAGCATACGACCCAACAAAGATGACACCTATGCACCCCAGAAATCATATGCCGCCTAGAGCCCGAAAAGAAACCCGAACGCTAAAAGATCAAATAAGCCGCCACAATGAGAAACCAAAATATGCTAAACCTACTGTTTATACCCGTTTTTGGCACCACGGATCGGGCTTGCCGTGATTGAAATTCTTTTAATTAAATTGGGCCGAGAGGTAATTAAATTGATTGGGTGATTTCTGGGCCATGGATGTTCTCCCATTTGGGCCCAAAATGCACGCGACCCATGTAAAGAATTGCGGCCCGAGAGCTTTTGGAGGTGCAGCCCACGAAAATCATGGCCCAAGATTTCTTAGAAATGCAGCCCACGAGTTGGCCCATGAAGAAAAATGTTGGTTCGACCCATGGAGTGTTGGCCTACGGTTTTAGGCTAGCAAAAGGTGCTGAAATGAGGTGCGGAGCAAAGTCCACTTTTGTAGGGAATTAGTTGTACGTTGGCAGTTGAGTTGCTTCTATTTCAAAGGCCAATTGACTTGGTCAATTGGCCATGTGTCATGAAGAGCAAAAAAGGGGGGGAAGTTGGGAGATATTTTTACCAACACATGGGACACGTGTCACCACATAAGAAGCCCACTACCCATGATCAAATATAACTGCTGTAAACCTCTGGAAACTGCCCATGATCAAACATGCATGAAAAGTGGAGCGGTTGAGGGACATGTGGCAGCTTGTGGTGCAAGGCTGAAACCGGATTCAGGCCTGAATCAGCATACTGCACTGCCTATAAATAGCGGAATTGAAGACAGAAAACGGGTCCAACACCAATCAAAGCTCAACGCTTACAAACAAAGCCTTCCCAGCGAAGCACACTTTCCTACTTTCAGCAAAGTAGACTATCGAGTACATCGTACTCAAACCCCTATTCAAACTTACTTCATCAAGTAGTTTGGATTTTACTTTCCTTGTACCACTTTATTATCCCGGTGTAATAAAGTTTACGTTTTCACGTCTCATTTCCTATACGACTAGGAAATATTAAGTCCACAACCGTGTGGCAAAACCACGAATCTTCTTACGATCTTTAACCTTTGGGTCGTACGCAGTCGCTCTACGATAGAAGTCAAGATTCACGGGAATCTTCACAACAAGTTAGGCGCTACAAGTCTTGGCACGCCCGCGCTCATCGCATTCACGCCTGCTGCCAAAAACGCGAGTTTTCACCTACCCCCACAAAAATAGCCCCCCAAAACACAACTTTTAGAAGAAAAAAAATCTCGTACAGCAGTAGACGGTCCTGGCCCATTTGGAAGCCTAATTATTTTTTGCATTTACATTTTGGACTATGAGTTATTGATTTTGGATTGTGGCCATAATAGATTATGAATCAGATAGAGTATTTGAGAGATATGTGCCAAATAGATTTTACAATAGGAGGATAGTGCTCAAAATAGATTATGAATCTAAAGTGTAGTTGTCCTAATGTATTGTGAGATAATCCATTCTCACAATACAGCTCCCAAATGGAAAACTAGGGGGTTGAGTATATACCAGATTGGTCCAGTTTCATACGAAACTAAGAACCAAAGTAGTACTTACGGATTGAGAATTTGGAGAACCAAATCAATCCATAAAATTCACCAAACCAAACCAAACCAATTCAATCCAATCCAAACCATTAAAATACAGTTCGATTTGGATTTTGAACTACAATTTGCTTGAAATTTTCAGATATCTATCCTCCTAAATTATTTATAGTTTTAATATTCGAGAGGAGATAAGCCGAAACTTTAGTGTTAAAATCAATTCTATTAGTGTGTATAGAATAAAGCAAGAAGAGAACTATTGAAAAAGAGAAATAGTTGCTAGCATATAGCGCTTATTGTTGGGTGTGAAAGAGAGATGGATGCATTGCGCATTTGTATTAGCTAGGTTTATATATAATACGAATATATCTCTATATATATAAAAATTTGGGGTAATTTGTCTTGGCAATGAAAGAATAGGGCGGTAGAATGAGAAATTATTCTTCGCTCTTAGAGCAAGGCCATGTGATGCTCCACATATGTTGCGATTGGATAAAACTACAAGACTTGTAACTTTTGTGTTAGTAAATTAGAGAACAAAATGACACATGGCATGTTGTGATTGGTATGAAGCATTGTTTCAAGAATACTCAATAAGCTCTCATAGAATGGAGATTGAAAAATTATTAATTGTCTATAGGATTTAGCCTGTGTTTTTTTTGGGTGCATCTATAGGATTTTAGGATATCACAGTGGACTGCCTGAGGTGGGTTCGTCATTTTTCGCCCAATTCTGGAGAGTAATTGCGTTTTCATGAGAATTGAACTCTAGTGTTGTATTTGGGAGAAATCAAGAAATTTTTGGGTGCAAATTGGGTACCACGTGGTGGTACCCAGCGCCCATTCAAATCGTCCAAACGTGTTTTAGATGACCGAAATCCGAGCACCCCCTCCCCTATTCCAACCGATCACTCTCTCTCCTCTTTTCTTTTGCTCAGATCTTTGCCATCCAAAATACGTTTGGACGGCTTGGATGTGCGCTGCCAGATGCCACGTGTACAATACCCTATTTGCATGAAAAATTTCTCGTATGTTGGCTAGTGGAAACCGTGTTGTTTGGAAGTAATTATTCAATAGACCGGGAGTACCGTCACATGGTACTCCGGGCCAATTTACAACCACATATTCTTGTGGGATCCATACACTTAGTGGTAGACTCCAATCACTCCACAGAAATGTTGTGTAGTTGTAAAGTAATCTGGAATATCACGTGGCTGTACTCTCAGACTATTATGTAATTTCATGTGGTGTTTGGTCATTTGGACAGCTTAGGTTGAGAATCCCTGTGGCTTGAAGGGAATAAAAGTGCTGGATTTGATTTGGGTTTACAACTTTCTACGACAAGATTATCTTCTTCTTTTTTTTGGTCAAAACGACAAGATTATCTAATCATGCGTTCCATTGATTCACTTGTCAAGTTACAAAGACGATTACCAATTTGCCATGGTTTCAGCACTGAAACATTCTCTGAAAGAACATAGAAAGGGGTGGTTTTAAGGATCTTGGCCTTTGATATTGTTGGACTTTGTTGCATGATGACATGGATTTTAAGGAAGGGCTTTCTACCTCTGGGTCAAGAAAATAGAAAGTAATTTCCACCAAATCTCATCTAATTAATGAAACATTGAAACCCTGTGAAAGTGTCTGACGTTGTATTTTGGCGAGTGAAAACCGTGTGGTGTTTGGTCATTTGGACAGCTTGGGTTGAGAACCCCTGTGGCGTAAAGGGAATAAAAGCACTGGATTTGATTTGGGTTTAAATAGGGAGACTTAAAAATTCATCCTTATTGCCCTCTTCACTTATGAATTCATCCTGTCCCTTTTAGAAACTTATGATTTCATCCTTTTCATATTTTTAATACCGATATTGCCCTTTGAGTGTTATTAATTGTATATATGTATATTTTAAACCATATATAGGCCTGATTTTAAACAATATATGTAAAACAGGCTTTTCGATTTCATGGTAAATTATTTGTAGCATTTATCATGAACTATGTCTGTATGTTCCTATCATTTTATGGTTAATTATTTGGACAATTTACTATGAAACTATTTCATGGTTAATTATTTGGATCATTTACCATGAAACTAGTCCAACGAAATATGTTAGGCCGCTACGCAGACCAATTCATATAAGGATAGTTTGAGATGTACAAATATTTATATTTACATCCCAAAATTCTTGTTTATATAGGCCGAGAATTTTGGAATGTAAACATAAGTAATTTACATCCCAAAATTCTTGTCTATATAAGCCAAGAATTTTAGGATGAAATCATAAGTCTTGTCAATATAGGCCGAGAATTTTAGGATGAAATCATAAGTAATTTTCATCCCAAAATTCTTGTCTATATAGGCCAAGAATTTTAGGATGTGATCATAAGTAATTTTCATCTGAAAATTCTTGTCTATATAGGCCGAGAATTTTAGGATAAAATCATAAGTAATTTTCATCCCAAAATTCTTGTCTATATTGATGGAGAATTTTAGGATGTAATCATAAGTAATTTTCATCCCAAAATTCTTGTCTATATAGGCCGAGAATTTTAGGATGAAATCATAAGTAATTTTCATCCCAAAATTCTTGTCTATATAGGCTGAGAATTTTAGGATGAAATCATAAGTAATTACATTCCAAAATTCTTGTCTATGTAGGCCAAGAATTTTAGGATGAAATCATAAGTAATTTTCATCCCAAAATTCTTGTCTATATAGGCTGAGAATTTTAGGATGTAATCATAAGTAATTTTCATCCCAAAATTATTGTCTATATAGGCCGAGAATTTTAGGATGAAATCATAAGTAATTAACCATGTAATGTCATGATAATTTAACCGTGTCATGTCCTGGTAATTTAACCATGTAACGGCTTGAGGATGTCATGTTTTATAATTTTTTTATGATAATTTAGCCATGTTTTATTGGCCAACTCGAAGAATGAAGAAAAAATGCAAAGATATGGTCAACTTATCATGTTATATTTCTAAAAATATTGATTCCTCAAATACATTTCATGATTAAAAAAAAAAGTAATCAATCATATTGAAATTTACCAAATCCCATTGAATTAGAAAAATAATCCAATCCAATTTTATTAAATTGGGAAAATAATCCAATCCAATCCCACTAAATTAGGAAAGCAATATAATATAATATAATATATATCATAGTGAAAAGGGTAAAAAAGATAATTCACATACTAAAAGGATGAAATCATAAGCATGAAAAAAGGGTCGGATGAATTCTTACATGGTATGAAAAAAGAGGATGGATATTTAAATATTCCTTACAACTTCCTACGACAAGATTGCCAATTTCCCATTGTTTCAGCACTCAATTTTCTAAAAGAGCATAGAAAGGGGTGGTTTTTAGGATCTTGGCCTTTGCTATTGTTGGATTTTGCCACATGACGACATGGATTTTTAAGGAATGAGTAAGGCCATGTTTTGGGAAAAAAATCTACTCACAAACTCATCTACAACTTATTCATTACTGGAAACAAGTTGACATTTCTTAATAATTTGTTCACTGGCGGAAATACCTAACAACTTAATTGCAACAAATTCATTTATCAAAACTTATTCACTACCGAAAATGTCCCGTAATTATTCAATACTACGGGAGTATACTCCCTATCTCACATAACATGTGGTATGTGGATACCACATGTTATGTGAAAACTTATCGAACATATTAGGGCCCCTTCTGCCAAGTTTTCCCAGATTTTTGACCAATTTATTTTTGTTGTCTCTTAATTTATTAGATTTAGATCAAATTTTTACATCGTTTTTTCTTCTTGATAAGAGGAATCGGAATAAGGAAAAGTGTAGACTAAAATTGAAAAAAACTTCATATAAGACGACAAAAAGACTATCTTTTGGGTATTTTTCATCATATTGTACGAACATTTTTTAATTTTAGTTTACATTTTTATATTATCCAATTGCTTTCACGGAGACGAAAAATTTAACTATAAATTTTGACCCACATCTTGTAGAAATTAAGAAAAAATAACCTAAAAACATGCTAAAAAGTACGGAAAAAAGTTTGGCCAAACAAAGCCAGCCTTACTATCGTTCATGCCACAATAGACAAGGAGGGAAGGAAGCGAAACACACTTTTTCATTTTTTCTCAGTTTCAATCCTCCAATACTGTCCCGTTTTGAGCCGTTGTGGGTCCACAATGATCAAGACCGTTTAGTTTAGGTCTCATAGAAAATTATAGTCTTCTAAAAAATTACTTTGATCGGACACCGATTACTTTGTCTACAGTTTAATTTTTAGAGGGGACAAAATAAATAGTAAAAATTTGGACGATTCAATTTTTTTTTCACAAAAATGAAATGTCAAACATAGCTATTGGTGCCCAATTAAACTAATTTCTAATTTGACTAAACTTTTTTGCGACGATTCTGATCATTGTCGAATATCAGCAGTTTTAATCTAACAACAATCTCCACAACACAAACAGAATAAGCAAAAATAATTTAGACGCTTTGGACATAAGTCTACGAGCATATCAAGTTTGGAACAAAAATGCTATTGACACTAATGGTCAAAGGAGATTGTCTTATTCACGGAGGGGCCGTGAATAGGACATTCACGGAGGCGCGTGAGATCTGGGCTGTTTCTTTCAGCTTTGGATGGTCCGGATTTAAATGAAACTTTTCTAGGTAAAAGTTTCATTTAAATTCAAACCGTCCAAAGCCGAAACAGATACACACGATTCACCTCCGTAAACTTTTGTTTACGGAAGCTCCGTTAAAAAGATTTATCCATGGTCAACGATGCTCCATGTGAACTCCTATGCATGTAAATAGGAGTCACTCCTACCAAAGAAACCGATCATCTTCCCGCAAGTCAGCATGAAGAAAAATATGTGCCTATCAGATTTCCTCCAAACGGAGCCCACTTCCGCTTGCCTGTGGGAAAAAATTACGTTAATTTACCAGTCGAGGTACATATACTAATTAGAAATCAGGTTCCTCTATCTTGAGATTTCCTCGTGTGAATAAAAGCGAGACTCGCGATTCTATTTTAATAATTCAAGCCGTTAGGTTGTGCAAGAGAAAAAATGAGCTTCAGAATCTCGAATTACTAATTGAAGAATCTGGCTTGTCTGCATTCTAGGTTTGGACTACAGAGGTGCGGTCCAAGTGATTGCAACAGTCGGATAATGTTTTAATGGTCCAGATTTGTTTTCAATCTTTTACGGGTAATAAAACACTTTTACCGGTAAAAGATTCAACAAATCTGAACCAATAATTGCTAATATGAACGGTTCAGATTGAACCACACATCCTTCTATGCAGTTGATTGCAGAGAAACCAGATCCTTATTGAATAAGAGTAAAAAGCAGAAGGGGATAGAAGGTGACCTCGTGCGAACTATTAAGTACTTTGGGTGCTACATTTACACCAAATGCATCAAGGTAGAGTCCACAACGTCCATGGAATCCAGCCAAGACTGCACCTTCTACTGGAATGGACACTGGAGAACCAAATAACATACCATAGGGCCCATATTTGCCTCGATTTGAATAAAAAGAGAGCGATGTGATTAGCCGCATTCCACTTATGTCTCCATAGGTCAAGCTTATGGACAAGAGTTGCTCTACTAAGCTGTCAATGCATAACTAAACAAGTGAAAGTATATATTAGGATTTTGTTCGGAATGCATAAAAAAAATAACGATCATCTAAAGTTATTGTAGTTTTTGGTTAAACAATTTTTTCCTTGGTTTGATTGTCAGCGGTGCCTGGGTTAGCGCACGCGCACCTCTACTATTTCCCTTCCCGGTCCGGTCAAAGGAGTTATCCACGCCGGAACTAGGGGATTTACAAGAGATTTCTCTTTTCACACCTAGCCCCAAGAGGTTGCTAAGTTTTGAACTCAGGATATCTGAATTTACAGATCATCCATATTGCCACTTGAGTAGGGTTTTGGTTAAATAATTCACTTGCCTATGTATTTGTCTCAACAATAAAGAAAAGAAAATTTTAAAAAAAATGTTATAGACACAAACGAAAATGCTAAATTCAGACACAGATGAGTCCAGAACCGTTCGACGTGTGTGTGACCCACATGCTTCGAACTGATCCAAATCCATATATGTCCTGATCTATGAATAAATTAAAGAGGGTCACAGTGACACCGTTGCAGTATATTCCCCACCGGGACCACCAAATCTGTCGGAGCATCCAATAACATTGCCGTCGTGACTTTTACTTGTGATTAAAATTGAATCGATACCTAATCCATAACCAAGAGTTATCTGCATTATAGGCGCCGCGTCGAGCTTGTAAGCCCAGTATCCACCCCCACTCCCTCCCCAAGGCCCTAAAGTTATAGCTCCTTCTTCACCGATATTGCTCTGCACATTAACACAACACCAAATATTGGTCTTGGTAAAGTAATATCCAACACGAAATATAGTCGCACGGGTTAGAAGTGCTATCAAAATAAGAAGCTTTCAACATTCCAATTCAAAAATTTGAAATCTAAAATGAACTAGTTGGCATACCTTAATGATACCTAATTTGCCTTCAAAGGTTAAACTCAAGATTTGACCCGAAAGTGGGACTGGTGACTGCACTGGCTGAACTAGATAGGAGAAAGTTTTATTAATACTGTTGTATAATAAAAAGTAAAAGAATTAGCTATCAACATATACATATACAAATTACAACAGGGTGCATGAAGTATGAAGACATGCATAAAAGTTTGGATATATAACTCAACCTTTTTCTCCAGTGCTTTATTCTTCTCCCTCAGCACTTTATTCTGTACTCCCGCCTCTTCGTTTTTTGTCTTCAGCTCTTCCTCTATCTTCTGTAAATCAACCACCTAAAAAAAATATAGAGACAGTGATACGAATGATATAGAGGATTTTTTTGGCCGCGAATGGCATATAGATGTAGAGGGGAGAAAAAAAAAATTTAACGACAACTTTTTATTATTAATCGTTAAAATTGTTTCAAAGAATAAAAGAACAAGGAATGACGGTCTCAAATCCTAAACAAAGATAAGAATTATCTCCTACCCACCCGAGACCCATATCCTAGGTTAGGAAGAAACTAACTAGGGGTGTACACGGTCCGGATTGGTCCGGTTCCCTGGAAAATCAGTAACCGAACCATTTCAAACGGTTCTAGAAAATTGGGAACCAGAACCTAACCAATATATGAGTGGAACCTAACCAGAACCAAACCGCAAAACCGGTCCAGTTTTGGTTCGGTTCCGATTCTATCCAATTAGCATCCAAATCTATCTCTGGTGTGTGAGATTGAAATTATAAAGACTAATCCGTTAAATAAGGTCGCAAAGAATTGAAAGAATAGGAAGGTAATCTATTAGAATAAAAAAAGAAGGAAGAAATTTAAAACTTTCCTAACAAATGAGATTTCATCTCTAAATAAAGTAAGTTTAACATGAAAGAGATTAACCAACCAAATTACACACATATATTTATTTTTATATAATTACATATATATTAGTTTTAAACGGTCCGGTCCGGTTCTAACCACGGTTCTTTAATTGAGAATCAGTAACCGAACCAAAATTAACGGTTCTTATTTTTTTAGAACCATAACCTGACCGCAGAACCACAGAACCAGACCAAATACGACGGATCGGACCGGTTTTACGGTTCGGACGGTTTTCTTGAACACCCCTAAAACTAACCCAAGAAAACACTCATTGGGACAAAGCCCCATAACACCCATTGGGCCAAAGCCCAGAAATCTATGGATCTCAAACCCAGATCTACAACATATAGCTCAAAGACTTCCAACCTGAAAACGGGCCAAGCCCAACCCAACACCTAATCAAAACCCTAACCCTAAGCAGATGTAATGCCGCTGTCGTCCACCGAACTGCCGAAATACTTCTCCCGGCAAGCCCAAACCACCACCTTTTATCCCAAAAGTTTTATGAAAACAAATAAACCTTTATAACGTAGTAAATATAACATAGCCGTTCAAAAAAAAAAAAAAACCATTATAACATAGTATAAAAATCAGGAAGAAAAAGTTTGGCTAACTCAACCTTTTTATCCAATTCTTCGTTCCTTTTTCTCAGCACTTCATTCTTAGCTACCGCATCATTGATGTAGTTCTTCAGCAACACTTCATTCTTAGCTGCCACCCCATTGATGTAGTTCTTTTCTGTCTTCAGTTGTTCCTCTATCTTCTGTAAATCAACCACCTTGAAAAATATAGAGCTAGTGATAAGAATGGTATTAGAGAATTTTTGTTCATGCCGGCCGTAATTTTAGAAGAAAACATTCAGTAGCTAGCTTTTGAAAGATTTTAGGAGGTGGCCTACTGAAAGTCAAACAGAAGAAGGTTATTTTGGGATTAAAACTACATAAAGGACTTTAGGGTTAAAACTTTGAAGGTGTATTTTTTAAAGAACTTGTCTCTAGTTAAGGGTTGGGAGAAATTTCTTCCAAAAATTAACTTAAACCATTAATGTAATTATGTTCCTTCACGAATTGTCCATCTCAAATATTACCCATATAAACGTTTGAGTGAGAAATGAGCAATTTTAGCAAAAGAATGAAACTTCATTCAACTTCTTTTATCAAGCAAAAAAGTTTGGCAAGCTCAAACCTTTTTCTCCATTACTTCATTCCTATTCCTCAGCACTTCATTCTTATTCCTCAGCACTTCATTCTTAGCTTCCACCTCTCTGATTTCTTTCTTAAGCTCTCTGAGTTCGGTCTTCAACTCTTTGATTTCTATCTTCAGTTCTTCCTCTATCTTCAATAAATCACCCACCTTATTAAAACATAGAGGTAATCATAAGAATGGTATATAGATTTATTTTTCTGATCATGATTGGAATTTCATATGTAAATTTAACAAACAACTTTGGCTAACTAAACCTTTTTCTCCGTTACTTCGTTCCTCTTCCTCATCAATTCTTTCTCAGCTTCCACCTCTTTGATTTCTTTCTTTATGTCTTTGCTTTCTAACTTCAGCTCTTTGCTTTCTACCTTTTTTTTTTTTTTGCTCGGCAAAAGAAGATTTTATTAACTCGACAGGGGTACATCGAGTGAAAAACTCGCTAAGCTTACGAAAACTCCCTACCACAATTACACTTTAGCTTTCTACCTTTAGCTCTCTAATTTCTTCCTTTAGCTCTTCCTCCCTCTTTTGTAAATGAACAACCTTCAAAAAAATATAGAGGTACGTTGCGATAAGAATGGTGTATAGAGATTTCCTTTTTGTTCTGGGAATGATATAGAAAAGTTTGGCTAACTCAACCTTTTCGTTCCTCTTACTCAGCATTTCATTCTCTGCTTCTATTTCTTTGACTTTTGTCTTCAAGTCTTCTTCTACCTTCTGTAAATCAACTACCTAAGAGCATCTCCAGTGGAATATCTAAATTATAATCACTAAAGGGCAGTTTTTATATAAATAGGACCCACTTATAGATTGATAAGTGGTCATTAATTTATTGAGTGAATGGTCACCCCAGTGAACCAGCTAAGTCACTATCCACTCAATAAACTAGCTAAGTCTTATTGTAGGAAACGAAATAAAAATAAAAAATTAGCAACAGCAGTATTAGAAATAGAATTAAGAAATGGTCAACATCCTATATTTGAGCAAAATAACTTGATTTAGGCTTAAGAAATGGGCGCACAGAACTCATGACTTCATATATAGGTGGCCAAATTTAGAAGGTGAGCTATTGATCTATAGGATTATGAGTCAATTTAACTAGCTAGTTCATTGGAGCTAATTTTTGAACACTCAATAGCTAAAAGTTTAGCCATTCTCACTAATGAGTGTCTTATAGGGTCCATTGGAGATGCTCTAAAGAAACATAGATCTAGCAATAAGATGGTAGTTTGTGAGAGATATTAGGAGTTCGCCTGATGAAAGTCAAGCAGAAGAAGGGTGTTTTGGGTTTAAAACTCTCTAAACAACTTATACAGTTAAATTTTTTTTTTCCCTTCAGAGTAGGCCTGTCAATGGACCGGATCCAGTTTATTGACAGACCTACTTCAAAGTATTAGTCTATAGTACAGGACGGGGAGAAAATTTCCCGCAAATTAACTTAACCACTTAATTTTCGTTCCTTTTGGAATTGTCTATATACAGCAGTACTCCTATCAACATTAGGATGAGAAATGAGTAATATTAGCAAAAGATTGAAACTAAATTATCTTTAATGCTTGTCTATCGAATCTAAACTTCAGGCTAATTTAAACTTAACAAATTAAGCAGTTAATTTTTCATATTAAAACAACAACAAAAGTTGTACGTAAACCAAATAACTTTTACACCGAGAGGCTTGCGTGCTAACCATGTAGGGATTTTGCTTCTCGTTGTGAAGGCGTTATGCTTCATTTTCCTTCAATGTTTTTATTCATTACTTGAAGATTAATAAAATATGTTTCTTTGTTGTTACACAAAAAGAAAATCATGCATAAAAGTTTGGTTAACTCAACTTGTTTCTCAATTGCTCCATGCTTCTCTCTCAGCACTTCATTGTCTGCTTCCACCTCTTTGATTCGTGTCTTCAGCTCTTCCTCAATCTTCTGTAAATCAATCAACTAAAACCATAGAAATAGTGAGATTTCTTTCTCTTTCTTTTTTTTTTTTTAATCAGGAATGGTATAGAGATGGAGGGGAAAATATTTGTTCTAACCCTTCATTTTAGGACAAAATGTTTAGTAGTTGGAGAGAGATTTCAGGATCGATGTGGCCTGCTTTAAGTCAGACATCAGAAGATTATTAATTTTGTGTTTAAAACTCTGTAAAGAATTTTAAAGGTTAAACAATTCAAGGTATATTTTTTAGAGTATTAGTCTCTTGTACAAGGCTGGGAGAAAATTTCCCGAAAAGTTAACGTAACCATGAATTTACGTTCCTTCTCATCCCGCTTAACTTTTAGCATTTTTTGTTCTTATTCAAATTTTTTTGTTTGTTAATTTTCTACCAAACTTTTGTGAATAATTGATTTGTCCCAAAGAGAGGAGTCGGAAAAGTAAAAAAAATTACTTTTATCCAAATATTTAGGGAAATAACAACTTTTTAACAAAAAAAAAAAAAGTCAATTTTTTCTACGAAAAAAAAATAGTTATTTTCCAAAATATTTGAATAAAAGTAAAAGTAAAAAAATTACAAAAATTTAACGCAAAACTAAAAAATACGAAAAAAATTTCAAATGAGGACAAAACCAACTAATTCCACTTTAACTTAAGTGGAACGGGGCAGCCCCACCTCTAAGTGCATATATTTTTCTACGCGTTCAAAATCAAAAAACTCAGAGTGGTAACTGGTGAGTTCATATAAAAGGATGGAGAAAGACTTTTGTAACTCGAAAACTAAGAACCAAAACGTAGTCGAAGAAAGCAAGCTTCATGCTTACCGCTGGCCCTTGATCCAAGAGAACAGGAGCTGCAATTAGTCGCCACAATCTCCCCAATCCCCGTGATGCAAAACCCCATAAAGCATCAATGATGCGATGTATAATGCCCTCGACAATTGGTTGTCGAGCGGTCCAAATCTCACTCCCCACCGCTAGGACGACGTACATCAGACTTTCCCAATTAATTTCCATCTCTCTCTCTCTATTTCTGTCTCTGAGTTTCCCAAGGATATGTTGGGGAAGAATACTGTTGTTTGTAACCGGAAGGCAACTCTCGGGGAGATGATATATAGTATTGTTCTTCAAATGTTCTTTTGATCAAGTCTAAATGGTTATAATGGTTTGACTCTCGGACAAATTAGTTATTCGATGGTGGACGGCTAGATTGAACTCCTAGGAATTAACGAACGTGTAAACCATTTTTCTTCTCCCTATTTTTTAAGTAGCTAGTACATTTTGGGATTCGTCAACTGCTAAGTACTCGATGCTGTTGTTTTTTTAATCCTAAGAGCAAGTTTACCGGAACAGGTAAATCACCTTTTGTAGCTATTTTATCTATTCAAGACACCAAAAGAGGGCTGGAGTAGATTAGGCAAACAAGTAGGTATTTTCCATTTATGAACAGTTCTTCTCTATTTTTACCTAACAACTGTTTATAAGGTAAGTATTAAAATATTGTTTCTCTCTCTTCAAAACCCAGTTTCAACACAAAAACTTATCAGTTTGATCAAAACCCAATTTTGAGCATAAAAACTGATTCTCCACTACCAAGGTGGAAGAAACTCCGGAAAAAAAATGATAAAGATAAAGGAAAAAAGTGGAAGAGTGTATATTTTAATTGGTGTCGGATAAAATAGATAGTAATAGTGTAATTGTGAAAGAAAAAAGCGATAGCTAAACTAAAATTGTGAACTATTTACAAGGTATTTTACCAAATCATTGGTGTACATGCTCTAAAATGGGCATAAAGAATAGAGGCGATAAAAAAAACACCATAAACTGTTGGAATATTAAACGTGGATGCGTTTCACAACACCTTTTTAAAAAATAGGTACTTATTTCACATTTTCAAACTTAAAAATAATGTAAATAAAAAATAAATTTTAAATTTTTTTTGTATCGTTCAATAGATCTTAATGAGATCTATCAAATAAAATTCATATTGCTAGAAAAATTATTTGCATAAACACATTATTTTTGAGCTTAAAATTATCTTATTAAAAAATAATAAGTACTTATTTTGAGTTCTGGAATGGCAATAAAAGTAGTGTGTGTGTGTGTGTTTTTGAGTGAGGAAAATTGAGTTTCTCTATACCCACCCAACATAAACAAGTAAGATTATACAAGTTTTTTTTTTCTTTTTGAACAGGATAAGCGTAATTTATTAATCTTTGATAATGATTACAAAGATTAAAAGAACTTAAAGTTGGCATCACAACAAGGAGCATACGACGCAACAAAAGTCGCACTTATGCGCCATTGGAATCCTATGCTGCCTAGAACCCCAAAAGAAACCCGAACGCGAAAAGATCAAATAATCCGCCACAACGAGAAACTGAAATATGCTAAACCTAACCCCAACAGAAATAGCCCCTAAAAACACATCTGTAACGCGGGCGGGGGGTGGTGGGGGGGTTGTACTCATACGGCAGCAGAAGGTCCGGTCCTGTCTGGAAGCCTAGTTATTTTTTGCATTTCACATTTTAGATTGTGAGTTATTGATTTTGGATTGTGGTCATATTAAATTATGAATCTAGTAGAGTGTTTGAGAGACATGTATATAATAGATTTTGAAATAGAGTAGTGTTTGAGAGGACAATACTCAAAATAAATTATGAATTTGGAAAGATTATCGAAAATGAGAATGGAAAAACTCCTACAGGACTGATTTTCATATTGTGCCTCTAAAGTGTAGCTTTCATAATGCATGGCGACAGAATCCATTCTCACAGTACAGCTCTCAAACGGAAAAAGTAAGAAAATGCACAATCACACAATCTTACAGGAATACAGACCACCCAAACCAAAATTCCAACAACATCAACAGCTTCTGATAAAAAAACTTCTCGCAAGTATAATTAAGCTCCTGTTTGAACAAGATATTTGGTGCCTAAAAGCACAAGCAGCACGAAAGGTCTTGCGCTTGGTCGGGTATATACGTATTTCGTATTCTGTCAACGCTCCCCATTCACAGACATGCTCCAACTTTAGGGATGACAATTTGTATCGAACCGATGGGTATCCAAACCGTAACCGAAGATATTGTGCCCAAGGATCTGCCCACATTAATTATTCGCCACCCTATCACCAAATCTAGGATACAAAGGGCCAAGTGGATGCCAATTAACCCACCATAAGAAAATACTCTCACCATTGCCCACTTGATACCTAATGAGATAGCTCGGAATGTTTAATTAGTTGGTCCTCAGAGAAAGCCAAGAAAGAAAAAGAAGGAAGGTAGACAGTGTAAATATAAACAAAGACTGTTTAATTAAATATTCATATAACCACTCAAGTCAAAATTAAGGCTACGTTTGTTTGTTTGGACGTAAATATTTTTCATAAAATGTTTTACCTATTTTTCGGTGTTTGGTTGTGTAAAAATGAGGGAAATATTTTACATATTAAACATCTTCCATCAATTGGATGAAAATGACTTACCCTTAAATCTTCCATAAGTTAATTTTTGAAATGAACCCGTTGTATTCTACTGCAATTCTCATTGCTCAATTTCCTCGATTGTCAGTTCTGACCCACGTTCAATTTCAATAATCTCATATTTCTCCACCGTTTAAACTTCATATCTCCCTCTCTACACTATTTTGTTGATTTTCGAAAATATTTTCAAGTGTCAACCAAATACTGAAAAACACCGAAAAATAGAAGTTTGAAGTTTATTTTCTGAAAAAACATTTTACATCGAACAAATGAAGCCTAAATGACGAAAAACAAATGTTTTTTGTTAGAAGACAATCCCGAAAGAAAGAGTTGAACATTATATGAATATCTCAGACAATAATGTCATCGACATGTGTTGGCAACCGAACCGGATACTATATGACCATTATATGAATATCGACATGTGTTGGCAACAGCCGGATACAATCTTTCAACCCAGTAATGAATTCCAATCAAAGACTCGCTCACAAAATATTTATTTATGTTAGGTAAGGTAATAGAATCAGGAATACAAATCAAAAGAGGTGGTGGTGGACCGGTGGTGCTTCTTTCCCTGGGGCTTTTTCTTTCCTCCCTTATCCTCTTTCTTCTCTTCATTAGCCTCTTCCTCTTTCTTCTCATGGTGCTCATCGAGGCCATAGCCACCCGCTCCAACTCCACTTGCACACGGCTGCAACTTCTTCCTCTGGCTTGTGCTTTTGATCAGCTCTCTTCGAGTCTTTCTTTTCCTTGTGCTTCTCGTACTGCATAAATTTTAATTTTTCACTTCGTGAGGCAAGTGTCAGCTAGCCCAATCGTAAAAAGTTGCATAAATTGTGGCCTGGTGGAGTTGTTGTTGGATTAACTGCTGTAAAAACAAGAACGGATTACCTCGAAATTCTGCTATTGAAAAACAGAATACCAATTGTAGAACGATGTCTGGGTTGAGTCGCGGACTAGGTCGCTTTCTTTAAGACGTTTCGCGACTCCGCCTAGATTGTGCAAGCAGTTCGTCAATGCCCCGCCGTCCCCAGGATAAATCAGCCCAGAATTCACCACCTCTGCTCAACTTTCTCTACACAGAAGAAAACCGAAAACAAAACACACAATCAACCTATTGCTCGAACTCAGAAAACGTTTTTGGGGTGGAAGAGAGAATTGTTTTTTTCTGTGTAAAACCAATTCCGAAATGCTGTTTTTTTAGGCGAGGGCTGGGCTTGATTTTGGAAACAAAAAATCAAATCAAATCGGATTACTTTGATTTAGCACACGTTTTTAAAACGTTTTTCTTAGTCAGCTAAAATCAAATCAAATCACATTCCTTTAATTTAGCACACATTCTTAGCCAGCAAGAATTTCCATTCTGAAAGATTTGATTTTTCCGAATCAGTTTTTCAAATTGCCACCCATTTTCCTGAGCGCGCGAGACCTCTCCTTTGATCCTCATTCACAAACTCATTTGTGTGCAAAGCCATTGAAAGTAGATAGAAGTTTTGTGTCTAGCCAATGTGGGACTAGAGAAAAACACATTGTTTTACAAATACACACTAAGTTTCAACAGTTGTGAAATTTGATGGTCAATATGCAGAGTCCGCCTTGAGCTAGGCCATTGGAGTTTATGAATTTTAATTAAGGGCCCCTTTTATTTTGATACCCGCAATAACCACTCAAGGAATGAATAATACATAATGAGATCCCAGGCCCAGAAAATTAATATTTAAGTGATGCTTTTGAAATTTTGAAATGCTCACGAAAAATTTTTTTTTTTTGGTTAGATCAGTGAGATTTAAGTGCTACTTTTGAATCTTGTAATATAATTTGTTGTCGTGAATGAATGCTATTCGTTATAAGGGTAATTTCTAGGTATATTCCATCCGTAAAATATCACAAAGGGTCACATCCTTGATTTTCACTTAGGCCTCCTAAAAGTTGGGCTGGCTCTATCAACAGTGGCGAATATATATGGAGGGGGAGTGGCACATCCCAACCCCAATTTTTGGGAAAAATTTTATTTTTACATTAAGAGCGATCGATTAACTATTTATAGTATCTAGGTAACATAATATTTTATACAACTAATAACGAAATAGCAGTTTAAAAGATAAACGGACCAGATCATTATTATCATATTCCAACAACTTTCATTTAAATATCACTAGATAGTTGAATCAAGTCTCTATTCTTGTTTAACGGGAAAACAAAGAAGAAGCTCAAAGACAGTATTTTTTTACATTCAACATTTCTCTTCTTATTTTAACAAACATGTAACAAATTGTCATGGACTCCCATCGTACAACGTCACCCCGCTACCTGCCATTGACTAAGCATGTAACAATACTAATGGACTTCCATCCAAGGATGGAGACAGAGGGGGGCTAATAGGGCAACCCCCACCCCCCCCCCCCCGCATGATACTAAAAAAATACTACTATTACCCCGCATGATTCTAAAAAAATACTACTATTACATTAAAATTATCATAAAAATGTATATTTATTATTAGAAATATAGCTCGCCTCCCTTGCGAGCCATATCAGTAGTAGTGAATAAATACTCATTACAAGATTTTTTAATGAGCCAAGTTCCACATTATACACTAAAATCGATGGAGACGGATACGAAATCACCATTAAATATTCACTACAAAGAGACGTTACCAAGTCTGGGCTATTTTATGCGAGAAACTTTTTTGTACACCCGGTGTACAGCAAACTTGGTATCCCCCTTCACAACAAATTTGACACGTGGAAAACTGTAATTTACCAGGATTTCAACTGTAATTATCCCTCCTCTCCCAATTCATATTGGCGCTAAACATTTGCTTTTGGGGCCGATTATTCGCAACCCCTTATTTTTTCCATTAGCCCATTAAAAATTTTCAAATAATTACAACATAAACCCCTAATGCAAAATGTCCTATTTGCCCTTCTAACTTTTTAAACATCATCATCTTCTTTCTCTCTTCCCTCACTCAATCAAGAACATATGGTCCGCCATAGCCACCACCACTTGATCAAGAAAACCGCCGCACCACCACCACTCCTCTCTCTCTCTCTCTCTCTCTCTCTCTCTCTCTCTCTCTCTCTCTCTCTCTCTCTCTCTCTCTCTCTCTCTCTCTCTCTCTCTCTCAGTACAGTCGCCACTGAACCACCACACCGCGACCATTTTGAAAACAATTTCGGTAACTAACTATCGAAAACATATATATATTTCAGTAACTAACTGTTGAAAATATATATAAAATTTGGTAACTAATTGCCAAATTTTGGTATATACTTCGGTATTAGGTTACCGAAAATTTATTTGACAATATTATATTACTGAAGATTAGAAAAGTCCTGTATATATGTACATTTCGGTAATTGACTATTGAAAATATATAAACATTTTAGTAACTAACTGTCGAAATTATTTAAATATTACAGTATTCAAATGTCAAAAATATTACATTTTTTCAGACATGAAACGTCGAAAATCTGGTTCAAAAAATTAAAAATTCTGCGTCAAAAATCTGGCGCCGGACTCACCGACCAGCACAAGGTTCGACTTGGCCGAGGCTGAATCAAGAAATGCGTGCGGTGGTTGGTGTTGATTTGGCGGTGGTTGCTGTTGACACACATTGGAGTAATTGGGTAGGTAATAATCGTAATACTGATTTTGCTACTACGGTTGATCCTGTTGTTGTTGTTGCTGCTGCTGCTGTTGTTGTTGGTGGTGGTGTTCTTAGAAGAGTTGTTGGATTTTTTGGAGCCGTCGGCGCTGGCCTTATGGGAGAGAGGAGAGATCCATTCTTCTTCTTCTTCCTTCTGCTGCGGTTTGCTTCTCCCTGCAAGAGTGAATGATGGTCTGAGAGGAGGGGTATAATAGGAAGATTTGGGAAAATTAATGGGTTCATGGAGTAAATAAAGGGAAATTAATGGGTTATAGTGGGCTAATGAAGAAAATGAAGGGTTGCGAATAGTCGCCCTCGTTTGCTTTTTTCCCTGCACAAATGCTAAAAGCTAAAGCCTCCTCCCCCAAATTACTCCTCTGTCATCCCACTGCAGTTTCTCCTTTTCTTTTTTCTCACCCAATTGTTTTATATTTCGAGATTCACTTCAAAAGGGTTCCTTATTTTACTCACAGGTAACAACACATTTCAACTTTTTTTTTTTTTTTTGTTTCTCGATACAATACTCACTTATTTATTTAATTATTTTGTAAAGCGTGCAATAAGTACTTAAAATATAAGAGGTCAGAAAATACAAATAACTCAGTGTTTTACTGTTGAATGTTTTAGCAAAAACATGTTTTAATAATTTGGAAAACTCTGTTCCAAAAAAACTTATTCTTTTTTCAAAGTTAAGCAAAAGAAATGAGCTTTTTTTCAAAACAATGTCTTAAAATCAATTTGGCAATCCGTCTATTTCGAACGAGTTTTGTGTGAAATATTCTGATGAAAAAAAAACTCATTGTAAAACAGCAACCAAGGGCCTATTTTTCCAATGGGACAACAGTGATTTTTGACCAAAAGAAATGTCCCAGTCCCAAAAAAAAGAAAAAAAGAAAAACAAATCCCTGCTAACCTCTTTGCTTTCTTCTCATCCAATTTTTACATTTCCAGATCCACAACAAAAAAGGATCCATATTTCATCAACAGATTAACAACACGTTTCGAGGGTTTTTTTAAATTGTAATTTAAAGGTAAAGTATAAATTATGAGGATTTAAACCATTTCAAAAATAAAAGGTCCGTAGATCAAACACTCTATTAACAATTTAAATTTCCTGTTGCAAACAAAAGATTAAACCTTTTAATTGTGACCTGACTAATAGACCCTTTAGATTAGAATCTAAAATACTAAACACAATACTCGGATGAAAAGAAGAAAACCCTAGATAATCTGCTTGTTCAATAATTTGTGGTGGAGCCTTTCCAGCTTTTGACTTAACTACGGTATTACATTTCCTAACTAGAATCTGCATATATAACATGGTGAGAATTAAATCGATTTAAAGAAGAAACTACATGTCAATATTTAGGTAGAATTGCCTATTAAAATTTTGAGATTTTGAAACCCTGTGTGCCAAGGATAACCCTTTTGAAGTGAATCTGGAAATATAAAACAATTGGATGAAAAGAGAGAAAAGGAGAAACTGCAGTGGGATGGCAAAGGAGTAATTTGGGGGAGGGGGTTTTAGCTTTTAGAATTTGTGCGGAAAAAGGCAAATGTTTAGTGCCAATATGAATTGGGAGGAGGGATAATTACAGTTGGAATCCTTGTAAATTACAGTTTTCCACGCGTCAAATTTGTTGTGAAGGGGGGATACCAAATTTGCTGTACACCGGGTGTACAAAAAAGTTTCTCGTTTTATGCATGGAGTCTGATTGCAAGATTTTTCCATGAGTTCTATTATATGATAGTGACATTGAATTGACTTTGACAAGTCTTTGCATGCTAGCTCTATCGTACATAGTGGTAAGGACATGGCCATCAGTCTCTAATGATAAAACATGAGGTTCCCAATCAATGGTTGCAAGATTATTCTAAAACAAAACAGAGATGGAAAGATGAGGAGATGCTATTCTTGTTTATTCTCTGATAATTACATATGTATTTTCCAAGTCTTTGTGGTTCTATAGAATCCAAAGAAATATGCCATGAGTAATCATAAAATTTTTTGAACGAGTCAAGCTCACATTGTTATACAAATGGAACCAACACGAAAAGATGAGGAAAGACTCTTCTCATCAGTTCTATGATATAATGACAAGCGACTTTGCCAAGTTTTTGTTGCTTTATGGAGTTCTAGTAACATGGCCGTTAGTGATTGAAAGATTTTTATAGAGGAGTTAAGATTCAAGACCCATCTAACAAACATGGACAGAGATATTAAGATTTCTATCGAAATTGATAACTTTGATGTGCTACCTTGCTAAGTTATTGTCACGTCGTATTTGGTCCCCCAAAGATATATTATTAGTCAAGGTGCATACACAAGGATGGAGCTAGGAGGTCTAGTAGGGGCAGCTACCACGACAAGAATTTTAGAAAAAATAATTATTATATGTAAAAAAAAAAGCTATCCCCAACTTATATAGACTCGTAACCGCTAGATTTTTTGAAGAAAGGAGATCCAAAATAGTATTCCAAAACTATATTTTAGTCTTTTCCGTACTCCATGTGCAAACGACAAACATCATTTACTATAGTTTTATTATGTTGTTTTAATTTTTCCTAGAGTCGATGACTATTTACATTGCAATGCATGTTTTTTTTAGTATACATTTAATTTGCGGACTTGGGGATACTGCCAACCGGGGGTGCTTGGCAACGGTGTCGAACGGTCACTCCGGCGTAAATTTTGAAGTGATTTTGGGTGTTTTGTTGACACCTCTAACGATATCGAACGAAGCTCATTTTTTTATAGAGACTTTAAACGACATATTTTGAACAAAATGAGCGACTCGGATCATCTTTGTGCGACCCAAGGCGGAAGAAAATGGGATCTGTGCACAGCTTGATGTGCACGTAGCACAGCTCATGCCCAAAATTATATTCATTGGATATAACTAATAGCATATCAGACCACATTTAATGAACAAATACTAAATTTTGAAAACCGTTTATACCATCCAGACAGATGTAACAAGGTTGTGCCAACAACATCATAATAATAATAATAATAATAATAATAATAATATAATAATAATAATATTATTATTATTATTATTATTTAAAGAAAATTTCATCAATAAGCTCTATAAGATGAACGTTTAGCCATAAGAATGGGTTTTTTTAAGGGAAATGAAATGACTTGTAATTATCTCTCTCTTTTTATCCGCAAAAATAATTGCATTCATCTAAGAATATAACTTGTATCTATCCTTTTCAAAATTAAATAAATACTAAAGCCAAACTTATCATGCGTTTTGTGTTGTCGGTCCAACTACCTCGATTAATTAAGAGGATTTTCCTCAAGTGTTAGAGAATGTGAAAGACAACTTCGAACTTGCAATTGTGGTTGGCCTAGGTGTCTTTAAGACCTAGGATTTTCCTCATGGTCCATGAAGCGTCGCAAGGAACCTCCTTAGACCATTTACACTGCTCCTTAATGATATACTCCCTCCGTTCCATAAAAGTTGGCATTTTCAAGAATACGGATCATTTTTAAATTGCAGGTATCTTTCAATTCATAATGTTTTAGACGATTTTTTGAACTTTGTTTAATAAAACAAATTAAAATCTATCAAATAAGATCCATATTACTTATAAAAAAATATTACGAATTAAAAGATATAATTAATTTTTTCATAGGACTGGAATAATAAAAGTGTCAAATTTTATGGGACGGAGAGAGTACTACTTGTGTGAACATTCAGCGACTTGTCCAGGAAATGGAAGACTAACGACGTCTCCGTTCTCAGAGAACTAGGCCTTGAAGGATCTAGTCAAGTCAATATAAAACAGGGAACCGGACCACTGCCAAGCGGTCTCTGCCGAGCGGGTGCAATGCGTATAAAACAGTGGCGAGGAAAAAGTTAAGAGACGTGCACTACATGGGTTAAAAGCAAAGATTACCATAGATAAAATGGACCCTTAAAAGTCTAGACAAAAAAAAACCAACGTAAATTGCAAGGAAGGAAAGGATCGATTCCATTTGCCATAGACAGACATTTCCTACTTCTTCTAATTGGTACTTTAGAGTACCACTGCTGAAATCTGCTACGAGTAATTAACAGCATTAAGTAAACGAAGTAAGCCTTCACTACAGATTGAACTAGTCTTCTCCAGTTTTTCCATATGTCGATCCTCTCCTTTTTTTTTCAAAGTCTGCAGTATCTGGTTGATTTCTGGACCGATAACTTGGTGCCATCCGCCGGGCAACCATAACGCGACACCAAGTTTAGCCTGCAAAGAAACGCAAAACCGTCTGCTGCTAGTACAAAATTCGTTACAAGAATATCGCCGCACATGAATTCAAACCGCATTTGGAAGAGAAAACTTATGACCATGCATAAATGACCGCACATGAAGTCAGGCCGCAGCTGGAAAATTGAACTTATGGCTATGCATAAATGATGCTTGTACAGGTGAAAGACGCAACAGTTAAATTATGATCATGCTTAAATCACCCTGTAGTTAGGCTAAGATTATTTTGTTCTCAACGATATATTCCCGTGACAACTGAAATTTTGAGAGGTCTTTTTCAACTTTCAAATGGAAAAATCCTACTGAAAGAATGGAACTTCCCAGCCAAACTAGCCAAGGCAGGACCACCACTTATGAGTTATGTGACTTATGTCTACCGATCCCTTTCAGCGTGATGCTGCGCAAGTGACTAATACATGGTTAGGTTTCAAATAGACAAGAGGATATATATAATTTGCAAAATATTGCAAAGAAATCTATTGCATGTTTCATGTTGGAAATTGTCGGTGACTATTTTAGCTCTGAGCAAGTCAAGTAGCGCAACATGTTTAACACATGTAGCCGAGCAAAAAAAACATGTTTAACATGTATATGTGGTCATTGTTTCAGTCGTTAATGGGCAGGTTTGTACTTCTAGTTCCTGGAACTCCTTTCCGGATGAGAGAGAGTCACACAGACATGTTGTGTAAATTGTCGGACGTTAATGTTATAGGACTTACTCAATGGGTCAATTCAACTATTCAGATTATTTCCAAATCCTGCATCTGATGGTGAATCTTTCTTCCAAGCTGTACGTCTTAACCCATAAGTTCTTGTCCTAAAATCTTGTCACTACCCTTATGAGGACTATTTGTCAATTACATTATGGGGACTTCTACATCCAAAGATGTTAACAAAGGTGCAATAAACCAAACCAAACCGAGCCTTGAAGGCATTAACAAAGGTGCAATATCACATGAAATTTTTCTTTGATTCTTCAGTTTCAGTTTCAGTAATTTTACCTTCACTTTTCCGAACCACATGATTTTTTTCGAAGATGTAACCTATGGCAACTGCCCATCATCACCAAGGGGGAGGTTTGGGTTCGAGTCAATGGGGAGACTTCAAACTGTTTTTGGTTGTACCCATGAACTTTTCCACTAATCCCGCGATGCATACAGTATGGCAAAAAAAAAACCCTATAGCAACTGCCCATCATCACCACCACTTATTTTTTTTCCAAGTAATCTCTATCACACATTTATCATCATATGCTTAGTGTACAGATTACCCATTTGCATTTGGGTAATTAGTTGTATTGGTTGGGCAAAATGTTGAATTATTCAATCTGCTATTCTCTGAGTAACAACTAACAAGTCGTTTAAAGTAAGGTTTCAATGATCCTAACTGAAACCAGAGGTATTAAAGTAAAATGGGCTCCACACAATTAATGTGTACTTCTGCTGGCATTTTTACGGGCAATACTCGTGCAACACAGATATTCGGATTTCATGATATTCGGGTCTCATACACGTACACAAGATCGTGTGCATCCACAACTCCGAACACATAAATTGTACTATCTAGATATCAGTCTCCCTACACTAGGGGTAAGCAAAATTACCTCTCTTTGCGCTTCTCCAGAAACCTCTGCAGCGACTTTCTACGAGCGATTGGTAGATCTGCACCCAAATTTCCATTTCTCCATAAACTTCAAACTAAAAAATTTCCTCTTTATGACTTGCTAATCCACAAAAACACATTGATAGAAAATCGACTAAAAGAATTAATCTTTTTTACAAATAAAAGCTCAAATTCCATCGAGAGAGGGCGAGAGACTGACTACCATTACGGGAAGACACTGCAAGTTTCAAAATATTCTCTGCCTGCAGCATTATTATGGCTTCGATTAGTCAATTACCAGGATTATAGATTGGCAAGAAATCGGAAGGGAAAGAATGTTGGATTATCAACGAACCCTGGGCCGAGGAACATCGAAAACGGCGACTGTTCCGTTATAGAAAATCGTCAAAGGAGTGGTTTCAGTGGTGAAGCTTCCCAAACCACAAGTATTTCCCCTGTAAAATCAAAGCACGTTTAATAACATCATATGCATATAAATTTAGAACGGAATAAATGGACAGAGGTAGTAAATAACAACATTAGCGGAACGGGCCTAAATTTGGAAACTTTTCAAGGGTAGTGTTACGGATTCGACACATATCGAGACGTAGATTCGTCGAAAAAAGTTTGATGCACGGGATTTACACGATGTATGTGAAACCACGTGCATCAAACACAAGTTTAGTATTTAAATCTGTATCCGAACATCTATGTCTAAAGTTCCGATTTTTTTCATACCCAAAGGCAGGCGGAAAGACACTCTCATGATGTTTCAGACTCGACGGATTCAAGGTCAATGCGTCGCCATTTTCGGAAAATTTTCCGGCATTTGACTTGAGTTCAACAGAACCTATCACGGATTTCAGGAGCTCGGGGTTCATCTTCGAAATGACGCCCTGAATATCTGCAGGAAAAAACAATTTAACATGAGATCTAAACACGAATGTATTACAAAGTGCCCAAAACAAAATTTTCACAAAACCCCTTTGATTTGGCCAAGCGCGCACAAGAACGCAAGGAAGTGTTTCTACCCCTTTATGTCGCATGTTCTAATCCACGGTACCACACATTTCAAACCTTAAAACCACCTAAGGATTGCCTCATCGTTAACTCAAAGGTTCCGGAATTAGTCTAGGTGCGAACAAACTGATCCGGATATTTAGTCATGAAAAAACATTAAAAAAAAATGCCAGAGGGTACGGAAGTGCACCGATCCGGCCTCAAATGCGTCTGCAATCGTCCGACGACGATGTGCTTGAGTCCCACTTTTACCTTGTCGGACTCAAATGCATCGGACTATTCCAAATACATTTCAGTTTTGCCTGAGAAAATTAAAATGAGAAATTGTATTCGTGTAAATACATACGAGCTAGTACTAGTAGCGGCCATTACCTCGAAAGCTTCTTCTGCGATCAAAGAGCTTGCTGGGTTGAGGTGCAACGGAGGTGTTTCTCTCCATTTGGAAGAAAACCGATCGAGCTCTGGCTTTGGGGATGTTTTTTTTTGATAGGAGGAGAGACAATGAAGTGTGAAAGGGAGGGAAATGAGAATATTATAAATGGGAGGAGTTGCCCAAGGAGGGGAGGTGAATGAGAGCACGTGATAAATGAGAATATACTTCTTAAATACTAAAAGTCTAAAAGCACGTGAGGGAAATAGAACTAGTAAAAGGTAGGAGGTGGGTGAGGGGTTCTAGTTGCGATAATTCAATGGCTGGCACGCATTCAACGTGTGGAAAAACTCAACAACACGACAAGTACTACTGCTAACAACGTTGAATAAAACAAAACAGAAAAAGGAAAAGCAAGTTGGAGGGGAGTCAGATCCTGTCCAGTACGGGGTTACCCTCCCGTTCCGTTCAGTTTGGCCTTTTGTGGGCTCTTTTTGAGCCCACAATAATGATCGGTACCGTTCACATTTTAGAGCTCGTCAAGACCAATGATCATACCAAAAATAACGTTGATTGGATACCGTTTGGTGTCATTTCAAAATGTATTAAGTTTCAAAAAAATTTGTTGAAGGGTTGTAATCCTGTGTTTCACACCTTTTTTTAGACAACATTAATGCATTTTGAAATGATATCAAACAGTATCCGATCAATATGATTTTTTACATGATCATTGGTCTCGACGAGCTCTAAAATGTGAACGGTTCTGATCAATGTTGTGGACCCGTAAAGGGCCCACAAAAGGCCAAACTGGATGGGACTGGAGGGTAACTATACTGGACGGGATCTGAACCCAGTTGGAGGAGGGAGTGGTGAAGAGTTCTTGAGGAGGGTAGGCAGTAGACTAGACTAGAGAGTCTACGCTTGTGTGGGGATGTGGACTGCTGCTCAGGATTTAAAACTACACTCGTGGCATGTCACAATAAGACCGTAAACGAACTGAGTAGCCCGCGAGCTCGACTTGTTAAAGTTCGGTTCGGCTTTATTAATTAAGCGAGCTAAGTTTGAGCTCAAGTTTTCGGCTCGTTTGACAAAAGTTCAGTTCGTTAAGGGTGACTCGGCTCGATTAAAAAGGCTCGTTTAGTAAATGACTCAACTCGGCTCATTAAGGCTTGAGCCGAGCTCGACCTGGAGCTCAAATTTTGGGCTTATTTAGTAAACGAGCCAAGCTCGAACTCAACAAAAGCTCAGCTCAGCTTGATTACAACCCTACCCATTGGATACTATTAGTACCCAAAGGGCAATGCCCAATGTTATGGAACATAGAAAATCTTTTTAATGGCGTAGCTAGGGGTGTGCAAAAAATCCGTGGCCCGACGGACCCGACCCGAAGGTTTCGGGCGGACCGATCATGTGGTTCGGTCGGGTAAGGGTCCATTTTTTGGGGAAAAAAAAAATCAATTTTCGGTTCGGGTCTCGGGGTGCTGTTTTTCTTATCTGACCCGACCCGATCAAAGCAGAACAATTCATATAGATTACTTCGGTTTTGGTCGGACCTGACCCGACCAAAAAAATCGGTTACGTGGACGGTTATTCCCACTCGTTCAGTTCAGGTTCGGGGCCAAAAAAATTGATACCCGACGAGTCGGGGTCGGGGTCGGGGTCGGGGCCGAACCCGACCCGTCCGACCCGTGCACACCCCTAGGCGTAGCCGTGAGTAGTCGTATATGTGTTTTGGACGGTCCGGATGATAATGAAACTTTTTCGGGAAAGAATTTAGTCTGAATGTTAATGAAACTTTTTTCAGAATGTTATGTATTTTGGATGGTCCATTATTGAAATGCATAGAAAATGAATAATTTAAAATTATCTTCCTTTTTTTTTTTTGAAAGGCAAGTCTTGTATTAGAGATCCAATTGAATCAGAGAGCAAAGCTCAACCGGGAGATTACAAGGGAAAAGGGATAAACCAAAACCTATTCTGCTAGCACAAGCTATCCAATTAGCACATCTATTAGCTTTTCTATTACACCAGTTGAAAACAATATTAAAATGGCTCGACAAGGACAAGATATCATCTAATAGAGCTTGAATAGTCCAATTCTTCTGCTTTGCATTTGGTAGAAGCATATTGATCAAAAGTTGACAGTCTGACTCAATAATTGCATCCAACTTCCCCCATGCCTTGGCCATAGACACCACTGCCCGAATAGCCCAAGCTTCGGCTGCCAGTGCAGAAGAAACCTTGATCCTCCCATGGTTGATCTCTACCACAGACCCATTTTCATCTCTAACTAAGACAGCATACGCAGCAGTTTTGTCCATGGGGTTAAAAGCCCTGTCACAGTTAAATTTCCAGCGGTCGTGGAGGGGACGTTGCCACTTAGGAACATTACTATCCCCATGATTACGAGCTGGAACATTTACCGGTAAACAAACTGCTACTAAAAACTCACCATGGCATTCCAGCGCCCTCGAGATGGTCCTCATTGCATTCGGTTTGTGCTGGGAAAAGACCCATTCATTTCTTTGCTTCCAGATTGCCTAGCAAATCTGAGCAATAGCTCCCATTCTTTCAGAGAAACGATTTCCCCAATCCTCGACAAGGCTCACCATTCATCTTTTAATAGACACCATCCTATTTACCGGAGACGGGAACACAACACCACTGTTAGCCCAGACTTCCTCTGTCCATTCACATCTGAAGAGCACATGTTCGATCGATTCAATCTCATCGCCGCATATATCACACATTGGGTTTCTTGCACATTTCCTTGCAAACAAATTCTCTTTTGTGGCTACTGCATTTCTGATAATTCTCCACAGAAAATGTTTCAGCCTTGGGGGTACTTTCAGGTGCCAGATTTTCTTCCATAAAAGAGAACATAGATTAGTGGCTAAGCTATCTTGTCCCCTATTCTTCCTCTGGATTAGATGGAAAGCAAGGTGGTACCCTGACTTCACTGAATACAATCCCGAGAAGGTATGTCCCCACACTAGAGCGTCCTGCTTCCTGGTCCAAGATATTGGCATCATTCTAATGGCAGATCCCACTTCTCTAGAAAATAAAGCCTCAATCTTCTCCTCATCCCAAGAATTAACCCCATCTTGAAACAGGTCACAGACATTCAAAGGGGGAATTTCGTTGTTGGGTACCATAGGGGGAGGAGATATGAAGCCATCCTCTACTTTCAACCATTTATATATCCTCCCAAACATTGATAGATTTTCCATTTCCCACCCTCCAATGGGAGCCTTTCTTCAATAGATCCGCCCCTTCTGAAAGGCTAGACCAAATCCAAGATGGAGATGATCCCCTTCTGGCTTCCCATGGGGAGGATTTAGGAAAGTAAGAAGCCTTAAGGACTTTGGCCCATAGCGAGTTAGGTTCCTGAACCATTCTCCCAAATTGTTTTGCCCATAGGGCTACATTAAAAGCTTGAAGATCCCTGAAACCCAAACCCCCACCCCCTTTGGGTTCACTTAGCTCCTTCCAGCGAATCCAATGGATCTTACTCCCTTTTTCCTTTTCCCACCACCAAAAGCGGCAAATATCAGAACTTATTTTTTGGCACAAAATTATCTTCAAATGAGCTATTTGGATTCTCATTATATTTGCAACACTATTTTGTCCCGACTTTAATTGAATTTTCTGCTAAAAAATGTTGTTGTACAATTGGTCACTCAAAACATAATCAAGATTTAAATAAACTAGTCCGAGCATCCTTACTAATACATAAAATAATGTGAAGTGTCACATGCATACCCACCAACTATACCTCCAATCACATTTCTCCCAAATTTGTGTAGACCTCAAAATATATAATTGTGAAACTCACACATACACATATGCGGAAGAAGTGTTGTTGATGGGTCTCTACCTATTATTTGTGGAAAACAATCGTCACTGGAGTATTATTCTTTCCTTAGCCGTTTTGAAGGGCACCTTTATTTATTTATTTACTCCATTTTTTTTATCCCAAGGACACCTTTATTTGTTAGTATTTTTTTGACAAGACACCTTTATTTGTTTAATGGAGAAATATTAACGAAAATCTTATGACACCCAAACAGACCCTTAAATTCCATCCACACAAAAATAGGTCATCTAATCAGAATTCAGAATTACAATTAAATTATCATCTTATCTCCTCCTCCAACTCCTTTTGATCTTCTCCGACAGTTCGACGATGATAATCTCTACCCAATAATCCCAACAAATCCTCCTTCCAATTCACCCCCTCTGACTTCCCCCAAATTCCAAATTCCTTTGTTCAACAATTGAACACAACCCACATGGAGTAATCTCAAAAACCAAGCCGATCCAAGATGTCTCACATCCCCGAAGAAATCTTGGACCACATATTCAGCTACATCACCAAAAACCCAGATCGAAATTCGGCCTCGTTAGTCTGCAAGACATGGTACAAGGCCGACAGACACAGCAGGCACAGCGTGTTCGTCGGAAACTGCTACGCCGTGAGTCCCGACAGAGTGATCGCGAGGTTTCCGGATGTTAGGTCGCTGACCGTCAAGGGGATGCCGCGTGTGGGTGATGACAGCTGGGTCCCACGCAACTGGGGCGGGTCGGTTCACAATTGGGTTGTGGATTTGGCTGAGAAGTGTCCGGGTTTGGAGGAGCTGAGGCTGAAGAGGATGGTTGTGTTGGACGAAACTCTGGTGTTGATTTCGACTAAGTTTCCCAATTTCAAGTCTTTGGTTTTGATTAGTTGTGTGGGTTTCACTGGGAACGGTCTTGATGCCATTGCTACCAATTGCAGGTAAAAGAAAAGTCACTTTTTTTTGTACTGTAGAAGTTTTTTGGACCTTTCCGATTTTGTTCAGTTGTGCTGATTTGCCATCAAATCCTACTACTGCTGTGTTAGAGTGCTGCAAAAGAGCCGAGCCGTGTTGAGTTTTAGGATGTTGAGGAAGGATTGTTATTTTTTTGGCAAATTTGAGCTCAAGCACTAATGAAATTTGACGAGCCTTGAGTCGAGTTTGAACTTGTTTACGAGCCTTAACGAGCAAAAAATCAAGATTTATGCTCGCATGCAGGTCCAGAGTTGCAGATGAAGTTTTTGTTTTGTTCATAAATTAGTTCATACATACGCAAAATTAAAGAAGCATATATTTTCATAAGTTTATAAAACAAGAGTCTTTACATATTGAAAGTTTTTTATTATGTACATATATAAGTTACATATACTTGTTGTAGAAGTTTATGCATGTTCAAGTTTATAGGTAAAATGTTCATTATCTACATATACTCTAGGCTCGTGAGCCTAATCGAGCTGAATGTTGTTAGTCTAAGGCTCAGGTCATTGTTGAACAAGCCTGAAATTGAGTCTCAGGTTTGGTTCGTTTGACAAAAGAATTGCATTTGAACGAGCGTTTACCAAGTCGATATTCAAACAATTTGTGAGTGGCTTAGAGCATCCCCATGGTATTGTAATAAGCAAACGGATGTGGATAAAAGCAAACTTAACAACAATGCTCAAAAAATATCCCACATTGTAATAAGCAAAGTTACAAATCTTTTAGCATATAACCAAATTCCACCAATTTCATAACCAAACTTAACAACTTTTATCAATAACCAAAACTCAATAACTCAAAAAACACCACATATTGGAATCATCTCATCGAGACGAATAATTTAATGTGGTCGGGTGCGTGATTGAAACTCGTTTGTGATTAGACATATGGACATTGTGTATTGTGGGGGTTTGTTTTGTTAGGGATGCAACAAAAACCAATGTGGAGGTAAAGGTTGTTAAGTTTGATTATGAACTAAATGGATAATCAAATGCCGATGACGCACATTTTGATTATTGATTTTGATTATTCCCATTGCGGATGCTCTTAGTACATTTGCAGCCCTGTGTGTGAACTGTGATCTACTCTTTTAATATTACATAAAGTGTTATGGGTTCGTGGCTCAGTTAAATTTAATGGATTACTCCTTGGGAGCAATCCAAGTTGGTGGAGGATATGCTCCTCAGATTACTAACATGGGTTCGAATTCCCCCCTGTTCAAGTAATTAGAATGTTTCTTGAACTTGAGTTTCCGGTATAGGATTTGCTAGTGATTGTGAAGCCTGAATTCTCGATCGGAGTCCAAGGCTAAGTCCACTGTTTACAGGTCGGTGGAGGTAAATGCTGTCTACGATTTGTTTTCGGTGACAGGCCCCTTGGATTGCAAGAAAGGGAGAGAAAAGAAATGGTTGTGGTGTGGGATGTTGTGAGAAGTGATTTGGACGAGTAAAGATTCCTGTTTTCTACTTTAGTTTGGTTCCTTATCTGCATTTCTCTTATCTTTTTAGTTATACGGATAAGTAAACTGTTTCTCCTTTCTTTTTCTTTTCTCACCCTTTCTCACCATCCGAAAGGGCCGTTAATAGGTAATGATAAGCAGAAAAATATTAGAATCATTTGTACTACTAGTCTACAACATTCCATTGCATGTGTTTCCCTTGCTTCTTATGTCCATTGGAAGTGACGGAGTAACCTTATACCTTTTCATCTGTTTCCGGTGACCAAACCACATAAAAACATATTTTTGTTTTTTGAGCTTGTTTGCTCATTTGATATATTGTTCATTTTTGTTTTGCAGTTTGGGTTTGGGGTCATATATATGTGAGTTCAATGCATACCTGGTTTTTCATTTATTGTGCATAGGTGTAAATGTGATTGGGCCCATTCCTAAAATCACTAATATCATCTGGTGTTGATATTGCTTAGTTGTTTATCTTGTCTGACTAGGAAATTTTCCTTTTTGATGTTGTGTGATACCAAATCGAGTTGTGCAAATATGAAGGTTAGATGCATTTTTATCCTGCTATAGTTTGCCTGTGTAAATTGTTTGGCACATTAACTTGATAGAACCTTATCTAATGCTCCTTCCTAGCTAATCAGGGGATTTTGTTTTGTCTCCAAGATTAGCAATTTAGTGTCATCCCAAATAGAGAGACATTGCTGGGACAAACACCTTGATCAGTTGTTTCCATGTTGAATAGTTTTGGGATAATTTAACTACGGAGTTTTTCAAATTTCCGGTGACATGCGTGTATTAATTTGGATGTCATTGGAAGCTTCTATGAGGACTGGAGGAATATATTTTTCACTTGTTTCTCAAGTTGGATTATGTGCAAGAAAGAGGCAATGTCGCAGAACTAGCGTGCTAATTTTGTTCATTTCCTGTAAAATGTAGGTTTCTTGAGCACTTAGATTTGCCGAAATGTAAGGTTGGAAACGACAATGGGCATTGGCTTAGTTGCTTTCCTGAAAGCTTCACTTCACTCATCTCCCTGAACTTTTCATGTCTAAGAGGAGCAGTAAACTTGCTGGATCTCGAGAAGCTGGTGGCTAGATGTCCAAACCTCAGGAGTCTAAGGTTAAGCAAAAGAGTGCCTCTAACTACTCTTTCCAAAATCGCAATGCTAGCTCCTCAGCTTGTTGAATTGGGAATTGGACCCCCAGGGTTTGGACCTCATGGAGACCAGGGGCAAGTGGTGTTTGGGATTGGACCTCATGTAGCTCCTCAACCGGTGCAGTTAGGGGTTGGACCTCATGTAGCTCTTCACGGCTTTGTACCAAATGTAGCCCCTCAACCGCTGCAGTTGGGGCTTGCACCTCATGTAGCTCCTCACGACTTTGTAGCTGCTCAACTTGCAGCATTAGGGCCTGGAATAGCTCCTCAACTTGTGGAGTTAGGGATACAACACAGACAGGCCTATGCCACACTATTTGAAGCTGTCCGTAACTGGAAATCGATTCGTAGTCTGAGTCTATCTGGTTCGCAGGTTACCTTTCTCCGTCTGCTCCCTATATCATCAATCTGCTCGAAGTTGATTTCCTTGGATCTGAGCGCTTTAGCTCAGGGTAATTCTGGGTTTGGCAGTTTTGTTAAACACTGCCGTAAACTTCAGCGTCTATGGGTATGATACTCTAACTCTTATGGTTTCTTATAGCTCTGTTCGTCCATCATTGTTTGTCTGTTTTCAACAGTCTGTCTTAAACTGATCTATAGATAATTTGTTTTCATGAATAATTCATTTTCCCACCAATCAAAAGAACTAATTAGGCCGTATGATTGCTGGAACTTTTTTGAAAAATCCTTCATCAAATTATATCGTTTGTTGGTCCGATTAATGGCACGACTAAAAATTTGGACCAGCAAATGGACGGGGTGAATACGAACTAATAAAATGACTTGCAGATTGCGGGCTCAATTGGAGACGAGGGGCTATTAGTTGTGTCTTCTATTTGTAAGGATCTGCGTGATTTGAGGCTATTTCAGTCTAATCCTGCTGTGGTGAATGGAGGTGCAACTGAAGAGGGCTTGGTTGCTATATCAAAGGGCTGCCCACTGCTTCACTCTTTGGAATTCTTCTGCCACCAGATGACAAATGCTGCCTTAATAACTCTATCTAAGAACTGCCCAAATATCACTTCCTTCAGTTTATGTATCCGCGAATCGAAGAAACCTGATCATGTCACTTTGCAACCACTGGATGAAGGTTTTGGGGCTATTGTTCAATCGTGCACAGGGTTGAGACGACTATCGCTCTCTGGCCTTCTAACGGACCAAGTTTTTCTTTACATTGGGATGTACGGGGAGCAATTGGAGGTGCTTTCGGCCACAAATGCTGGGGATAGTGATAGGGGAATGCTCTACGTCGTGAACGGGTGTAGAAACCTTAGAAAATTGGAGGTCACTGATTGCCCCTTTGGCGATTCTGCCCTCCTTGCTAATGTAGAAAGGTACGAAATGATGCGATGCCTCTATATGTCCGGGTGTGAAGTTACTTTGGGAGGTTGCAAGGTTCTTGCAAAGCGGGTGCCTTCATTGAACGTTGAGGTGATAAACGGACGGGACATAATAGAGGATTATCCTGACGATAGATTGAGGGTGAGGAAGTTGTATGTTTATCGGACCCTTGATGGACCGCGGAGGGATGCACCTGAGCACGTCTGGACTTTATAGGTGAGAGAGTTGTTTCAGGCTTTTTTGTGCTTCAAGAGAGGTATTTTGAATCATGTTTTTGCTTGGGTTTCAAATTAGTGATGAAGAAGTTGGATTGTGCATAGATCATTTTTCTTGAGCTTTTAAAAAAATAATTTGGTTTTTGATGTAAATAAAACTGGTTGAAGGGGTTCTGGTCTGAAAACTAGAATAAAAACTCGATTATTTTCTTGGTTTTAATCTCTCTGCTTTCTGTGTGTCTGATAAGAGAATTCTTTTCTAGTAATAGTACGTTTTTTCTTGTAAATCTTACTACTTATTTGTTTTTGTTTGCGATTGTTTCTCTTGCTCTCTCTGTTGGTCTCTGCAACTGTTTTGATTTCGATAATTTATTTTTAACAGAACCTATGCAACTGTGCCCAGACTATCAAAGAGGAAGGAAAGAAATGAAAAACTAAACACGCAGCCGTCCCTTCTTCATTGAAGGAACCAGTCCTCCAACGCCCTTTTGAGCTCATCAGATTGAGGAAGTTTCTTCCATGAAACTAAGCAAGCTCTAATGCCCCTTTCAATATTACTCCCAGTAGCAGCAAAACTGAGCTTCAGACTGTATACTTAGCTGACCTTTGCTTACAGATCATGGCCGCCCAAGTAGTGATCCCAATAATCTCCCTCGGTCCTCAAATACAGCCACATTTCCTCATCAATCTCTGCTAAGTCCGACTGGAGTAACGACATGAAAACAGGTGAGAAAGTGATTCATCTGCCTCATTGCATAGAACACAAATTCCCGTAGAGATGACTCCCAGCTGGACCATCCATCCCTAGTGCAGAACCATAGGATCAAGACCATATATTCATACATTGTGGGAGGGAATACCATACTAGGCTTGATGAAAACCAAATGAAGCACACAAAAATTGAGTATTTAGTTCAAAATTTCATCAACCACCCGAAGGGATTCACTCCACGAATTAAAGCAGTTGGCACCATGCCAAAATAAGTCACTAGGAAGGAATTCCATGACCAAAAGTATCGAAATTAGTTGAGCGAACAATATTAGAACCGGAAAACCAGTAGATAATCATCAGTAACTTCTTATTTAAAAACCCATATACCAGTGCAACCACAGGTAAGATCAAAAGTTAAGATTTCCAACTTTCAACTACTGATAAGTTTTTCCCCCCATTTTTGGCCAAATGGAATTAAGCATGATCATGGAGAAGTTATCTTTACTGAAACAATTCCATAGTCATGCTCATATGTTTCATTGCTCTACTCTCATCCATTAAGAACAAAATAGTGACAGTCAAATCATGCACACACAAAACTGAAATGGAAACAACGCCAGAAACAGTAATAAACTCAAAGATGACCAAAGAAAACTGATTTTTTTTTTTTCTTTTCTATTTCCAGATTTTCCAAGAGGACTACCATTTAAGGAAGGAAATAAACTGAACTGGTCCTATACATTATTCAGTTGATCAGAACGTGATCAATCAAGCACAACCAGTTTCTTATACTCCTCACCAGAAATGGTCGCGTCCATGACAGCCTCAGGATTCAAAGCCCCATTCTCCTCCAAGAACAGAGTCATCAAATTCTTCGAAAACCCGCTCACTAGTGCCACTCCTTTCTGGTTCCCAGGCACCGGAGTCGCCCTTGAGTCCCTCAGATTCCAAAAGACAATCTCCGGCACACATGACCTGTACCCCTTCTCCCCAAACCTCCTCACAATCACCTGGTAATTTGTCTCCCAAGGTCTCGCCGACGCCTGATCAAACTCCATGTCACTAAACACAAACACCCTCTTGATCATCTGTTCTTCGGTTAATTTCCCATTGACAGCCGCTTCCAGTATCAAGTCAAACACCTTCTGGAAATCAGTGTTCATTCCCCCACTCCATTCTCTTCACAAAATCCGTCTTCAACCTCAAATCATCACCTCAATCCATCTGAAGCGTCGGGTTATGACTGAATGTAATAAGCTTCCCTTTCCACGGCTCCACTCAATTTCGAAACCAAAACCCCAGTCGCCACCGAAACCTCCATTGGAACCCCACTCATACTACCCGAAACATAACAAATCGCCAAACAATTCTTCATTTTCCTCTTCTTTGACAAATCATCCACCATCCTCTTCCACTGAACGTTGGCTACCTCTCCCCCATCCGTTTCGTTCAATGACTCTATGATCTCGTGCGGCAGCAATGCCCGGCCGCAATCTCGCCTTTCCTGACTTCACCTTCTCCCAATAGGCCACAGGTTGTCCCTTTGGCGATAATGCACTCCTTGCTAATAATGTAGAAAGGTACGAAATGATGCAATGCCTCTATATGTAACGGTGTGAAGTTACTTTGGGAGGTTTCAAGGTTCTTGCAAGGGAGGCGTGCCTTTGCTGAATGTAGAGGTGATGAATGGATGGGACGAAGTCGAGGATTATCCTTGCGATAGATTGCGGGTGAAGAAGTTCTATGTTTATCGGACCCTTTGATGGACTGCGGAGTGATGCACTGGAGCACGCCTGGACTTTAAAGTTGTATGTTCTGTACTTTCCTCTGTTGGTCTCTGCAACTGTCTCCATTTGGATCCTAGTTGTTTGTACAACACTTCTAACTTCTTTTTTAGCAATAATCTCCGTTTTCCAACCTTCAATAGTCTCCATGTTCTAATCAAATATACAAGGGCACCCCTTGTGCTACAGGGTTCCGAGTTTCTCAAGTGCGTCCCTTGCACTATAGGGTCCCTGGTTTCTGAAAAATTAAAAAAAAGACTGAAACCATGGACATTCGGACACCACAGTTTTGTTAGGGATTATTTACCCAACCCTGAAACTTTTTTCTTGCACAATATTTTGGTTCACTCTATTTCCTATATGTTTCCCCTGTTGTTTTCGTAGTTCCCGTCAACCTTAATCATCCATTGACAAGTACATAGTGAAAACCAAATCAAACACACACAACTGAAGATTTTAGCTTGAGTTAAAGAACCACTATAAGGGATTCAATTCACTCCACAAATTCATGCAGTTGAAGACACCGAAATCAGTCACTAGGAATTCCAGAACCAACTTACCGAAACCAGGTGGGTGAACAAAATTATACTTGGAAAACCAATATATCATCATCGGTAACATCTGGGCTAACAACCTATGTATCAAACTCTCAGTGTAACCACAGGTTAAGATCACAAGTTCAAAGGATTACGAACTATCAACCACTGACGAGTTTCCTAACGATTCCAGCCCATATGCTACATTGCTCCACTCTCATCCATTAAGAACAAGATAGTGAACTTGAAATCATGCACATAAAAACTGAAATGGAAACAAAAACAGCATACTAATCAACTCAAAAATCATTGAAACCAAGTGTTCTTTTTTTCACTTCTATTTATCAAATTTTCCAAAGAGAAGTACCAACTAAAGAAGGAAATAAACTGAACTGGTCCTACACATTTATGAGCTGATTAGAACAAGATCAATCGAGTACAATCAGTTTCTTATACTTCTCACCAGAAATGGCCACTTCCATGACAGCCTCAGGATTCAAAGCCCCACTCTCCTCCAAGAACACAGTCATCAAATTCTTGGAAAACCCGCTCACAAGGGCCACCCCTTTCTGGTTCCCAGCCACAGGAGTCGCCCTTGAGTCCCTCAGATTCCAAAAAACAATCTCCGGCACAGACGACCCATACCCCTTCTCCCCAAATTTCCTCACAATCGCCTGGTAATCCGTCTCCCAAGGTCTCGCCGACGCCTGACCAAACTCCATGTCACTAAACACAAACACCCTCTTGATCATATGTTCTTCGGCTAATTTCCCATTCACAGCCACTTCCAGCATCAAGTCAAACACCTTCTGGAAATCAACGTTCTTCCCGCTCTCCATTCTCCTCACAAAATCCGTCTTTGACCTCAAATCATCACCTAAAACCATCTGAAGCGTCGGGTTATGACTGAATGTAATCAGCTTCCCTTTCCACGGTTCTTCGCTCAATTCTGAAATCAAAACCCCAAGCGCCAACGAAACCTCCATTGGTACCCCATTCATGCTATCCGAAAAATCGCAAATCGCCAAACAATTCTTCAGTTTCCTCTTCTTTGACAAATCATCCACCATCCTCTTCCACTGAAGCTTGGCTATCTCTCCCCCATCCTTGCCGTTCAACGACGCTATGATCTCGTGTGGCAACAACGCCCCGGCTGCAATCCCCTTTCCTGACTTCTCCAAATACTCCTGAAACCGTTCCCTATCATGCTTTATAAACTTCTCTTTGTAAAACTTCATTGCCACAGAGGCAACCCTTTTGTATGGAATAGATTTCCATTTATTAGCACCAATATAGACCTCGGGTAATTCTAGGGCTTTTCGCAGCGGTACGAGGATTTCCTTACGTAAACGGTCACGAACACGATAAGCGTAGTGAGCATCTAAGACACCATCGTATTCTCTGTATAAATCACGGGGGAAAACTTTTTTCGCAATGCTTTCGCAAAGCAGAGTGGCTTTATCGAACGAGGAGTCGAGCGAAGGGCACCATTTTGCGGCGAGGCTGATTTTGTTCAACTGGTTGGAATTGAAGTGCTGGATATCTGATTTGAGAAAATCGGCGAAGAGATCGGAGATTCGGTCGTGGAGGAACTTGTAATCCGGATTGCTGCTGTAGCGTTCGACGGCCTTTTTGGCAGCGGCGATCTTCTTCGCCTCCCTTGATTCACGAGCCTTCTCCTCCTCGTTCTCTATCCTCTGCATTGCCTCCAAAACCCAAGACTCCTTCCTTGAGCGCGACTTATACGGCGTCGACTTCTTCATCTTTAATTCTCTATTGGGAGAGCCAAGAATTTTGGTTAATGGAGTTAAAAATAAAATTCAAATGCAAGATATTTGTCCTACGAGCAATTCACAGGCATCCGTGCATAGGCGTGTTCGGATCCATCCGACGCACTTGGATCCCACACGATTAAAATGGATTCCACACCTATCCAATGGTTCCGAATGCATCTATATCCAGATTTATGTACGTTTGTGCTCGAAGAATTTTTGATTTGGTTCTGCTAACGGGTGCTATATTGCACCTCTTAACCTCGTGAGTAGGGCAACATTCTAAACACTTTATGTCCATTCATGTCCCATGCATAAGTTTCATTTTTTTCCAGCGTTTCTTTCTTTCTTTTTCTTTTTTCCTGTGAAAACCAAAATTGCTTCAGGTACATTTATTGTATTTTGAGACAGTTTTACAACTAAAAATACTTACACAAATATTTATACAAATTTAATGGCTTCAGGTACATTTACTGTATTTTGAGACAATTATTCTACAACTAAAAACACTTACACAAAAATTTTCACAAATTTACTCGCATTTACATTGAACCCCACACACAGTACACCTCCAGTGTATGTGGGTTTTATGAGAGTTATAGAGACAAATTAATTATGACCATTTAGAATAATATGATAAAAAAATATCTTCGTACTAATTCAAACGGATTAAAATTGAAGCACATTTTTTTTAAACTATTTAAATATTAAAAATAAGGCTAAAAATTAAATACCCTAATTTTCAATTTATTTGAACAGATGCGAAATTTTTTTTTGATCTTTTTATCCCAAAGGGTCATAATTAATTTTTGTATCTAGGACTCTCATAATCAAGGTTATGTTATACATGGTCCCAAATAAAAATTAGATACTTAATTATGAAAATCATAGAGACAAAAATTAACTATGACCTTTTATAATAATATGATCAGAAAAATAAGATTTTAATACCGGTTAAAATGAATTGAAAATTTGATAACTTAATTTGGTTAGATTGTTTATATATTAAAAAATATGGGTATAAAGTTAAGTGCTCCAATTTTTAATCCGATTAAACCCATGCAAAAATCTTTTCGTTTAGGTGTTTGGATTTGTTTTTATTTTGTTTTTCAATCATTACCCTACTTCTTTTTCTAATTATTACCCTATTTTTTCAATTATTACTTTTTCATCTCTCTCTATCTCTCTCCAATCATTACCCCTATTTTCAATCATTACCCTATTTCTCTCTCTACCCACTACCAAAACTAAACTAAACTAAACTCTCAACCAAACATACCCCTTATTTTTCTGATAATTTTATCCTAAAGAGTTATAATTAATTTTTTTGCCTTGTTTGGATAGTATTTTGAAAATTTTTGAGTTTGATTTTTAGGATAATGAATACGGAAAAAAATTAGGGTAATAATTAGAGACAATGGTAATGAGTTGAGAGAGAAATGAAAATAATGATTGGGGATAAGAGTAATGAATGAAGAGAGTGTGTTTTTTCAGTACGTTGAATTTTTTTCTAAAACACCATCCAAACAATCCATTTGCCTCTAAAATTTTTGTAATCAAGTTTTTTCTCTATAATATCTCAAAATTAATTACTCCCTCCGTCCCATTTTTTAGTCCATTTTCGTTTTTCGTACCGTTCTTTCAACGCTTATATCTTTCAATATGAATCTCCAAAAATATGCAATATGGATCTTGTTTGATAGTTCTCGATTAGATCTATAATACAAAGTTTTCAAAATTATGAAAAACATTGTAGATTGAAAGATATAAGCGTTGAAAGAACGACACAAAAAACGAAAATGAACAATAAAAATGGGACGGAGGGAGTACTGTCAAAGAACGGGACCAGCTTTTGCCTCAAAAAGTAAAAAGGTCAAAATGTCAAATGGGGCTTCTGAGTAAAAAGGTCAAACAGGACGCTGCAGGTTGCAGAGGTGACTAAAATTATTACCCAATGGCCCACATAAGAGGCGCAATATTGTGCCGGTTAGCATATGCGTTTTTCGTTTTTCTATTTTATAATCTGTTTTTCTATTTTTGAATCTTAAAATCTTTAATTGAGAGGCTAAGTATAAAATCGAAATATGTAAATCTAATTTTGCTTTACAATTAGTCCCAAGGACTCACTAGTCACTACACAAACCCCATTCGTAATACCATCACTCTATCTAAAAAAAACAGAGAACGATTTAGAAATTCCATGCTTCTGAATCAAATCGGAGCAATTTAAAGATTTTTTTCATCTATCAGAGAAATCTTAAAATTTCATTAATTTTAAAATTGTTCAAAGCGAGTCTGAGTCAACTATTACCTTCTTCCTCCCCTTATCCATACGCCGGACTCCCTCTCCATCTTCGCCTCCCGCCTCGCCTTCTTCGCCTCCCGCCGCACCTCAGGGCCTTCCAGAATCCTATAAAGAATCTCCGGCAAGTCCTTAAAGTACCCAAACTCAGCCAACGGCCCCACATTACACGCCAGCGTTTTCGGGTGATGCTGATGCAGCCACAGCGCGGCCGTATAGTACCCTTCCTTGTCGGACTTCCCAGTCCCGCGTACGCCTCTCAGGTTACACACCAGTTTTAGAGCAGTCAAAGGATTGTGTTCCCACGCTTTGTGTAGACGTTGGGTTAAGGTTGCCGGAGGGGTGTTGGGCGTCACGTGGAAGAAGGCGTCGAGGCACGGGTTGCCGGTGGAAAGGAAGGTGGGGGATTTTTTTTCGGTGTAGCCCATGGGGGGCGGTGGGGTGGTGGTGGTGGTGGTGTTGAAGTTGTCTACCATTAGGTCTATGAATGGGTTGCCGGTGGCGGCGGAGGTGGCCATGGCGGTGACAGTGGTGGTCCGTGGGCTGTAGACTTCTGGTGGGCCGAGGAGGGAGGATGAGGAGGCCATATTTTTTCGTGATCGGAGAGTTGAAAGAGATGTGGGGGCGTAGACTTGGAGATTATTAGGGTTTTGTTTTTTCCTTTGATCGGATGTCGATGGGGAGATGAGGATTGTATATGTGGAGTATATAATTTATAAGGATGCCCCGTGCAGGTAGAAATTATTGACTGCAAAAGGGGTACCACGTGGTACCCGTGTAGCACATTTGAGCCCTCTAAACAATGCAATCGACGGCTTAGATTGAAATACTTTTTTCCTTTCCTGTTTTTTTAAATTCGTTCGGTACCTTTCAATCCAAACTGTCAGTTACATATTTTGACCGCTTAAATGTGTTGTACGGATACCACACCGGCCGTACCCTATTTGTACCAAAAAAAAATTCGTAGGTGGGACTTGACTTGGTGATCCCGGTTGTTAATTATTATTATTTGTTTTTTCAAAATTTTAATAAATAACCGATACGAGATTTATGGAATTACTAGTGCATACGTTTCAGTCATACGCTTGGCGATAGGAGAGAGAGTGAGGGAAAGGAATGTGTTGGTCCTGTAATGATTTCATCACATTGTTACCTAGGGAAAGGGACGTGTTGGTCCTAACATGATTTGATTTGATCAAATAATACCATTCAAATGAAAGAGGAACAAAATCCACAACAAATAAACTCTCAATTGGAATTCTTTTTAAAAAGTGTTGAATTCACTTTGCCGTGTCCCTGGCATTTCCCCAGACCTGTCTCCATATGTTGTTATCGTCATGTCGCCTGTCCTTGCAGTATTAGACCACAAAATCTATCCAAAAATTAAGAGAGCTACACAAAAGTGGGCATAAATAATTGATTCACTCCTCACCATTTTCACTCTGCCAAACATGCATTTTAACAAACACAAAGCGTGTTTGACAGACAAATAACAAAATATATAGATCAAAAAAATTCCTATCCTAAACAGCAAAGTCGATTTTCTTTTTCTAAACAGCAAAAAATTCTCATCCTAAACAACAAATTTTTCCCTGTAAGACTCCCATCAAAAAAATTTCCATTCTAAACGGCAATTTAGGCCACATTATTTTTTCTGCAAGAAGACCCTAAGGATGATGGGAGTCGTACCACAAAGGGAGAACCAAATTGATTTCGTGGACAGTTGATTAGTGGGTGTGCGGGACAGCTGATTGGTGGAGGAGCTTTCGTGAGCGTTTTTTTTTTTTTTTCGGAGCACCGAGGATTGAATTCTTAGGGGGGAGAGAGAGTGAGTAACTATGGAGGGAGAGAAGAGAGAAAACACGATGGAGAAGAGGAGGAGACACGACGGAGAAAAGAAAAACTGCTGGGTAGATAGACGTGGGAAATAGGTTGAAATCAATGAGTCAATTCAACAGTCGTAACCTATTGAAATTGCGATCCAATGGTTCGAAGGTTGCTCATGTTTGTATGGGTAGACAAAAAATCGCTCTATTTTATAATATAGATTCTCAAAGAAGAAAAACTTCCTTACAGAGCAAACCGTAAATCAAGTTTATGGTGCTCAATCGCGCGCGTCCAAAAGTGTTGTGGACGATCTGGATTAAAAATTAATTTCGACCGGTAAAAATTAATTGTTACTCGTCAAAATTGAAAAAGTATATCTCAATCATTGATTGCCGAAATTGACGGTCGAGATTGTGCGGAGCCTTGAATAAGTTCTCTAGCCGGTTAGGCTTTATAGTTTTCAATTTTTTTGATATAAAGAAAGGAGGTTTTATTTAGAGGAAATTGAAAGAGATTGGATGGATGGTCCGGTCCGGTCCAACCATCTACGGGCCCTTCTCGGACTTGTTTTTATGATCTAAATCGTTCAACTTTTAGAATTCATTGATAAGATTAATGACTTTGAAATAAATGTTGATCGAATGCCATCTGATATAATTTCAAATAAATTTATTTGGGAAAATTGAATTTCAATGTAGGATTTTAATATTTTTGAAGATAATAAATGAGACCCGAAAACATGTCCCATGATATTCAATAAACATGATTTTCGAAGTGACTAATGTTCTTGACGTAAAGATAACGATTCTGATTATCGAAATCGGACTGGAGAGGGTTCACAAAAATGGGGCGGACTGGACTGTCCAGTCCCTCAAATGCATTGAAGAAGAATCCTTCCGAAATTGAAATGTGCAAACTCATCTTGTTTAGGACGCGAGGGTGATCCAAACTAGCTTTAATTGAGTCGATCAGGAACGGATTTCAAGTAGCTTGAACGTTTTAAGCATCACAAGTTGAACGAGTCGAGTAGTAGCCTATTTGAGCTTGATTTGAAAGCTTAACAAACTTTTAAAGAAATTTCAAGTTTGGCTTGTTAGTGTAACAAACGATCTCAAACGAGCATTTAAGCAAACAGGAGCTCGATTTTGTGCAGTTGTGCTGATTTGCCAATTCAAATCCTACTTTTAACTGACATATATGGTTTCCAATTCCCTACTGTAGTTCATGTTATTAGAGGTGTTTCTTGAACTCGAGTTTGCAGTTCAAGGATTTTCTAGTGATCCCGAGGCCCGAACTATTGACTGGAGGGGACACCCAAGGCCACTGCAGTTCCGTCTTCAACCTTTAGGTCCATTGTTTACAGGTCGGTGGAGGTAAATCCCGCCTAGGATGGGTTTTTGGTAACAAGCCCTTTGGATTGTGAGAACGTGGGAGAAAAGAAAGGGTTGTGGTGTGGGATTTGGCGAGAAATGATTTTGACCTATGAAGATTCATTTTCCCTTTATATTTGTACCTTTATCTTCATTTCTGATCTAGTCGTACTTATAGAACTAAGTGAACTGATTCTCCTTTCTTTCCTTTTTCTCACCCTTTCTCGCCATCCCAATGGGCGTCAATAGAAAATCATAAGCATAAACAAATTTATATCTTTTGTACTACTACTACTACTAGTCTATAATATGTCGTCGCATGTCTTTCCCTTGCCTCTCGTGTCAACTGGGAGTAACCTTACCAATTTTCATTTGTTTGCCTTGACCACACCACGTAAAAACATATTAGTTATTTGAGCTTGCTTGCTCCTTTGATGTTTGTCCTTTTTGTTTTGCAGTTTGGGTTTGGTTGCCATATCGAAGGGCTGCTCACTGCTTCCTCACTCCTTGGAATTCTTCTGCCAGCAGATGACAAAAGCAGCCTTAATAACTCTGTCTAAGAACTGCACAAATATCACTTGCTTCAGATTAGATATCCGCGAATCAAGCAAACCTGATCATGTCACTTTGCCCCGCTGGATGAAGGATTTAGGGCCATTGTACAATCGTGCAAGGGGTTGAGACGACTATCGCTCTCTGGACTTCTAACAGACCAAGTTTTTCTTTACATTGGAATGTACGGGGAGCAATTGGAGGTGCTTTCAGTCACGTATGCTGGGGATAGTAATAGAGGAGTGCTCTTTGTCGTGAACGGGTGTAGAAACCTTAGAAAATTGGAGGTCACTGAATGTCCCTTTGGCGATGCTGCACTCCTTGCTAATGTAAGAAGGTACAAAACGATGCGATGCCTCTCAATTTCGGGGTGTGAAGTTACTTTGGGAAGTTGCAAGGTTCTTGCAAAGGCGGTGCCTTCGCAGAATGTAGAGGTGATAAACGGATGGGACGAATTAGAAGTTGAGGATTATCCTGACGATAGATTGAGGGTGACAAAGTTGTACATTTATCGGGCCCTTGATGGACTGCGGAGCGATGCACCTTAGCACGTCTGGTCTTTATAGGTGAGAGTTACTTCAGACGCTTTTTTTTGTGTTTCAAGAGAGGTATTTTGAATCATGTTTTCACTTGGTTTTTATTAAGTGATGAAGTTGGATTGTGCATGGATCATTTTTCTTGAGCTTTCAAAAACATAATTTGGCTTCTGATGTAAGTAGATGAGATCCGGGTGCTAGGGACTCTGGTTTGTGTGTTTGATAGGAGGATTCTTCACGTTCTTGTTAATCGTATTTGTTAGTTTTTGCTTGCGATTGTTTCTCTCGCTCTCTCGGACTTTCCTCTAACAGTCTCTGCAGCTGTCTCCATTTGGAGCCTAGACTAATCTTTTGCTCTTTTAACATTGAACCTTGTATTTTTTTTCCCCACCATTGTTCCTTATGCAACAATAATAAATTGTCCCCTTTATTATTTCGAAAAATGGAGAATTTTACTATTTATGCATTCTCGTACGACTTTATTTGGGGAGACTGCAGGAGTATTTATCAGTACACATTTCATTTGTAGTTGATATCGAACTGCATTCCTGAAGATGTTTCAAGTTGTTTCTTTCTCCCTTCATACCTACCTTGAGTCTCATTAGACTTGTCTTAAGCCTGTAATGAGGAGAGAACTTACCAAGATTGTACGTTTGGGAAAATTTGGTACGTGTAATGCGCACATTTCTTATATAAAATGCATTTTCCATAGGTAAGATCACAACCATTTTAACTAGGGATGGACATGCCTGACCCGAAAAAGAAAATAAATTCATATAATTGAGCTAAAAATAAACATTTTTATGGGTAATTTTATACATTGGACATTAGTTTGATGAACTGTCAATTAAAAAAAATAAAAATTTAGCAAAAAGTAAGACTTTTTGACATGACAACACAACCCGAACATGACACGAAAGATTTGATGAGTAAAAAATGTTGTGGGATTTCAAAAATAAGATTTTGATACATAACACGAAAAATGACACGAAATTACTTGTTGCCCACCCCTAATTTTAGTCACACCAGGAAAATTTAGCCATTTTAACCATTTTAGTCTTATAGGTTTGATGAAAAATTTAGCCCAAGAGTTCAAGATCCAATAGCAGGAATGAACTCCACAAATTCAAGCAGTTGGCAACATAGCGAAATCAATCACTAACCGGTACATGCCGGAACCAAATTATTGAAACTAGTTGGATGAACAAAATTACACTCGGAAAACCAGTATATATATATATATATATATATATATATATATATATATCAGAGTATCAGTATAACCACAGGTAAAATCACAAGTTCATAGGATTACCTATTTTCAACTAGTGATAATGTTTTCCTCTCATTTTAGCCAACTGTGAGCCCCAAAAGGCTTTAAGCATGATCAATGATCATGGAGAAGCTATCTTTACTGAAACAACCCCATAGAGTCATGCTCATGTCTTTCATTGAACACTCTCCCCTACTAATAACAAGATAGTGAAATTCAACTCATGCACACACAAAAACTGAATAGAAACAAACGCAGAATGCTAATAAACTCCAAGATGACTGAATAAAAGTGTCCTTTTTTTCATTTCTATTTCGGAATTTTTCAAGAGGAGTACCAAGGAAGGAAATAAACTGAACTGTTCCTATACATTTATTAGCTGATTAAAACACGATCAATCAAGCACAACCAGCTTCTTAAACTCCTCACCAGCAATGGCTGCTTCCATGACAGCCTCAGGATTCAAAGCCCCACTCTCCTCCAAGAACATGGTCATCAAATTCTTCGAAAACCCACTCACAAGTGCCACCCCTTTCTGGTTCCTAGGCACTGGAGTTGCCCTTGAGTCCCTCAGATTCCAAAACACAATCTCCGGCACGGACGACCCATATCCCTTCTCCCCAAACTTCCTCACAATTGCTTGGTAATCCGTCTCCCAAGGTCTCGCTGACGCCTGATCAAACTCCATGTGACTAAACACAAACACCCTCTTGATCATCTGTTCTTCGGTTAATTTTGCATCGACAGCCACTTCCAGTATCAAGTCAAACACCTGCTGGAAATTAGTGTTCATCCCCCACTCCATTCTCCTCACAAAATCCGTCTTCGACCTCAAATCATCACCTAAAACCATCTGAAGCGTCGGGTTCTGACTGAACGTAATCAGCTTCCCTTTCCACGGCTCCTCGCTCAGTTCTGAAATCAAAACCCCAAGCGTCACCGAAACCTCCATTGGAACCCCATGCATGCTACCCGAAACATCGCAAATCGCCAAACAATTCTTCAGTTTCCCCTTCTTTGACAAATCATCCACCATCCTTTTCCACTGAAGCTCGGCTACCTCTCCCCCATCTGCGTCGTTCAATGATGCTATGATCTCATGCGGCAACAAAGCCCCAGCCGCAATCGTCGCCTTTCCTGACTTCACCTTCTCCAAATACTCCTCAAACCGTTCCTTATCGTGCTTTATAAACTTCTCTTTGTAAAACTTCATTGCCACAGAGGCAACCCTATTGTAAGGAATAGAACCCCACTGATTAGACCCTATATAAACCTCGGGCAACTCTAGGGTTTTTCGCAGCGGTACAAGGATTTCCTTGCGCAATCGGTCGCGAACGCGATAAGCATAGTGAGCATCTGAAACGCCGTCGTATTCTTCGTATAAATCACGGGGGAAAACTTTTTTCGCAACGCTTTCGCAAAGGAGAGTCGATTTATCGAACGAGGAGTCAAGTGAAGGGCACCATTTGGCAGCGAGGCTTATTTTATTTAACTGGTTGGAATTAAAGTGCTGGATATCGGATTTGAGAAGATCAGCGAAGAGATCGGAGATCCGGTCGTACAGGAACTTGTAATCCGGATCACGGTTGTAGCGTTCGATGGCCTTTTTTGCAGCGGCAACCTTCTTCTCCTCCCTCGATTCACGAGCCTTCACCTCCTCGATCTTCATCCTCTTCATTGCCGCCAAAGCCCTAGCCTCCTTTGTCGAGCGCAACATGAACGGCCCTGACTTCTTCATCTTCTTCTTCGACTTCTTCAACTTCAATCCCCTATTAGTGTAATCAAAAATTAGATTCACTTTCGTCCTAGCAATTCACAGGCGTCCGTGCATAGGTGTGTTCAGACCCATTCGATGGACTTGGATCCCACACGATTAATGAGGATCTCACCCCATCGAATGGTTTCGAATGCATCTATATGTATGTGTCCGACGAATTTTTGTTTTTCTTGAGTACTTTTAGTCTTAAAAGTTCTAAATTAAGAGGCTAGTTATACAATTACAAACAGATAAATCTAATTTTGCTTTATAACCAGTCCCAATGACTCACTAGTCACTACACTATGGAAACAGAGAACAATTTGGAATTTCTATGCTTCCGAATCAAATTGGATCGATAAATCTGCAAACTATCAAATACCCTTACGAGAGAAATCAAAGCGAGTCGAGTCAAGTATTACCTTCTTCCTCTCTTCATCCTCCTCCCGCCCGACGACTTCCTCGCCATCCACTCCTTCTTCTCCTGCCGCCGCACCTCGGGACCTTCCAGAATCCTATACAGAATCTCCGGGAAGTCCTTAAAGTACCCAAACTCAGCCAACGGCCCCACATTACAAGCCAGCGTTTTTGGGTGGTGTTTGTGCAGCCACAGCGCCGCCGTGTAGAACCCTTCCTTGTCGGACTTCCCAGTCCCGCGCACACCCCTCAGGTTACACACCAGTTTCAGAGTAGTCAAAGGATTGTGGTCCCACGCAGATTGTAAACGCTGGGTCAACGTTACCGGATGGGTGTCGGGCACCACATGGAAGAAGAATTCGAGGCACGGGTTGCCGGTGGAGACGAAGGTGCGGCCGTAGTTTCGGGTGTAGCCCATGAGGGTTGGCGGGACGGTGGTTCTGCTGTTGAAGTTGCCCGCCATTTGGTCTACGAAAGGGTTGCCGGTTGCGGCGGTGGCGGCGGGTTTGCTGTAGATTTCTGGTGGGCCGAGGAGGGAGGATGGACAAGCCATTTTTGTGATCGGAAAGTTGAAAGAGATGTGGGTTTGGAATTGGAGACTAGGGTTTAGGATTTTCTTTGACCGGATCTAATTGATGTGGACGTGTGGAGAAGACGATTAGATGGATGGAGTATTTATAATTTTATGAGGTACCGATACCTCGTGCGACAAATTATGAGTTGCCTGGTGGAATACCGTAAGTGGTGACAACTCAGCACATCTAGACCGTTCATTAAATTTTTGGACAAGTCAAATTGAAACTTTCTATCTCCTCTTATTGCATCACTATCTCTTTCATTTTTCTCTCCAAATTTGAGCTATCTAAAATCAGGAAATTGATTATTCTTTTTCGGTTTTGATTTGTGGCGAATGCGGGACCACCTTTTAATTGGAATTTACCCAATTCTTCGGCTCATTTGAGACAATTTTGCTATCTGACAAATCAACAATGAACGGGGCCTCAATGATGTGTCCAAAGAGCAAAGGAGAAACACCACATAGTTACCCACTTCATGGTCACCTTTGTGTGTTTTTTATTTTCAAATTTTTCAAACCAAAGTCTGATGTCAGGCGTATCCGATGAATTTCCACTGTTGCTTGGTGACCACAGTTGTTAACTAATTTTGCTTTTTGAAAATTTCAATAAATAACCGATACGGGGTTAGGCTATATATTTTTCAATTTTTGATACTAATGAAAGGAGGTTTTATTTATTAGAGGAAATTGAAAGAGATTGGATTGATGTTGTTCCAGTCCGACCATCTTCGGGCTCTTCTCAGACTTGTTTTGTGATTTGATTCTTTCGTCGCTTGGAATACATTGATAACATCGACTACTTGGTGTAGTGCAATTGGTTAGGGATAAGCACTAAGGTTTGATTCTTGACAACTACATATTTTGAATTTAACCACTGCACAGTATGTAAGGTCACTGTCCATAACAAAATTAAGGGATACTCTTCTGAAGGTTTATCCTCTGAGAGAAAATCTCTTGGAGATAAACCTTTTTTTTAGCATCGACTACTTCAAAATTAATATTGGTCGAATGCCGTCTGATATTACTTCAAATAAATTTACTTGGGACAATTGAATGTCGATCTAGGATTTTACTTCCTCTGTCTCTTTTTAAGTGTCCATAATTGTCCTGTGTGCCATTTTTAGTGGCTTATATCTCTCGATGTAGATTATGTTTTATGTTTTTAAAATTACTAGGATAACCGCTCCGTGCATGCACGGAATCTTGTGATTGTTGTAATTTGAATAATACTAATGAATCTAGTTAGAACTTAGAATGATTACTAATTGAATGGGAAAAATTGCCATTTGAATAATAAAGAGAATATACTGCTTTGTCTTCATTAGAACTACATCATGCAATTTTTGTTTGTGTTCTTTCAAACTCCATCTCTGCACTCATGCACTCCTTCAGGCTTCAGAGCACCATCTAAATGCGAAGCTCGAACTTCAGCCATAAACTTTAAAAGTGTGACAGATTCTAAATGATTTTTCAGCGTCAAAGCTTCCGCCTCGGCCTTTTCCCAACCTACAGCATGTATACTATTCAGGTTATAAAATGCGTAGAAAATCAACAAAAGACAATTTGGTCCTCACGCAGAGTTCCTAAATATGCATCCCCTATATTTCATAGGGAAAGAAAAAGATAGATTCGGTCTTTTCCTGCTACATATCTCCATTATGTCAAATTATACCTGAGACAGCTTCTTCACCAACATTGGCATTCCGTTTCACCATGTTGTCCCTATTAGTCATCTACGTTTCAGCTGCGGATAGATTTTCATTTGATTCAGTGACATGATCCTCCAAAGTTTTTGCTTGATCCTCGTATGTCTTTACTTGAGACTCCAACCCGGTAAGAAGCTGTGAGTATGACGCCACAGAGATTTGAACATAGTTTGGTTTTTTGTAGTTATCCCGTGACCAGATAGAAGAATCTACTAATGATAAACAGTAACAGATAATGGGATCTAAGAAGTATAATGTATGAACTGCTGGATTCGCGAAAGATCTACCGATACAGGCAATTGATTATCTCATTGGATTGACTATGACCGGTCGGCCTCAAACTGCAATACACACAGCAATGCAAAAAAAGAAACAAACTTTGCCGATATAACTTAACCAGTCCAGTCCAGTCCAGTCTTTCAATAGGTCTTTGGAAACCAGAAGCAGAATTAAACACAAAAAAACAGAAAAAGAGAAAGGGAAAGCTCATTCAAACTTCTAAAAGATCGCACCTAGATAATAAACGTATGCTTCAAACAACACATACATTCCTTTGTTAACACCGTGGAAGAAATGTGCATTGACAAAACTCTTTTAAAGTGGGAACTAATATGTAATACCCAGAATTTGAATAATATAATAATTCATGCAAAAAGTGGGTTTTCAGTGGTGCTCGATAAGATTTAGATGATACCGAGTAATAGGTATTATGATTACTGTGTGTATGTGCATGAGAGTACGTTTTTGTATGTATTCAGAGGAGTTTGTTTATACATGTGATAAAAGTTAAAAGAGATAAGAATTGGAAGAAAACAAAAGGTGGTGGTGTGTGCACGTGACATGCTTGAATGGCATGGCATATGGTTTTGTTTCCTAGTATGGTCAAGGAAATGGATAAGAAAGGAGAAAGAGGAGAAAACAAAATAAAGGAAAGACAAAGGATGGATAAGAAAGGAGAAAGAGGAGAAAACAAAATAAAGGAAAGACAAAGGGCAAGGTGTTAACCGGGGAACCCATTCTAGTGACTCGGGAATTGGTATAAAACAAGGAAAGGAGAACTCCTCCAGGGGGGGCTTCTACGGGATCAGCTCCAAAGAAAGGGTTTTGTAAAAAAAAAAAAACGAAGAAAAGGAATCGAATTTGAGAGGAGTGAGTGGGGCAGTGCACAGGTTGAGTTGGGTTTGTGCTACAAGTGAGCCGTGTGAGAATTTTTATTGCTTCCACTTGTTTCTTTAGTGGAAGATCACATACTAAAAGTATGTAATTGTCTAAGGAATTGGTTTGGTGATTCTTGTTTGTTGGTTTGGATGGGTGGCGTATAACGGTTAATTTATTATTTTGTGGTAGTTGTGGATCCGAGTTGTTACATAATAGCTATATTTTACAAAACCAAATTACTTCACAAGGGGAGCAATTCCCAGGCATGCTGCGAATGCAAGGTTCTACAACCATTATAGCCAAGCTAATAGAAACCAATGAGCCTCATAACACCTACATAGAGCAGAATCTTTATAATGGAGCAACAGTACATGACCTGCAACATGAAGGACATCTGATACATTCAGCATAAAGGGAAAATTCCCATAATGCTATTAAAAGGCATATTTATTGTAGTGCCAGTAGCGCCCGAACCAGTAACTTCGGAGCTAAAAACCTATGTATCAGAGTATCAGTATAACCACATGTAAGATCACAAGTTCACCTACTTTCAACTACTGATAAGTTTTTCCTCTCATTTTAGCCAACTGTGAGCTCCAAAAGGCTACATGATCATGGAGAAGTTATCTTTACTGAAACAACCCCATAGAGTCATTTTCATTGCCCACTAACCCACTAATCGCTAGATAGTGAAAGAAATCCTGCACACACAAAAACTGAATAGAAACAAACGCATAATGCTAATCACCGCAAAGATGACTGAACAAAAGTGTTTTTTTTTCACCTCTATTTCGAAATTTTTCAAGGAGTACCAACTAAGGAAGGAAATAAAATGAACTAGTCCTATACATATTTTAGCTGATTAGAACACCATCAATCAAGCACAACCAGTTTCTTATACTCCTCACCAGCAATGGCCATTTCCATGACAGACTCAGGATTCAAAGCCCCACTCTCCTCCAAGAACACAGTCATCAAATTCTTCGAGAACCCGCTCACAAGTGCCACCCCTTTCTGGTTCCCAGGCACTGGAGTTGCCCTTGAGTCCCTCAGATTCCAAAACACAATCTCCGGCACAGACGACCCATATCCCTTCTCCCCAAACTTCCTCACAATTGCTTGGTAATCCGTCTCCCAAGGTCTTGCCGACGCCTGATCAAACTCCATGTCACTAAACACGAACACCCTCTTGATCATCTGCTCTTCGGTTAATTTTGCATTGACAGCCACTTCCAGTATCAAGTCAAACACCTTCTGGAAATCAGTGTTCATTCCCCAATCCATTGTCCTCACAAAATCTGTCTTTGACCTCAAATCACCACCTAAAACCATCTGTAGCGTCGGGTTCTTACTGAATGTAATCAGCTTCCCTTTCCACGGTTCCTCACTCAGTTCCGAAACCAAAACCCCAAGCGCCACCGAAACCTCCATTGGAACCCCATCCATGCTACCCGAAACATCACAAATCGCCAAACAATTCTTCAGTTTCCCCTTTTTTGACAAATCATCCACCATCCTCTTCCACTGGAGCTCTGCCACCTCTCCCCCATCCATGTCGTTCAACGACGCTATGATATCGTGCGGCAACAATGCCCCGGCCGCAATCGTCGCCTTTCCTGACTTCACCTTCTCCAGATACTCCTCAAACCGCTCCTTATCGTGCTTTCTAAACTTCTCTTTGTAAAACTTCATCGCCACAGAGGCAACCCTATTGTATGGAATAGAACCCCACTGATTAGCCCCTATATAAACTTCGGGTAACTCGAGGGCTTTTCGCAGCGGTACGAGGATTTCCTTGCGCAATCGGTCGCGAACGCGATAAGCATAGTGAGCATCTGAAACGCCGTCATATTCTTCATATAAATCACGGGGGAAAACTTTTTTCGCTACACTTTCACAAAGCAGAGTCGCTTTATCGAACGAGGAGTCGAGCGAAGGGCACCATTTGGCGGCGAGGCTGATTTTGTTTAACTGGTTGGAATTGAAGTGCTGGATATCAGATTTGAGAATATCGGCAAAGAGGTCGGAGATCCGGTCGTAGAGGAACTTGTAATCCGGATCGCGGTTGTAGCGTTCGATGGCCTTTTTCGCTGCGGCAACCTTCTTCTCCTCCCTCGATTCACGAGCCTTCATCTCCTCAATCTCCATCCTCTTCATTGCCGCCAAAACCCTGGCCTCCCTCGTCGAGGGCGACTTAAACGGCGTTGACCTCTTGAACGGCGTTGACTTTCTCATTGACTGCTTCATCTTCAATCCCCTGTTTCGTAGAGCAAGAAATTTTGATTAGTGGTGTCAAAAATTAGTTCTAGATGCAATATATCTTTCCCTTCGAGCAATTCACAGGCATGTGCATTGGTGCGTTCAGACCCATTCGATGGACTTGGATCCCACACGGTTAACGTGGGTCCCACCCTCAGACCCACCCCATCAAAACGGTTCTGAACGCATCTATCTCCGTAACATATGTGTCCGGAGAATTTTTGTTTTTCTGTATTTTTAGTCTTAAATGTTCAAAATTCAGAGGCTATTTATGCAATAGATACAAACAGATCAATCTAATTTTGCTTTATAACTAGTCCCCATGACAAACTACACTATGAAAACACAGAACAATTTAAAGATTCTTTGTGACCGGTAACTGTAAATTTATCTGCAAACTATAAAATACCCTTATGAGAGAAATCAAAGCGAGTCGAGTCAAGTATTACCTTCTTCCTCTCTTCATCCTCCTCCCGCCCGACGACTTCCTCGCCATCCACGCCATCTTCGCCTGTTGCCGCACCTCGGGGCCTTCCAGAATCCTATACAGAATCTCCGGCAAGTCCTTAAAGTACCCAAACTCAGCCAGCGGCCCCACGTTACAAGCCAACGTTTTCGGGTGGTGTTTGTGCAGCCACAGCGCCGCTGTGTAGTAACCTTCCTTGTCGGACTTGCCAGTCCCACGAACGCCCCTCAGGTTACACACCAGTTTAAGAGCAGTCAAAGGATTGTGGTCCCACGCAGATTGTAGACGCTGGGTCAGGGTCACCGGAGGGGTGTTGGGCACCACGTGGAAGAAGAAGTCGAGGCACGGGTTGCCGGTGGAGAGGAAGGTGCGGGCGTAGTTTTCGGTGTAGATCATGGGGGGTGGCGGGACGGTGGTTTTCTTGTTGAAGTTGGCCACCATTTGGTCTACGAAAGGGTTGCCGGTTGCGGCGGGGGTGGGGGTGGCGGTGCGTGTGCGGTAGACTTCTGGTGGGCCGACGAGGGAGGGTTGGCAAGCCATTTTTGTGATCGAAAAGTTGAAAGCGATGTGGGTGTGGAATTTGGAGAATTAGGGTTTTTGTTTTCTTGATCGAATCTTGATGTGCAGTAGACGATTAGATAGGTGGAGTATTTATAAGGACGCCCCGTGTACGGAGAAATTTTTGTGTGCTGACTTGGTGCCCGAGCAGTTCATTTCGATTTTAGACGGTTCGAATTTGAAGAGAGAAAAAGAAGAGAGAGTTATGGGATGAAAGGAGAGAGAGTGTGTTTTAATCTGAACCATCCAATACATTTAGGACGGCCCAGATAGACTGCTCGGCACCACGTCGGCATAGCCGCGTGGTACCGCCCAGCACCCAAAATTTTTTCCCGTGGAGGACTTTACTTGGTGACCAAGGTTGTTAATTATTAGTATTATTTTTTTAAAAAAATCAATAATAAATAACAGATACGCAGATTTATGGAATTATTCAAAGGCGGTTTGGCTTTATATTTTTCTTCAATGCCGTTTTGGCTATATATTTTTCAATTTTTGATATAAAGAAAGGAGGTTTTATTTAGAGGAATATTGAAAGTGATTGGATGGATGGTCCAGACGACCATCGTCGGGCCCTTCTCAGACTTGTTTTGATGATCTGCATCGTTCATCTTTTCTAGAATTCATTGATAACATCGACTACTTCAAAAATAATGTCGGTTGAATGCCGATGGATGTTATTTCAAATAATTTATTTGGGAAAATTGGATTTTGATCTAGGATTTTAATATTTTTGAAGATAAATGAGACCCAAAAACATGTCCCATGATTTTCAATAAACATGATTTTCAAAGTGACTAATATTCTTCACTATATCAAAAAAAATAAAGATTCCGATCATTGAAATCATATTGGAAAGGGTTCACAAAATTGAATTTGGAAATTTCTTAGTGCAGCTCGCACTACAGGGGTTGTAGGGCGACCGATCTGACTGTTCATTTTGACGCCGACAGCTCAAATTTAATCCAAGTGTCCATTACTCGGATTAAATCTTAGTCGTCCATTGTTGAAATAGATCGCCGAATTGGCCATCCTACAGTCTCGTAGGGCAGCCCGCCCTACAAGATCCCCTCATCCCACAAAAATGGGTCGGACTACACCGTCCAGTCCCTCCAATGCATGGAAGAAGATTCCTTCCCAAATTGAAATTAAAAAGGTTTTTTTATCAATTGAAGTTTAGAGTTTGAAGATGAAGAGATTAAAAGTTTGTTTTACCAATTGAATTTTTCTTCGATCGGCGTTTTATCAATTGAAATTAAAACTTGGCAATTTGTACTTGAAAATATACTAGTACTGTACTAGTTTTGTGATTTTCTTGATCAAGTTTAATACGTACTACAGTATATAAGTTGGCGGTTTTGACTAAAAATAAAAAAATACGGTTAAATTCTAATTAAAATCAGATCTAGGTTTATTCAAACTAAAATTGGAAATGGCAAACAAATTTGAACTTTAAATAATTATCTTTGCTAATGGGAAACACAATCAAATCTTGTTCTTCATTTTGTTTCCAGGCTAGCTACCAAATCTTGTCTCATGATGGAAAATTCACTGGATCGTGAATTAGTTATGGGAAATCGGCAGGATAAATTCGTGAATTGTCAATTGCAGTTACATAGCTATAAATTTTTGAGTAACTCAGTAATCGGAATCAACTTAGGCGCACCAAGACTAATCAAAAAGACCAAACTCATTCTCCACTTGCAGAGCTATAATTAAAGGGAAAATGACGGCCAAGGACGTGTTTTGATAATTAATACCCGCCAAGGACATTTTTAGTATTAACAAATGTTCTTAACTTGTCATTGGTGGATATTAATTATCAAAACATGTCCTGGGCCGTCATTTTCCCATAATTAAAACACGTCTTTGGCCGTCATTTTACTAACACTAAAGCAAACTCTATTGGAATGGACCCGCCAAATGAATTTGACAGAACTAACCTTAAGAAAAAAAGCAAATAAGAGGCTTGACAAGCAGGTCATGTTGTCCCATTTCCACTAACAAAAAACAGAAACTTTTATTATCTCGTTTTCACTAAAAAAACATTAAAAACTTAAAGCATTTTACCAAATGGTTTTCACTAATCAAAAGGTTTTTACCAACTTAACAACTTTTTTACTTACATAGTCAGCAAAAACTTTTTCACTTCCGAAAATACCTTTACATTTCTCAACAACTTATTTACTACTGGAAATACCTAACAACATTTCAACCACAAATAAAAATCTACAAATTTTTCACTACCGGAAACATCCATCTCGAGTAACATTAATGTTCATGCCATGATTTTATCATCATGCTCCATTCATATAAACTTATTTTTCTTTTTCATTTTGTGTGTGTTTGTTCGTCTTTTCTGAATTTTGTTAGATTATTAATTGTCATATTTTTTGGATTATTCATCCGTCTCAATGAGAGGAGTTTAAAAAGTACAAAATTATAACGGAAAGCAAAAAAAATTCACTAAAGGCGAAAAAAATATCAAGCAGCTGTCTTATTTGTTTAAAGTGCTGTCTTATTTGGATTTTTTCAACATCGGTCCATAAATTTATACTTTTTCTATTCGTCTTGTCGAGACGAACGATCAACCTAAAAAATTACGACGATAAACTAACCAAAAGTTATGAAAAATAAAAAATAAGAGCAATTACAATAAGTCCTCTTCAACTATACCTCGGTAACGAGTTGCCCCCTTCATCGTTTAACTCGGACACTTAACCCCCTTTATCTTTTATGGCGTGACACTTAACCCCCTACCGTTAGTGAGCCGTTAACGGAATTGCTGAAATTACCAATTTACCCTCTTTGGGCTATTTTTGTTTCGCGTATAACTTTTCGTAGGAAACTCTGTTTCAGCCCGTTCTTTTTTCAGAACTCTTGTTTTTTCCTCTATTTTATGGGTCTATAATAATTTTAGTATGGTTACTTTACGCTTTCTAAGGTTAGAGTTGCGTCCTAGATATTCATTGATCAGCAGATTGGATACTGCTAGCTATTGTCTGTTTAATGCAGCTAGCTGATCGTTCCTCTGCAAATGGTGTAGTGGTTGGAATATAGGTCAACGGGCCACCGGGCCTTCATCCAAGGGCTGCCAAAAAGCAAAAAAAAAAAAAAACAGAGCACTCTGTTTTTTGTCTCTTTCTCTCTCTCTCTCTCTCCTACTTCCAAATGCCCACTATTTGTAAGTTTTGAAAAGATATTAGAAGTGAAATTAAAATTGTAGTTGTAGTTGGTGTACTTCATTAGTAGAATGGTATTGGCAAGTACTTGAGATTAGTGTGCATGAGAGAGGGATAGCCTTTTTCCATGTACTGTTACAATCTCGTGTATCACCAAATTTCTCACGCCTCTCGTCATCATATACCGCTACCCTCCTAGAGGCTAGAACTCTCTCCCTCCTGCTCCTGTGCCCTGTCTCTCCCTCATGAGATTACCTACAATAGAATTTGTTTTAGATTTTAACTTTTTTCCAATTTGTCCAATGCCATAAATTATATTGAGGGCAAGATTTTGGAGTTGTCTTACCAGAATTACTGTACTTGCTAATTATATCATGTGGATTGATTCAAATTGGTCAACTAATTGGCTAAACACTTAATAAAAGAAATCGATCCATTGTGGTCAATTGGAATGATCTGTGAAATTGGTTAATTAATCACTTAGGTTATGTTTGGTAGCCATTCTATTTTCTGTTTTTATTTTCAGAATTTTCAAAAATCAACTTTAAAAGTTTGTTTGGTGTGCTACTTTCACTTTTAAATTCTGGTAATTACTTTCACTATTTTCATAATTTGAGAAAGTAACAAAATCCAACTCTCACTAATTTTAGAAACAAAAAATTCTGGAGGTCCTTTTTTTTATTTCCTTCCACCCCCCCCCCCCCCCCCTCTCTCCCTCTCCCTCTCCCTCTCTCTCTCTCTCTCTCTCTCTCTCTCTCTCTCTCTCCCAGGCCGTGGAAGCTACTCTCTCTTGAGGAATTTTTCAGTGTCGAGTGTACCACATGGTGTCCGCTTGGCACATCCAGGTTGTCCAAAAGTGTTTTGAACGGTTCGGTGTACCACGGCGTTGCGGAGAGTTGCGGTGTTGGGTTGGCATTGCGGAGAGTCGCGGTGTTGGTGGAGATGCAACAGTTGGATTGTAGCGTTTTTTTTTTTTGCTTTGTCTCTTTGTCTCTCTCTCTCCTACTTCCAAAAAAAAAAAAAACAGAGCACTTCTGGGTCTTTTAAGTTTATCCAATCTGCTGATCAATGAATATCTAGGACGCAACTCTAACCTTAGAAAGCGTAAAGTAACCATACTAAAATTATTATAGACCCATAAAATAGAGGAAAAAACAAGAGTTCTGAAAAAAGAACGGGCTGAAACAGAGTTTCCTACGAAAAGTTATAAGCGAAACAAAAATAACCCAAAGAGGGTAAATTGGTGATTTCAGCAATTCTGTTAACGGCTCACTAACGGCAGGGGGTTAAGTGTCACGCCATAAAAGGTGAAGGGGGTTAAGTGTCCGAGTTAAACAATGAAGGGGGCAACTCGTTACCGAGGTATAGTTGAAGGGGGCTTACTGTAATTTCTCCTAAAAAATATCGAAATAAGTTTCAGACTTCAGAGGAACGCATAATGCCACAAAATTCCGTCTTCAATTTTCTCTTCCTTTTGAACACCAAAACATTTCTTCTAGCACTAAGTTGTAACTAGAGAGGATGTTATCTGCAAAGTGGCAAAGATAATTCTAATTGGTTTTGATGCAAAAGAGAGGAAGAAAATAGAGAAAGGGAGGGCAGTGTAATTTTAGAATATAGGCATTTTCACTAGCATTTGTATTGCTGATCTCAGCAACTTCTGTCAAGCATTTTAACGGTGGATTAACTGAGGGGAGGTTTGTGCATATTGTCAGATAAAGTAATGGACCGGAGAGCTGTGTAATTTTAGAAATCTCAGGGGAGGTTCTTGTATTTGTCCAAAACCTCAGGGGAGGTTAGTGAAATTTACACTACAGAAATTGGTACACATATAGTACAAGAATCTGTTTTTGATTTCTTTTGAATTACGAACCTTGGAATTTTAAAACTCTGAAAATTCTAGGCAATATTTTGATGCTATAAACTGTAAGGATATATAAATTCCAGGCATTATTTTTCTTTACCTCTAGGAATTGAAACAGCTATAAACCCGGCCCCATGTAGTTTCAATGTTCATTTCACCCGCACTCAACCAACAACTATTCAACAAACACAAGATCGAATTAGCCAGAAGTGGCTAGTATTGACAAATTTACCATTTTTTAAAAGTACGTTATAAGAAAAAGCTCTCAAATTATATTATTTTGCCCTAGAAGTAATAAATTAATCATTTTTTTTTACCTACACAGTTCTACCAACTAGTAAAAATGAAGGGCTTTTAATGGAGAAAAACTTTATTTAAATAAGGAAGGGTTAATAGCTATACTTTAGAAAGTGTGAATCTTTAGATATAATTCACATTTGGCTTTTCTTCAGTTTTTCATGAAGGGTAATGGCCTAATGGGAGACAGAATTTGATCATAATCTCGTTTCATCGATCATTTCTTTTTTGTGATCGTATATTTCTCCGTGGTTAAGATTTGGTAGTACATATAAGAAGGTTAGAAGTTCAACTACTCTTTCGATGTGTTAATCCAATTATTCTAACAATATTAACGTTTGCTAATAAAACAAATTAGATCCTTCAAATAAGACCAACAATATTAAGTATCTGACGAATTAGTACCATATCACTTTATACTTGATGAATGCCATTTCTCAGCCAAGAAGCAGCAGCAAAAACACACTTCCAAAAGCAGCAAAGGCCAGCCAAACTGCAATCAGAGTCGCAAAATTTAGGCCATGGTGTTTTGGAGGAAAAATAACGAGTTTCAGTTACAAGTTCTAACTCTAAAATAGTAAGAAAAGTTAGGGAAGGTAGAAGGCCAAAAATAAATACTGACGGACCGGACCCGGAGTACACTACAAGAAGATTGTAGTGTACGATTTGAGCCGTCCATACATTCGGCAATCAATAATCAAGATTTCATCTCCGTCCAGGAACAAGTTATACACGGTATATATTAATTTGGAACAATTTTTTTCAATCTCTTTTTCAGAAGATTTTTGCAAACAAGTTGATAATCTACAAACTTGGTAACCAAGTAACGTAAGGTTACTATTAGAGGTGGCAATTCTAACCCATATTTCTTAACCCGTCCAAATCCGTCCACTTGTAACCCAACCCAACCCGTCCATATTGTATAATGGGTTGATATGGGTTCAACCCATGTCAACCCATATTTATATGAGTTTAGATGGGTTGAGAATGGGTTTAATATGGGTTAGAATTAAAAATGGTCAAACACCACTTTTTCTCCCTTGCCCCCGCACAGCCGCACTGTCCCGACTTTTCAAAGCATTACTAATTACAATCAAATCCAATTCACCCATCTCTCTCTCTCTCTCTCTCTCTCTCTCTCTCTCTAACTGTTTCGGCAACAAAAAGACAAAAATAATATAATTATAAGATCAATCCTTTGAGCTCCTCTCCCTCTTTTGGACTTTTTTTTTTGTCTTTATTCAACCTTTTCGCTTTTATCGTTTTGCGATAAGTATTTTACGATTTTTGATTTGCTCCAATTATAAAAGTAAAAAATTATGACTTTTACCCAAATATTTTTAAAAACATTCAAGATAAAACCTAAAAAACCAGTTGTTGGGATTATCTTGAATATTACAAAAATATTAGGGTAAAAGTAAAAAAAAATTACTTTTTCGATTCTCTCGTCGAGACGAACTAATAGGGATAAAAAGTTTATCGAAACAAATACAAAAAAATTGAATAGAAACACAAAAAAAAAAAATGTCACTTGAGTTTTTAATCCAAACTTAAGTAGTGACCTCGATAAACAATAAGGGCGGCACGAGCAAGCTCTGAAATTTCATCTTTGTCTAAAGACCCAGAAAATTTTAATCGCATAGCCCAGGAACTCGATTACCCTGTTCGGTTATCGAACTTAAGCAACGGCTAATTTAGATAAAAAGGAAAAGGGCTCTTCGGTCTTTACGGCATTACCACCAGTTTGTCGCTGGAAATCATAAAATTTTTCTTTTTTGAATCCTCGACAAATCAGAGAAGGGGGCAGAAGAGAGGGAAAAAAGAAAGGAAAAAAAAAAAAAAAGAAGAAGAAGAAGAAGAGGAAAACGGGTCGGGTTGGGTGGGTTTGGGTTTGGCTTGACCCATATTCGACCCGGCTCGTTTCAACCCGTTTACTTTTTGACCCATATTTGACCCACGACCCATTCCAACCCGCCCAAACCCGCCCGTTTGCCACCTCTAGTTACCATATATGCCGGTAAAGGGTTTTTTTTTTTTTGTGTACATGAGTTTAGTTGAATTGGGGGATGTCGTTATGCAGTGGTGTGTGCAGCACCGTACTATGCACTTTTGAGCCGTCAAATCGTGCATCCGATGGCTCGGATCTCATCTCGACAATGAATAGCTCTCGATTGTTGGTTGCCGAGATAAGACCCGAACCATCAGATGCACGATCCGACGGCTCAAAAGTGCGCAGCCCAGTGCAGTGAATTTTATTGCACAACACCAACCTACACCAACCCGAAGTCCAGTAAAGTTCTACCATACGGCATATCCTTATAAATAGGTACCTAATGCTCATCTCCGTATCATAAGATCATATCAAGAAAAACAAAACCGTAACAGCCATTTCTTAGTTAGGTACTTCCGTGAGAAGAGAGAATGGATTTTTACGGCCACTTGTTCAGATAAGCAAGCGAGAAACGATGAGGACGGCGCATAAGTGGAAGATTTATTTTGGTTTTCACCATTTCTCGCCGAAAATGATGCAATTTTATGAGAGAACGCAACCCTTTGTTTCCTCGCGAAATCGCATGATCCAAAGGTGCTGTAATCACCACGTCCATTCGCCAATCGCAAAAGAAGTATCCCTCCCATTTTCCCTCTTGGGCCCACCAGAGATCTACCGCCAACCCACCACTACGACAACCACCACAACCGGCACCAACCCATTCACCCTTCTGGGCCCACCGGAGATCTACCGCCAACCCACCACAACTGGCCACCCATTCATCCACGAAATGGTAACCAACCCCAACAACTCCGCCACTATCTCACCAACCAACATGGGCTACACCGAAAACCGGTCACCCATCTTCCTCTCCACCACTAACCCTTGCCTCGACTTCTTCTTCCACGTGGTGCCTAGCACTCGTCCCAAAAGGCTAACCCTACGTTTGAAGTCGGCCTGGGAACACGACCCTCTGACGGTCTGACCACTCTCAAACTGGTGTGTAACCTAAGAGGTGTGCGAGGAACAGGGAAATCCGACAAGGAAGGGTGTTACACAGCCGCGTTATGGCTACACGAACACCACCCGAAGACTCTAGCTTGTAATGTGGGGTCGTTTGCTGCATTTGGGTACTTCAAGGATTTGCCAGAGATTTTATACCGGATTCTAGAAGGTCCCGGAGTCAGGCGAGAAGCGAAGAAAGTGAGGAACTCAGAAAGAATAAAGGCGAGGAAATCGAAAAGGATGAAGAGAGCGGCTAAGTTGTACATACTACCTCCGTCGTAATTTGTTTTTGTACTTTCACTATTTTCATGCTTCTCGGAAAATTGGCCAAACATTTTAATTTACAAATACATTTATATGTAAAATATGAATCTTCTCTAATGATGTTAACAAGCTTTAGTAGTCAGAATTTTCGAAACAACAAAAAACATAAGCATTTGCATATAAGCGAATTTTTCCAACTGATACGGATATTGAAATTAGATAAACAAATTTGGGCAGAGTGAGTATAATTTTGATCTAAAAAAAAAAAAACTTTTAAACTGCTCCAACTTGGTTCAAACTCACCGAAAACTTAAGCATTTTCTCCTTTTCGAGTATTAAAAGTATAACAAATGAGATATCATGCATTATTGAGTAATATAATAAGTCTTTGGGACCAATTATAAAGTAAATTGACCGTACTAACCATAATTCCTGGCTCCTCCTTTGTAGGGAATTGCAACAGAAGAGCGACAAAATGTTGACGACGTCTAATTTGGAGACGACAAAGGAGGCTAGGATTTTGGCGGCAATGAAGAGGGGAGAGATTGAGGAGGCAAAGGCTCGCGAATCGAGGGAGGAGAAGAGGATCGCCGCGGCAAAAAAGGCCGTCGAACGCTACAATCGTGATGCTGATTACAAGTTACTCTACGATCGAATCTCCGATGTATTCGCTGATCTTCTCAAATCGGATATTCAGCACTTCAACTCCAACCAGTTAAACAAAATCAGCCTCGCTGCCAAATGGTGCCCTTCTCTCGACTCCTCATTTGATAAATCGACTCTGATTTGTGAAAGCGTCGCGAAAAGAGTTTTCCCTCGCGAATTATATGAAGAGTATAACAGCGTTTCAGAAGCGCACTATGCTTTTCGAGTTCGTGACCGATTACGTAAGGAAATCCTCGGACCGTTGCGAAAAGCCCTAGAGTTACCCGAGGTTTATATAGGGGCTAATCAGTGGGGTTCTATTCCGTACAACAGGGTGGCCAGCGTGGCAATGAAGGTTTATAAAGAGAAGTTTTTAAAGCACGATACGGAACGGTTTATGGAGTATTTGGCAAACGTGAAGCCTGGAAAGGCAACGATTGCGGCCGGGGCATTGTTGCCGCATGACATCATAGCATCGTTGAATGACGGGGATGGGGGAGAGGTGGCAGAGCTTCAGTGGAAGAGGATGGTGGATGATTTGTCAAAGAAGGGGAAAATGAAGAACTGTTTGGCAATTTGCGATGTTTCGGGTAGTATGGATGGGGTTCCAATGGAGGTTTCGGTTGCCCTAGGGGTTTTGGTTTCTGAACTGAGTGAAGAGCCGTGGAAAGGGAAGCTTATTACTTTCAGTCATAACCCGACGCTTCAGATGGTTTTAGGCGATGATTTGAGGTCGAAGATGAATTTTGTGAAGAGAATGGAGTGGGGGATGAACACGGATTTCCAGAAGGTGTTTGACTTGATACTGGAAGTGGCTGTCAATGGGAAATTAACCGAAGAACAGATGATCAAGAGGGTGTTTATGTTTAGTGACATGGAGTTTGACGAGGCATCGACGACACCTTGGGAGACGGATTACCAGGCGATTGTAAGGAAGTTTGGGGAGAAGGGGTACGGGTCGTCTGTGCCGGAGATTGTGTTTTTGAATCTGAGGGACTCGAAGGCGACTCCGGTGCTTGGGAACCAGAAAGGGGTGGCGCTTGTGAGCGGGTTTTCGAAGAATTTGTTGACCGTGTTTTTGGAGGAGAGTGGAGTATTGAATCCCGAGGCTGTAATGGAAGCGGCCATTTCTGGTGAGGAGTATAAGAAACTGGTTGTGCTCGATTGATCATGTTCTTATCAGATGAATAATGCATTAGGATCATGATCTGGCTTTGTTTCCATTTCATTTTTTTGCGTAAATGATTTAGTTCTTAATGGATGAGAGTGGAGCAATGGAACGTATAACTCACCTTGTACCATATCTCCTTAAACGAATCCGGTCGACAAACGGGCCAAACTTGTCCATGATCATGCTTAAAGCATTTGGGGCTCACAGTTGGCTAAACCGTGGGGGAAAAAACCTTTATCAGTAGTTGAAAGTTCGTAATGACTTGAACTGTGTGATCTTACCCATGATTATTGATGATGATTGATATGCTTGTTTTTCGAGTGTAATTTTGTTCGTCCTCCTATTTTCAATGGTTCTGCAATTTCCCGACGTTTCTGTTCTCTCTATATTTGATTAATTTGGTTTTTACTATGTACTCTTGTTAATAGATGATTAGCAAATCTCCCATTCTAGATGATCGAGGATAAGAAAACAACAGGGGACAAGTACCTGAATGGACAGACGCAAATATTGTGAAGTGTGAAGTATTGTGAGAAAATGATATGTTTCGTGAAGTGAAAAATAAGTACTTGAGAAATAAGAACCGTAGCGGAACGGACCTGAATGGCTTTAAGATGGAGATAATCTGTTTTACAAATACAATCGGAATACGTAACTAATCAAACTGTTCAATCAACTCACTCACTTCTACAGGAAAACTATAACAAAAATGAGACACACAGCATATTTGGCTGTACAAAAAAAACAGAGAAATAGAAACATCGATACCGACGATAGAATGTGAGTAAATTTCATCAAAATCCAAACCTCTCAGCGGCCACAAAGAGCAGCCCAACTGCAAAATCAACAACAGTACTTAAAAACAAATTTTAGGGACTGTTCGTTTCATTCAACTAGCAAATGCAATCCTTTGACCATGGAATTCAAGAACCATAGCAAATTGTGCAAATGGCGTGTCCTGGCAAAGAAGCGCGATACGCATACGGATATAGGACGCAGATCCGACATGACTCAAACACGGTACTTAACACGTTCTTTTTCTAAAAACTAGGACATGGACGCGTTAGGAACATGTTGAGTACCACATATATTAATACTACAGATGTATCTTAGGAATTAATAGGAAATTCGTAAAGTATCATTCTTATCAAATTAATAAAATAAAGAAAGCAGCAGTAATATAAAAATTGTGAATATACGAATCAACAGTCATTATACAAGTATTCATGATTCTCGAAACTTCTTTATAACCTCTTAATATGTCTTCAACGTGTCCCCAAAGTGTCCAACCACTCAAAATGTAGTAGCAAAAATCAAAGATGTATTCAGGTGTGCCTGACACATGTCCTAAAAGTATCGTGCCATACACGGGAGGCCGGAAGATGTGTTCGTACATTTTATATCACAAAACCCACTTGAAATGAACGAACCCACTTGAGATTTTGTGCAGTAACCAAAACTACTTCAATAATCCATCAACCAAATGCAAATGAGAAGGGGTACTCCTCAATTGAATTCAAACTTCAAAGTCTATGAACAAACAAATATTTCCCAAAAACTGGGTGGTTGATTCTTGCTACCTATCGTTTGTGTTAGAAACTAAGAGGGATTTACACATACCTCTTTAGCGAAAATTATACAAATCCAAAAAGATCGGTTGCTTGATTATAAGCCTCCCATGCACTTGCGAAACCAAACTTGTCAAAAGGAGAGACTACTAGAGCCTCTTGATATACCCACACTCTAAGTTCTTAGGCCTTGCGATGGCAAGCCGTAGGAAAGAGGGACCAAGAGAGAAGGGAGTTTTCTCTTTGCTATTACAAAACCAACCACCACATCCCCCCCACACCCCACCACCACCACCACCACAAGTATTCTTTTCTTGCTGCCCCTTTAGTGTATGAACAAACACTTAGGTTGGGGGGAGTGATTTCTGTGTCAACCACCCACCACATGGGTGATTATTCATAATTCGATACTCCTATTACCGTTACCCCTATTTAAAATCTTGGCTAAATTCCAATTTGCACCAAAAAATATTTAGAGGTGATGATGAAACCAGAACACTATTTTAGCAATTTTATCAAACTACTGTAGCTAATTTGAGAGAGAAAGAGAGAGCACAAACCAGCCTCTCAGGAAAGCAGAACAACCAGTTTCCTCCTGCGGCGGCAGCTGATGGTGGTGCACTTGTTCAGGTGGTGGAAGGTTGTCCTCAATAGTTACAACTGGGGGCTCTTCAGCCGGAGCTGGAGGCGGAGGCGGAGGGGGTGGCTCCTCCTGGTGGTGGTGGTGGTGGTGCACGTTTTCAGGGTGCGGAGGAGGGTGGCCATCACTACCCATGATCGTTGGGCCGTGAGACGGCGGAGGCGGAGGCGGAGGCGGCGACGGCGGTTCATGTCCTGAAATGAAAAACAGAAATAAATCAGTTCTGTCTCTACATGTACATATAATAAGAAACAAAAACAAAAAAAAAGGGTTGCCACTTTGATCATCTGATACTAGATTTCTTTTAATCAACAACACTGCTTGGCAAACAGATCGATTATTCGGGGCAGTACTAGTTTTGGAAATTGAATTGAGAGATGAAATTTGCCTGGTGGATGCGGAGGAGTTGGGCCTTCATGGCCGGTGTGAAAGGCCTCGGACATATTGCTCTCGACCCTCTGTTACTTTCCCTCTGTTGAAGTCAGTCTCCGCTCAATATGAACCGGCGACAAATTTTTGAGTGCAAATAGGATATAGTTCATGTGGTATCCGAACACGCATTCGAATCGTCCAAACGTGTTTCGGATGGCCAAGATTTAGAGGCCGAGAGGAAAGAGTGACTGTTAATAACAAAGGATTTAACTAACCTATAACTTGTCTCTGGGTCCATAAAAGTCGATTGGTCTTTTTGGTTTTTTCTCCCCTTTTAGGAAGACTGCCAAAACAACCAAAACAAAATTTATGATAGGGTTAAGCAGAGTTAAAGAGGAAATGGGACTCCTCACCTAAATCAAATCATTTCTGCTTAGGAAATGACATTTCTGGTGTTAGTTGGGGAAGAAATAGGAGTTATATTATTCCGAAGCAATCAATGCTATGTTGATCAAATTTCGAGTACCATGTGACCGTTCAAAATACATTGGTAGTAGTGCTCCACGAATGAGGCACCTTTTAAGAAAAATATTTGTGACACATTATATGGCACTCAAATGGAATCATGATCCTTTTATGTGATGATCTCTCATGTGGTACTCACATGACAGAAAACAAGAATCATTACGGTTCTATTTCATGATCCAAAACGTTCATGTAGGGAGATACAACTTTAGGTTCTTCCGCGTCCTCAAAAGAATCATAAAGATATGGATCCTAAAAGGACTAATGTTATGGTACCGATTTCTTTTTCTTGTAGGCCCTTTAAGCTAAGGTCACTGTGATCGAATAACCCATTCCGATGAGAAAGACTACTAAACAACGAACTTTGCTGAGCCTAGTTAAGTCTCAATGTGTTCAACGTACATGCCAAAAATCAAGTATGTGGAGATCAGTAAAAGCTTGGTCTAATCACATTTGGCTAAAGAGATATAAACGGTCAGAGTCTGACTGTTTATTCATCTTGTGACAAGTATGATTCGTTCAAACCGATACCGATGTACACTGAACTTGATTTTTTGTATGGACGTTAAACGCATCGAAACTTACAAAATGAGCTATTAGAAATAGTCGAATAGGTTCGTGATCGGTCCACATAAGGGGTTGATCACATGAGAGTATTTCGATTCCTGAAAAGGAGTTCGCAAAAGGCAGTCACCAAAATTAAAATATTAGGAGTGTTGTTTTCGAAAACAGATGAAAGCAACCTGCCGCAAGTGTCCTCAGCTTAGTGGACAGGTAGGCCTGGGTGAAACACGCTCCTCTTCTTAGAAAAGTTTGCCACAAATAGTTCAATTCAGGAGCCTCTGTTTTTCAATTATTGTGGCCCTTTTTTATCCCTGGCCTACTTTACAAGTGTAGGTCAAGCTTAGAATTCTTTAGAATTGCGTCCTAGGGACGCATTTTTGTAACTCTCAACACGTCTCCAAGGCATCAGCATGATAGCCGATTGAATTTGAGCGCATATAAATGGTCGATTCTTGCAAAATGGTTGATTCGGCCGTTCATCTGGACACGGACGGCTCGAATTGAAGTTAAGTGCATACAAATTTGAGCCATCGATTGTTCCACAAAAATCCGAACCGTCGATTATCGAAATGAATGTCGAGGTCAACAGCTCTGCACCCGCTTTGCAAGGGTGCTTTCAGCCCCGCCACAAAGAATACACAAGTTAAAACTTCCTAAATGGTCCCCATTGAAGATCTGTAATCAAATCTTGTCACCCACTACACTTTGCTAAAAATTATGGAAAGCCAACAACTGTGGATTCTTTGTCGAGCACCAATGAGGTGTTGGTTTAGTGGTGTAAATTCAGACTTGGTTGGACAAAATCAAGGTTCGAGTCTCCATAGCCTCTTATAGGGGCTAAACATACTCCTAATACTACTTACGCATTGGGGGATTTTAGCTTCAGTCCTGACGTAGGTGTCAGCCCCTACAAATAGTGATGTGGTGTGACGGAGTAATACTCCAGTGGAGGTGACGGGGTACCTTACCCCAAGGGATTGGCTTAGTGGTTTTGGCCTTGGAATGTTTAGGTCCTACACATCCAAGTAAATATGACGTTTGGGTCATACATACTCCCTCCGTCCCAAATTGATTGTCCGGTCCGCAAAACGGAGTGTTAAAAATAATGCAATTTTTTCAAGAAAAAATTCAAACTTTTTTCACAAATTAAAAATACTCATTGATATCTAGTAAGTTGTTAAAAAACTTTTGATTTTTTCTTGCAAAAATTGTATTATTTTTAACACTCCGTTTTGCGGACCGGACAATCAATTTGGGACGGAGGGAGTATAAAGGAATAGCAACGAGGCGGATTTTGGCATATCCTGAACCAAAAATTATCACACGACCCCGACCCCGCTCAAGTTTTTCTAATTTCACCCCAAACCCGCCTTGTTACCCGAAATTTTGATAAAATCTGCCTCGATCGGGGCGGGGCAAATTGCCATCCTAGTCCTACACTACATGTATTGGTATGGACTATGGAATGTTTGGATCCCCTTTGATATTAGGATTCTACACCACCTGAAGTTTGAAAGGCTTTGAGGCTGATTCGAGACCTTTAAGCGCATGGGCCAAGGCGACTACTGGGCTGCTTGCAAGGAGACTGATGGGCCTTGCTACTTGGGTATGGAACGTAATAATCAATATAGGGAGTAAAAAGCTCAAACCTCAGTGGCCAGGGCCTCTTTGATGCACTGTTATGAGCATCGAATTGAATTATACTACATCAAAATAGACTATAACTGAACAAATCAAATATGCGTCGCACATATACTTCCGCAAATTTGAGATATACAATGCCATTGAGGCATCGTTTTTCTTGATTTCCATATCGATAAGTTCGACGGGTTTACAGGTCCCTCCCCTGTTAGTCCTACCAACAGACAGGCTCTCAAACGTTTCACGAATTGCACACAACTGATCACGACTAGAGAAGCAATCAATGCATGCTTGCTAAGCAGTGCTGGCTTAATTAATTAACCCACATTCATAGAGTTGATTCCCATTTATCCGAAGATATAAACCATCTTTTACAGGGTCGATACATGCTAAACTCACGCGGATGGTACCGGTATGAGGAACAAAGATGGAAACGGGTAAGTCACATGTCTAAATTATGGAATACAAGGGGTAGGCTTGTATAGATAACAAAATCAAAGCGTATCCCTCCAAGGGATAAGCATCTTGTAAAACTAAGTATCATTTTCCAAGTCATTCCTGCAAAATACATTTCTAAGAACACATGATTGGATTTTTACATTTTCTCTCCACTAAAATTCCATTCTCTATATATAATTACATGAATAATTAGAGATTGTTTTATGATCACTTTTTTTACCATTTTTTAATGGAAGAGTACCATGTTTCGCAATGATCATACCAAAGCATAATACGCTAAGGTATTCGCTGGTAACATAGAATTATAAACGATAGATTGAAACAATTTAGTTAGTTTTTGATTGAGTAACAGTCGGCTTGCTAACGGAACCGAATATTGTTTCAGTTGGAAAAGTTAAAATGTAAAAAGGACATTTAAATCCAAAAAAAAAAAAACCCTACTACAAACCAATAGAAGGAGCAGAAGGGACTAGGCCTGCAGGTAGTAATGTGAAATGAGATGACCCTATCATGGAGTCTGGCTATGCTGTTTGCTAATGCACCTAAAGGCGTAGTCCCTATCATGGAGCTTGGCTATGCTGTTTGTTGATGCACTTGAAGGCATAGTGCGCCTCGGTGGGCTTTGGCACATCTAAAAAATTAAATTGATTGGATATGATTTTTTTTTTCACGGACCGTGAAATGAGATGACCCTATCATGGAGCCCAGCTATGCTGTTTGCTGATGCACTTGAAGGCATAGTCCCTATCATGGAGCCTGACTATGCTATTTGTTGATGCACTTGGAGGCGTAGTGCGCCTCGGTGGGCTCTGGCACATTTGAAAAATTAAATTGATTGGATATGATTTTTTTTCACAGACCGTGAAATGAGATGATCTTATCATGGAGTCTGGCTATGCTATTTGCTGATGCATTTGAAGGCATAGTGCGCCTCAGTGGGCCCTGTCACATCTGAAAAATTAAATTGAGTGGATATGATATTTTTTTTTCACGGACCGTTAAATGAGATGACCCTATCATGGAGCCTGGTTATGTTGTTTGCTAATGCACTTGAAGGCGTAGTACGCCTTGGTGGGCTCTGGCACCTTTGAAAAATTAAATTGATTGGATATGATTTTTTTTATTTTCATGGATCGGGAAATGAGATGACCCTATCATGGAGCCTGGCTATGGTGTTTGCTGATGCACTTGAAGGCGTAGTGCGCCTCGATGGGCTCTAGCACATCTGAAAAATTAAATTGATTGGATATGATTCTTTTTTTTTTCACGGACCGGACATGATTAGTAGACAACATTCGTTATACAACACGAAACCGTGAGTACAATACTAAAGATCATTTAGTTTGCAATAACTGATTAACTTTATTCTAAGTTCAAATGCGTTTAGCGAACTTGTCATATTGAATAGTTCAAATCACGGTAATAGAATCTCGATGAAACCTACCGAAGCGCATTACCCCCCGGCGAGCATTAGCCTACAAGAACATTATCTTACTTAAGGGACCCCTTCCCTCGTGGGGTAGCAAATGGTTGCAGCATTCATATGTCCCTTTTCGTCCTACAAGATTCGATTCCTACCCAAAGAGAGAGATCAGAGAGAGGGAGTTAGTAATGTTGACAGTACAAGTGGAAAGAACAAAGGAACCTTTCTTTTTTACTTGCTTGGCAGAAAGGGAATCTATTCAGGAAAAAGGCCTCGAGAGAGAGCAGAGAGAACAGGAGAGAGAGAGAGAAGATAGAGAGAGAGTGAGACGACAGATAAGAGAGAGAGAGAGAGAGAGAGAGAGAGAGAGAGAGAAAAGATAGTGCTAGGCTGCTTGCTAGCTCATATATAGTGTATCTACTATCTGTACATGTATTTTTTGTTCCATAATCTGAGTGTCCAGACTAACTTACACGTACTTTAACTAATCTCTTTTTTGATCCAGTCAAAACCATGCTCATGCTGGGACAGGAACTTAAGAAATTATTTTTTAACAACCTGACCCCAAGAATCCAATCTTGATCAATTGTGAGACTAGAGAACAAACTTTCGTGGCATAGTATGTATCTTATCAGCTTGGACAATAACTTATTCACGGAGCTATCTATTACCGGTAATAGATTGTTATTAATCTAAATCGTTCAAAAAACTTATTCATAGAATGAATAACTTATTCACGACTCCTTCGTGAAAAGGTTATTGCCATCAGCTTATAGTCAAAGATAAAGGGTTACTTGGGAAGTTAAAAAAGACATCTCCATCTCTACTCAACTTTCATGGTTTTTTTTTTTTTCTTTTTCCCCTTTGGTCAATTGGAGAGGGTAGTGTGGGGCTACACCAACACACAGAGAATCTCTCTTTGTCTTGTTTCTCAACTCCCCATTCAATTGTCCCTATCTTTCCTTTTGCATCTTAAATTCCCTCCTATTTTCTCATTTCATTTTTCACTACAAAACCCTACAGTAAAAAAAATAAGAAACAACTTCTTTTTTTTTTTTTTTTTTTCTGGGTATGTATCTATGCAGTTTTGTCATTTCAAGTGAATAGAATGCTTCAATTAACCACCACATTTTGAATAATTTTCAATAGATTTCTGATTTTTTACTATTATTTTTGGATAAATCTCTTAATTAAAAGATGGTCTAGAATCAGGAAAAGAGTTACAAGAATCCTAGGAGATTTGGCCGAATGACCATGACATATCGATTCAGGATTTGCACTCTCTAAAGAATTTGCAAGGAAGTCAAATCCTACGAAGGCTAAAATTTCAAGCTTTAGAGCCACAGGAGATTTCTTTTGTAATCGACAAAAAATTATTATAGAAGCGTTGCGTTAAAGAAAAAGATAAGGGTTCTCAAATTGTAGACCCGACAAGGCACGTACACCGAGAGAACCAAAACCAGGAAAAAGATTCTGCGAGAAGGTGATGGAGATTTGTCTGCCATTAAATTTTAGGACTCTGAGATTAGTTAAGAAACGTAAGTTGGCCCAAAACCACATCACATACAAATTCAAAAAAAGAAGAAAAGAGAACAGTGTCAAAAGAGGAATGGGGGATGTTGCCAAGTAGCACCCTGCAATGGACGATTCAGATTTGTATGCGATTTGTATGCGTTGAGATTTGATCCGAGCCGTCCGTGTCGAGATGAACGGCCGGATCGGTCACTCTGCACCTGCTCAGCAGCATCCCCGAGTTTGTCAAAAGAGGACGCATACCAGATTGAATAGTACTGCAGTTATACAGCACAAATTTTGGATGGGGCCTCCTCAAATACATGGTCCCTGTCATGGTCCCTCTCGATCATAAGATTCAGAATACACTGTAAATTTGGTATTTTTGTGCATTTAATTGCATAGAACATTGCCTTTTGTCCAAAGACCCAATCCATGAAGACTTTTCACTTCTTCACAATTCACATGTCTAATTTAGAAATTCTTTGGTTGAACACTGTTGAGGGGAAAGCTTTTTGGCCCTATGTTTTTTTCAAGTGGACCGGGGGACGTGCTGTGCAGGTGGCACATATAACACCATACTGTGTACCATCTTAGCCGTTCGTTCGGCAATCTGATGGTTCAGTTTTCATCTCTACAACAAACGACTCGAATGCTACACGATGCCAAGAGATGATAGGCTGAACTTTCAAAAGAGGCTAGCTGGCATTGAAAATTCATTAGTCAACCCTGTTATGATGATAATGTTCTTTCATAAGTAGTTTTTTTGCTAGTGGGAATCACACCTTTTGACTTCAAAAAGTGGGTGGCGAGAAAAGGGGAAATAATGTTAAATAGTAAAATTGGAGTACTACTCAGGATGTTGGGCTATTCGTGATTAGTTTTTGGTGATTAATTGACCCTCCTATAAAATACTATCAACGAGGTTATAGTGTGACCAATAATGGAAACTCTAATCTGAAACCACATTTCCACGGCCACTGGAAACACTCCGGGGTTGTTTGGTGAAAGTTTTGAGGAAGATTTTTGAAATAATAAGTACAGAGAGATAGAATAATAAGTGAAATTTTTTTTTATCGAAAACCGCATTCGAAGAGGAGGCGAAAATCGAACAAAACCAATGTTCTTAACCGATCGAATTGTAAAACGAAGAAACAATTAAAACTTATGAATGCCAATAAATCCAATAGGCTCCATTGGATGAAATAGCAAGGTTTTTTTTTTTTTTTTTTGGTGCATGTGATCATCCTAATTGGTGAATATGTTTGGTACCTTCTAGAAGGTGACGGTTTGGGCAATAAGATTAGTTTATCGGTGTGCTTTTAAGAATAAGAAATTTCATTTTTTTTCAAATACATATTATACCGAAGATTAATATATCTTTTGTATGCCTAATGTTCATAATGTAATGCCTTTGGGTCTTTGAAATAAAACTACATACCTCTCGTTCGGAAAAAAATCCAATTGTTCCATAAAAGTGAGATTTTCGATGAGAACCATATCACATTCAATCTCATCAGATCTAATTAAGGTTGGGTGAAATCTTGGAAACAACTTATGTGAGCGAAAGTTTATGCAAAATAGATGCAAAAGAAGGCTACAGTGTATTGAGCGGTGGTGCGACATAGGTTCCGAGTAGTGGGATCGGTTCTAGATTTTGAAAAAAAAAAATTCAAGAATAAACATTGCCGGATCTCAAGAGAAGAATAAAATGGGATTTTCAGAACAATAAATTAAAAAAGAATGGAGGACAGGATTTTCTTGGCATTAAGACGTACTAATCTTAATTAAAGAACACTAATCAACAAATTAAAGAAATGATGAGATCGATTGGAAGTGGAACATGTCGCAATCATGACCAACTCCAACTAGGAGAAATATAAATTCCATCTTCCCTCATTGACCTTGCTTGTTTAAGTCGATGGTGGTGATTTTTAAAATATGATAAAAACAATACATTATATAACTCCGAGTACAAGCGAGCCGAGCCCAATTCATTTAAAAAATGAGTCTCTTTAAACGGGACGAACCTATACAAACGAGTAGAGCCAAGTTTTAGCTCGTTGAGATCGGCTCATTTACCACACAAGTCTAAACTAGAGCTTGAGCTTGGCTCAAATATTAAACGAGCCGAGCTAGACTTGAGCCGAGCCGGCGCCCTTCAAACTACTCGCGAGTAGCTCAGTTCGTTTGTGGCCCTATATATGCTTTTCTAAACAACATCTGCCTGTCGTGCGATCATTTTATGAATCAAAATTGAAGGATCGTGTAATAGAAAGAGTTCTCCTTCAAATCTACACTTTCTTTCTCTCTCTTTGATTAGGATCTCACCCCATCTCATTAAAGATCTGTCTTTCTAAATCCCATGAAATTCACAAAGCATAAATTAATACTAAAACAACCATTCAATAAGAAACTATAGCCATGGGTGACTTTTGTTAAAGAAAAAATGCTTTCAGATGCCATATTCGGATACAAATGCGTTCAAAACTATTTAATGCATCGAAGGACACGTCTGTGTCTGAACTTGTGTTAGCAGCCGTTAGCACTGCTCTTACATTAATGTAGGCCGGATTTCATACGATGGAACTTTAGGAAAGGGCCATATTCCTTGGTATATAAATAAAATTGAAGGAGAAAGAAGATTAATATGTAATATTGATTTCATTTGTCTCATTTTCATCAATCTACACTGATAATCATCACTCAGAGCACATAGATGAAATGATCTCTAGAATAAAGATAAACAAACCAAAATGAAAAATGAAGAAAAAAAAATTCAGATGAGATATGTGACTTAAGAATTCAATCACTCTCGGTCGAAGTGGAGGAGTTGGCCACAGCATTTGGGGCAAACTCCGACCTGTTTTGGAACCATGAAGTACATTAGACAGCCTTTGCAACCAGCCACCACAAGTACTTGGTTTATCTGCTGCTGTTGTTGTTCTTCGCCCTTGTATTGTTGTTGATGATGATATTGTTGTTGAGTTACCGATGAAGACGGAGAAGATTCAGATGAGGAACCTTCACTATCATAGGAGCTATCGTCTTCCGAGTAAAAATCGCCGCTGAATGCCGACGCCACCATTCTTGGATCCTCCTTGGCTTTCATCCCTGTTCTCCAATTTATGTAGTATATCTCCCCAGTCTATAACAAGAAAGAAAAAAAAAAAAGAGAAATTCAAGATTCTAATTCTTTTGGGGTCCTTATTAGAAAGCCGATAAGTTAAAGAAAAGCTTGATAGAGTGCATGAATTTAATTTATGAAAAACAAATGGACAGTTTAGATTCACAACGCTGTGAATCTGAGCTGTCCATTTATCTTTTATTGACACTTTCATGGATCAAAACACTTTCGTTAGAGAAATGAGAAAAAGACAGATTTTAATGCGCTTTTTACACTTTTGAATATATATTTTCACACATTTTAACACATATGTTTAGCATTTTAACACACAGAAGATTCTTTTTCATGAGGGATGAGGAATAAGACAAAACATACTAGCTGTTCAGGAATATTTTCATTTTTTTTGGGGGAAGGAAAAACAAAACAGGAACTACTCAACAACGTAGCCTAGAGAAAAGCACCATTGCTAGACAAGATGCCCCATCATCGAAAACCAGAAAATGGTCCAACCCAGATCAAGTTTCCCAGAAAATTGATCAGAAAAAAACTCATTTGGTTGGTGGAACCTGAAATTCAATTTTGAAAAGAAAAAAAAAACCTCATTTTTACAACCAAAAAGACAAAAAGAAAAACTACCACCAAAATTGTGTTCTAAGATTCTCGAAAATTATTTTTGATAGAACAACACAACATGAAAAATTCTTTTTTTTTTGTTTGGTTCACCCAGCATCAAAGTTCACCAGAATCTTTTTCAGAAAGACCCTTTTTTGTTTATCTTGAAATATATATTTGATGAAAAAGATCATTTCAAGAAAAAACAATACCGAACTGATGCTTGAAGATTCAACAACATTATATGTTTGAAGATTTTCAGAAAATGTTTTCTGCCCGAAACAAACGGAGCGTAAATGGAAAACCTTCTAAAACAGAAAAGGAACATAGAATTTGATTTCTCCGAGCGAGAAACCAAGGAAAGTGTCTTGTTTTTTTCTCTTTGCTTATTCAGGGAGAAAGGAAATAGATGGTCTCTTGTGGAGAAAAAAAGGTGCATAGCCATTTTTAGGGTTTTGTTTTGGGTCAAAAAGCAGATAAGAAAACAAGGGAAATGATCAGGAAACCAATAAATAAGGAGAGAGAGTCATTTAATAGGAAAGCCAATAGTTATAGGAGAGAGACAAAAAAGCAAGATCTATCATAGTATTCCCATTTAATGCCAATCTGAAAAAAACAGGGAAAAAAATTTACATATCAAGGGATTTTCATTTTCTTTTGTTGCAGATCGAATCTCTTTTTGTTCTCGGCAAAAGAAATTTATTAATCATTGAAATTAGTGTATAACGGTAAGGATAAAGGCGTGACGGACAATGGGAGTTTATTAATCGTTGAAACAAGTTTACAGAATTAAAAGGACTAAGAGCACGACGGATTATAGATCGAACCTTTAGATCGAGGCATTGTTCCCAGTGGTAAGGGAGAGAGGTTTGGGAATTAAGCTCCAAGGTGGAATCTGAGGAGTGATATTCTTGATTTTCCGTGGAATCTGAGGAGGAAGAGAACCCAACTCCGCCGCCTCTGCCGCCGCCGCTATTTGTTGGGCTGTTTTGGTTGAGTGAGCAGTTTTGCATAGATCTCTCTAAGGATGCTGTGATTTTTGCCATGTTTGGAGCTGTCATATTTGCTAACCACAAACCTAAACCTAATATGAGGAGTTGTGGAGAGAGAGAGAGAGAGGGGGGGAGGGAGAGGGAAGATTAAAAGGGGTGTGGTGGGTTTATATGAAATCAGATTAGACGGAAAGGATGTTTGTGTGTGTGAAGATGAGGAAATATTAAAAAACAAGACTTACAAATGACAGTTACATTCCAGTCCCTCCCACTGAGTACGCTTAGAATGTTTGGAGAGGATAAAAACTTATTTACGGAGGGTTCTGTAAAATATGTTTTACGGAGGTGAATCCGAACCGTCTAAAAATATTTTGGATAGGCCGGATTTTAAACAAATTTTTTCGGGCAAAAAAGTTTCTTTAAAATTTGAACTGTTCAAAACAGTCTTGGACAGTCCAAATTCACTCCTTCTATTTACAGTAGCTCCGTAAATAAGTCTCTCTCCTTCCATAGAGGTCCCTGGTGGACCTGAGATGTGGCACTTGCAATTAGTATATTGTCACATTTTTACCCTTAGCTTTAATTTAACCTTATTTGTGGTAAAATTGTTAATGACTCACAACTAATATTTTGGTTATAATGTTGGGTCAAAAGCTGGTTCAGTAGCAATTAAGAAAAATTAAGATATTTATTGTGGAGATTAGGTACGTACGTATGAAATACAACATTCTTTGTTGAGAAGTTACTCCGCTTTTGAATATGCGAATATATCAATTTAGCTTCTTCACTAATTCAGACCGGACTACAAAACCAAACTCTGAATTTCCAAAATCCTTGCATCCCGATATTTCGTCATTCGACTGCCGGTCCGCTCAAAGAAAATGGCAACGAAATGGTTGTTATAGCTATATATAGTGTCTCACACCTGCAGCAGTCCGAACTTATGCTCTGCATGGTCATCAAACAAACAGGGCCTTCTTAAGTTTGAGTGAGGGGAAAGGTTTTTAACACTAATTTTATTTCGAAATTAATGTACCTAATTTTAAAAAAAAAACAAACACTTGGGATGTGTTTGAAGAAAGTTGGAAATTAAGGAAAGTGAAAGAGATACTTGAGAAAAGATCGTGGGCGAGAAAAACATGAAGGAGTAGGTGGAAGATTTTTTTTTTTTTTTGAAGCAATGGGTGGAAGGGGACCCGGGAGTGATGTAGTGCAACCTCATACTACACGTGTAATGCGGTCAATTCGGCCGTCCATCTCGGCAATGATAGCTCAGATTTTCATCCGAGCAATTGTCGACTAGGATTGTAGGAGTTTGGATAAAATCTAAGCCGTCTGCATTAAGACAGACGGTCGAATCGGGTGCACTATATGATGTAGTGTGATGAATGCACTACAGCTGATCCCATTCCAGGTGGAAGGAGCTTTTCTTTTTTTTTTGACTCAGGGGCGGAAGGAGCTTAGAACCGGTAAAAGCGCCGTAACCCAAAAAAGAATGCCGGAAATTTCTTCAACAGTTGTCGTTGTTTTTTGAATATAGGTTTGATGTTCTTCACATGGCATAACACATTTTAAACAAAAAATTGAAAAAACGAAACCTACAAAAATTCGAAAGAGCAAGAATTGAAAGTGCGAGCACAGAACGAGGATTGAGAGCGCAGGACGTTATGAAGGATTATGTGAGTTATATAAGTTTGGACGCAGCAGAAGCCAACAATACAATTGCGAAATTATTGCTGCATAACAAAAATATAAATTCAAATCATAAGTTATTATTGAAAATAAAAACAGATTACTCATATGTTATCTTTGTAACGCCCCGATTTTTCAAGGAATTTCGGGCGCATTATTCTTAAAATATGCTGAATTTTACAAACTTTTAGGCCCCCATTTATCCTTATACAAAAATTACAATTTCAAAATAATACAAAATTCTATGTACATTTATTTAACAAAAGCAACTCCAGAGCGACTCTAGTTTTGACACGAATTCCAAGCAACGTTGGCCCAGACTCTGTTCCAGGAATTCCACCTGTATCAACTGCTCCACTGTGGAATCCTGCACACTCTGGCAAATTGAACGCCGAAGCAAACGATTTGCCAGAATACAAACGTATCCGTGAGTGATAATTCACTCAGTAGAATAATCCCAATCTTACCAACCCCTTACTCTACAATTAGCAGATCAACAATATAATAATTCATAATACACAGAAGGTGCAGAATAATAACACATCATCTTTTCTTTACTATCCATTATCTTACATGTAATCTAAGGATCCTCTCCACGAGATCCTTTCCTCCCACATCCACTAACTACAACCGTCTCATGGGTCCATCCTTCCTCTTGCTTATCCTGTACCAGGGTCCTAGGTGAGCGCACCTAAGTTATGTACCGAGCATGTTCTCACTTAAGACCATAACAGGAAGATCGAATCATCCCATGACGCATCGTACATTAGGGTCGGACATTCCTACCCCACGCTAACTATAACCGTCTCATGGGACCCATTCTCTTTCTCAAGAGAAACTTCCCATGACGTATCTATATATTAACGTCACAACATTTCTCAACACTGGGCCCTATTGGTACCCATTTCAACACAGGGCCCCATTGTTTACCCTTTATTTGCCATGCCATGGCTCAAATCACATTCCACAACCTCACACCTCAACACTTATCAATTTCCATTTACTTAACATCGTCTACATGAATCACTACTCGAAACCATCCCGTGAACCTAAGTCCATTCTAACACGTACAACATGATAATTCCAATGACAAGTCAATTAATAACATGATACAATTGACAGGAAAGCAATATGGCAATTGATACTGTGCAGATAAGTAAACACATAAGGGTTTCAGATTGGGCAATGCTTTTTGATATTCTTACAATTTTATTGACCGAATATGTAAATTCCAATTTTATTAATTTCTAAAACTTCAAATGTTTTATCTTACTAAGTAAATTAGAAATTAAGATAATTAAGTTTCATTATACTACAAATGCACTATGCTCTGAAATCTTAAGTTTTGTATAAAGGAGCATCATGGTTATTTACTCGACATATTTATAAGATTGATCATGGTTATTTACTCGATATATTTATAAGATGATTAGTAAAATGTCAAGTCAAATAAGTGATTGCTAAATTTATAAAATATTTTGTTTACTTTCTAAACTAAAGTCTACTTACCTTTACTTTTTATTTTGTCTTAGTGTTATCATTAGTAACCTAAGAAACTAATAACAGTAATCTATAAAGAGTATATGATCTTTTGGTATAAACAAGTATGGCAACTGTTAATGAAATTAGCAATACTATTAACAAGTATTACAAATATTTAATAATAACATCAAGACAAATTAGTGATACCTAACATACATTTAACATTTTAAACTTTAAAGCGTAAAAGTAGTGGTCAATGAGACAAAAAACATAGTTTTAGGGTCGAATCTGGAATCAACGTAAGCACAAGGGGCAAGCTGTAATATCAGTACCATTCTCTCAAAATTTCAACGGTTATAAACAGTGTTCATTCCGAAAAACAGGGGAAATTTCATGTTACTGGATTTTGATCCGTGGGCCGTTTTTCCTCCGTTCCAACTCGATAAAATCGTCATTTACGGGCTAAATATACTTAGGGAGAAGTAGGAGAAGGATTATAATACCTTAGTTTCGGTCGAAAAGTGGATAACGGTGCCGGACGAAAAGCGAAAATGGGTTCCGGGTTGGTTTTCGTAAACAGAGGCGACGACGACGGAGTCCACAGGAACGGGTTGGGATGAACGGAGGATGCTGTGGTGGTTCCGAAAATTCAAGGCGGCGTCCGGTGGCATTCCGTCGGGGCCCGCGGCGCGGCGTACACCGAAACAATTGGCGTGTGCTCTGTGCACACACCCACGGCTGAAATGGCAGTTTACAGAAGGCGGGGTAGGGGTGGGTACAGGCCGGAGGAGGAGGCGGTAATGGCGGTAGGAGATGGTGTGCCGAGAGGTGGAAAATGGGTTGGTACCGTGGTGATTAGTAGGTGAAAATGGTGTGGAAGAAGAAGTAGAATAAATAAGGATGGTGGTAGTTATCTCTCTCTCTCCCCACGTACATAGTACCCCTCTCTCTCTCTTTTCTTGTTCCTGTTTTTGCCGTGTACTAGGAGTATTGTATTGTAAATTTAGGATGGAGAAGAGAGTGGTATTATTATAGAGGTGAGGGAGGAGTGGGGTTCAAGTGGTGGAATGTGGGAGGGAAGTGTGAGAGAGGGAGAGATATTCGGGGGAGATGAGGGAGAGTGGGCAAGGCAGTTTGGGAGAGAGTGAGAAACGGCTGAAAAGAAGGGAACAACATCTCTTATTTTAGGGAAAAGTAATTAAGGTAGAAAATAGAGTATATCTATATACATATAACACAAATAGGATATATTTATTTATAATTCAAATTGCTAATGAAGTTAAAATCTAACCAATCTACTAATTAATATAATTAAACTATCTGATATGATTAGCTAATAATATTTAGAATAACAAGACGAATTTTTATATGAAAAAAAAATAGGGTCAAAATTCGGGTCGTTACAACCTATCCCCCTTAAAATAATTTCGTCCTCGAAATTGTGTGTTTAGGAATTTCAAACTAAAACAATATAATTTTTTTTTTTCAATAAAGAAGATACGGGATATTACATTCTATCCCCCTTAAAATAAAAATATGAACGTCAATCTATTCCTAATGTGATGTTGAGGTTTGTCATGTCGGTTAGATCATATACTGATGTTGTTAAGCTTTTAATAAAATTTCAAATTTTTTTTTTTATAACTAATTTACATTGATAAAAGATATTTTCAAAACCCCTTTTTTTTTTTTTTTTTTTTGCTTTCGAAAAAGAACCCATTTTAATAATCCTTGAAAGATATATTTAGATTCCAAAAAGACATTTGTTCAAAGAGGTTAAGGACGATGAGTAACCTTGTGTCAAATAAAAGCTTTTCATGAAAATTAATTTTTACAACAAACATGAAAATTATAGTTTCCATTTTTTTTTTTGTTATAAAAAAAATTTTAGTAGAGTGCTAATATGCCACCATTGCGCAAAGTCAAACGAATACACCACCCTAGTTAAAATTTTATCCCCTAGCTAATAGTTTTAATAATCATAACTACGCTACCGCCGCGAACTCCGATAAAAATCTAGTCCCTATCACCTCAATAGTCAACATTATGATAACCTCAAATCACCTTTTTGTTGCAATTAAGCACAAAACACTTGGGTTAGGGTCTTGATGTGCACATTTGGAAAGGACAGTGGGGTGTAAAATCATGGTTGATTGGTTCTGCTATGGGTATTAAGGTTTTGGTTTGATGGAGGAAGGTTTGTGAACAAGGGGGAGATAGGTGGGTGAGAAATTGTGGCAATAGCTTTAATATTTTATTAGGTTCAAAGTTCCACAAAATACAAAGTTTGATTAAAAAAAAATTTTTTTTTTTGATCTTAAAACAATTGGAGTCAAACGACAACACTACACTCATTTCATTAGAAAATTTTTCCTGTAACGTTAAATTTTTTTTTTTAAGAATATAAAGTAACAAAACTTATATTCGCTAGGTGGATTTTTTTTTTTTTTGTGCAAAACTCATCCAACGAGGCAAACATAATAAGGTCCGTTTTAACGAGTGATCCAACCCTTCTTTTTTCACATCGTAGCCTCTGACTTATAGTACAAGTAGTTGATTACATATATAGGATCATACTAATATTTAACTATATAAGTAACCTCACAAAATTAAAGTAGGTAACGTATAACATAAAAGCCAAGCAAGTAAGACCTATGTTTTCTCACAGTACGCTCTTGAAGTCTAAGTTGAACGACGGCTAAATAGTACGTATAGTTTAGATTTAAAAATAAGTAACAACCATAATTAGTAACTTAGAGTTACGCTCTCGGAAAGTGATCTACCCAATCTACCCAAGTCCGACGGGTTGAACCTATGCTCTGATACCATGTTGTAACGCCCCGATTTTTCAAGGAATTTCGGGCGCATTATTCTTAAAATATGCTGAATTTTACAAACTTTTAGGCCCCCATTTATCCTTATACAAAAATTACAATTTCAAAATAATACAAAATTCTATGTACATTTATTTAACAAAAGCAACTCCAGAGCGACTCTAGTTTTGACACGAATTCCAAGCAACGTTGGCCCAGACTCTGTTCCAGGAATTCCACCTGTATCAACTGCTCCACTGTGGAATCCTGCACACTCTGGCAAATTGAACGCCGAAGCAAACGATTTGCCAGAATACAAACGTATCCGTGAGTGATAATTCACTCAGTAGAATAATCCCAATCTTACCAACCCCTTACTCTACAATTAGCAGATCAACAATATAATAATTCATAATACACAGAAGGTGCAGAATAATAACACATCATCTTTTCTTTACTATCCATTATCTTACATGTAATCTAAGGATCCTCTCCACGAGATCCTTTCCTCCCACATCCACTAACTACAACCGTCTCATGGGTCCATCCTTCCTCTTGCTTATCCTGTACCAGGGTCCTAGGTGAGCGCACCTAAGTTATGTACCGAGCATGTTCTCACTTAAGACCATAACAGGAAGATCGAATCATCCCATGACGCATCGTACATTAGGGTCGGACATTCCTACCCCACGCTAACTATAACCGTCTCATGGGACCCATTCTCTTTCTCAAGAGAAACTTCCCATGACGTATCATATATTAACGTCACAACATTTCTCAACACTGGGCCCTATTGGTTACCCATTTCAACACAGGGCCCCATTGGTTACCCTTGCCATTGCCATGGCTCAAATCACATTCCACAACCTCACACCTCAACACTTATCAATTTCCATTTACTTAACATCGTCTACATGAATCACTACTCGAAACCATCCCGTGAACCTAAGTCCATTCTAACACGTACAACATGATAATTCCAATGACAAGTCAATTAATAACATGATACAATTTGACAGGAAAGCAATATGGCAATTGATACTGTGCAGATAAGTAAACACATAAGGGTTTCAGATTGGGCCAATGCTTTTTGATATTCTTACAATTTTATTGACCGAATATGTAAATTCCAATTTTATTAATTTCTAAAACTTCAAATGTTTTATCTTACTAAGTAAATTAGAAATTAAGATAATTAAGTTTCATTATACTACAAATGCACTATGCTCTGAAATCTTAAGTTTGTATAAAGGAGCATCATGGTTATTTACTCGACATATTTATAAGATTGATCATGGTTATTTACTCGATATATTTATAAGATTGATTAGTAAAAATGTCAAGTCAAATAAGTGATTGCTAAATTTATAAAATATTTTGTTTACTTTCTAAACTAAAGTCTACTTACCTTTACTTTTTATTTTGTCTTAGTGTTATCATTAGTAACCTAAGAAACTAATAACAGTAATCTATAAAGAGTATATGATCTTTTGGTATAAACAAGTATGGCAACTGTTAATGAAATTAGCAATACTATTAACAAGTATTACAAATATTTAATAATAACATCAAGACAAATTAGTGATACCTAACATACATTTAACATTTTAAACTTTAAAGCGTAAAAGTAGTGGTCAATGAGACAAAAACATAGTTTTAGGGTCGAATCTGGAATCAACGTAAGCACAAGGGGCAAGCTGTAATATCAGTACCATTCTCTCAAAATTTCAACGGTTATAAACAGTGTTCATTCCGAAAAACAGGGGAAATTTTCATGTTACTGGATTTTGATCCGTGGGCCGTTTTTCCTCCGTTCCAACTCGATAAAATCGTCATTTACGGGCTAAATATACTTAGGGAGAAGTAGGAGAAGGATTATAATACCTTAGTTTCGGTCGAAAAGTGGATAACGGTGCCGGACGAAAAGCGAAAATGGGTTCCGGGTTGGTTTTCGTAAAACAGAGGCGACGACGACGGAGTCCACAGGAACGGGTTGGGATGAACGGAGGATGCTGTGGTGGTTCCGAAAATTCAAGGCGGCGTCCGGTGGCATTCCGTCGGGGCCCGCGGCGCGGCGTACACCGAAACAATTGGCGTGTGCTCTGTGCACACACCCACGGCTGAAATGGCAGTTTACAGAAGGCGGGGTAGGGGTGGGTACAGGCGGAGGAGGAGGCGGTAATGGCGGTAGGAGATGGTGTGCCGAGAGGTGGAAAATGGTTGGTACCGTGGTGATTAGTAGGTGAAAATGGTGTGGAAGAAGAAGTAGAATAAATAAGGATGGTGGTAGTTATCTCTCTCTCTCCCCACGTACATAGTACCCCTCTCTCTCTCTTTTCTTGTTCCTGTTTTTGCCGTGTACTAGGAGTATTGTATTGTAAATTTAGGATGGAGAAGAGAGTGGTATTATTATAGAGGTGAGGGAGGAGTGGGGTTCAAGTGGTGGAATGTGGGAGGGAAGTGTGAGAGAGGGAGAGATATTCGGGGGAGATGAGGGAGAGTGGGCAAGGCAGTTTGGGAGAGAGTGAGAAACGGCTGAAAAGAAGGGAACAACATCTCTTATTTTAGGGAAAAGTAATTAAGGTAGAAAATAGAGTATATCTATATACATATAACACAAATAGGATATATTTATTTATAATTCAAATTGCTAATGAAGTTAAAATCTAACCAATCTACTAATTAATATAATTAAACTATCTGATATGATTAGCTAATAATATTTAGAATAACAAGACGAATTTTTATATGAAAAAAAAATAGGGTCAAAATTCGGGTCGTTACAATCTTGGTTGCAGTGAAATAAATAAATATATATATATATATATATATATATTATCTTGGTTTGAGAGAAAATAATTTCCGAGATTATGGAAACATCTTTTTTGATGTTTTCTAGAACATGAACTCCCCTTCAAAGAATTCTCCAACCTTATACATTAGTATAACAAATAATTAATTGAAAAGTAACAAACTCTAAAAAGGACTAAAAAATTGGGACGGATGGAGTATTTATTTATAATTATTGCTTGCACAAAAATATCAAATGAAATGTGGTTAATTTGTATACTATTAAGATTGATGTTTTTACAATTGGCTACAAGTAGGATTGTCAATGTTTAGATCTGGTTTGAATTTTTATAGTAGAAGATAAAAGAGTTTTGCCCACTTGTCTAAAGACGTTCATGGTTTCTCCTTAGTTGCAGGGCTCTTTTGTTACAAGCTAGTAACCAGGTGATAGCCGCAAGGGTTAGTCCAGGTGGTTGTGCTCCCCACACAATTGTTTTGAGTTTGATTTTTCGGGTCAGGCCGCAAGAGATACAGTTCTTGTGAATTTTCTAGTCTCTGTCTTTGACCAAACCGTAAAAAGAATTAGTCAAGGTGCGCGTAATCTGACCAGAATACCCCTAATCGCTATATAAAAAAAAAATCAAGTTGGCCTTATTAGAAACATTGAACCTAATTAACCTTTTTTTCTCCCTTTCTCTTTTCTTGACATTCACCCACTTACTAAAAGTAGGTGTACATTATCGCATTATGATTAACGTCTAAGAAGTCTTTTAATTCCATAATCTTACATTCGTCCTCTCCCTTACTGGCCGGCACCACGTTGGTGCAAGTCTTTAACTTATCCCCTTGTAAAGTCATTATTGATCTTGACTGTTATCTGCTTAACATTGTTCGAGCCAGCTTTAAAGTTAAAAATCGGGCAAATTTTTATTAACGGTAAGTAAAAGTCACGAGCTTTTGGCAAAGTAACTATTACATGCTACTCCCTCCGTTCCAAAATGACTGTCCCGTTCGGTCTCCAAGAAAAATTTTAAATTGCTAATATCTTTCAATCTACAATGTTTTTAAATATTTTAAAAACTTTGTATAATAGAACTAATTGAGATCTATCAAATAAGATCCATATTGCATACAAAATTCATTATAGATTGAAAGATATAAACAATTTAAAATTTGCATTGGAGACCGAACGGGACAGTCATTTTGGAACGGAGGGAGTATCATGTTCTCACTTAAACAACGCCTTGAAATAACATTTAATTAAAACGTATTATTTTTTGTTTATATTTACGAAAGAACTAAGGCGACTGTTCACCATTACGTACATGTTTTCAGGATTACAATATTGGAGTAGTTACCAAATCATTCATGCTACAGAAAATATATCCACTAGGAAAACATGTCACTGGGCAGGAGTGTGTGTGTGTGTGTGTGAGAGAGAGAGAGAGAGAGAGAGAGAGAGAGAACTGAAACACAGAAACTGAAAAAGAAGGGAGAGAGAGAGAGGGTGCCGTGGCGTAGTCAGAGAGGGACTGTGAAGGGGGCTCACTGCTCAGATTAGATTCCCACATCAGGAAAACTACTGATAATATTCGCTCTCTTTTGGGACAACCCCCACACTGCTCTCGTGATGCCCCCCTCTCCTCTTTTGTTTCCCGACGGCCGTGGTGTCCGAACTAAATTACGTGCACTTCGATTAATTTTTCATTCAATCCTGTCAAAGGCAAACCAGACCATACACGTTGGAATTAAAATTTAAAAAAAGTTGTGTTCTTACGGTCTGATTCCAAAAATTGAACCATGATCAATTGTGTGGGCCCCTCCCCATATACAAGAATCTCCAACCCAATACTCTACTTGAGAGTCAAAAAATGTAATTTATTCAAAAAGTGATTACGAAGGAGTTTGTTATTGCTTACCCCAATCCAATACTCTATTTCTTGAAATGGGGACCTTGAGACAACATGGGTGTTTTCTTCATTTGAGCTGTTTATTTTCGACAACGAACAGCTCAGATTTCAATGAACGAATGAACAACTGAAATCTGTTCGGTTGAGATGAAATGTGAGCCGTCCGTTATTGAAATAGACAGCCCAAATGTTATCCACTATTTCTACCTCTATTTTTCAAGAACTTACTTTAAACCTCAAATATTTCACTCTTTCCCTCTAAAATGGTATGAATTTTGTAAAAAATACATGACAAATATATGTGTAAATTATAAAGTTGAACTAATTTTAGAACATGAATAGTGATTAAAATTCAAACTTATTCGAAATTTTTCACAAATCCCGTGGAAACTTCTTAGGCCGGGTACACCATTTTTTTTCTTCACATTATCGAAGTTATAAATGTCTTATATTTATAGGAGACATTAAGACCAGAAAAATAAAATCATTGCTCTACTTAAAAAGCTCGATTCCCAATTAGATGACATTTAATTTGGGACAAAGAGAGTACTATAATATTGGTTTGTAAATTTAGAACTCGGGGAGTTTCCCAATTCATTCCCTACACAATGCACAAGAATATATTGTAATTGTGCGCATGAAGGGAACATATCCTAGTGGTCTTGGGGTATACCCATTCCTTCCTTATGCTGTTGGGGACACATTTTCCAGTTGTGAGAATGGGAAGCTAAACGAACCCTCTTGCAACTATGTACGTATTCCCTAGGTTCCAATATTTAAAAAACAAAATCAAAAAAAAAAATGGATTATATTCCCTACCTATAGTTGCCCTCCTGATTTGAAAGTATATATTTTTTAATGACTGGATGTTCAAGTCAGCTTACGTACACATCGACGAATTCCGGGGCACTAAAATTAATGATCGATCAAACTCTCCGGTGGTTCCACGGTTTGCAATAGCATATTAGTCTAAAGTCCAATGAAACAACGCCATAAGAGCTTCAGT